>OX596250.1:14759054-15359054 GCA_951394255.1 Polyploca ridens
CCTCCGCGCTGCTGCGGGCCACCGCCGCCACGCTGCTGCACCGCACCAGGGCATACCTGGGTCTGTACTTGTATATACTCACTCGTGTTACATCAGCGCGGCCGCGCGGCCCGCGCTCTGCCTCGCCTCCGCGCTGCTGCGGGCCACCGCCGCCACGCTGCTGCACCGCACCAGGGCATACCTGGGTCTGTACTTGTATATACTCACTCGTGTTACATCAGCGCGGCCGCGCGGCCCGCGCTCTGCCTCGCCTCCGCGCTGCTGCGGGCCACCGCCGCCACGCTGCTGCACCGCACCAGGGCATACCTGGGTCTGTACTTGTATATACTCACTCGTGTTACATCAGCGCGGCCGCGCGGCCCGCGCTCTGCCTCGCCTCCGCGCTGCTGCGGGCCACCGCCGCCACGCTGCTGCACCGCACCAGGGCATACCTGGGTCTGTACTTGTATATACTCACTCGTGTTACATCAGCGCGGCCGCGCGGCCCGCGCTCTGCCTCGCCTCCGCGCTGCTGCGGGCCACCGCCGCCACGCTGCTGCACCGCACCAGGGCATACCTGGGTCTGTACTTGTATATACTCACTCGTGTTACATCAGCGAGTATACGAGAAATGGCACAGTAAATTCAATTGAAGTTTCCAAATTCTGACATTTCTAACTTTTAAATGATACCAAATACAGTACCTTAAATCAACATTAAAGTAGAGTAAATTTTTGCCGAAAACACCTCTTTTGTATTAAATTTCGAACTAGGGCCAAATTCAATGCTGGTGAGAGTATTTGAATAGTTTTCCCACATGAAAATGGGAATGAAATCAGTTTGACCGGAGAGAGTAAAATATTCATTTGAAAGTCATAAATACTTTGAGCGTAACTACTTTAAGAAACCAAGAAATTTAATCCAAATGCAAAATTTATATAGTCATAATCATAAAGTTTACTGTCCGACAGATCGGCACACCCAATCAGCGGAAATGGCGCGTGAACGAGTGGCACTCATAGAGCTTCTGTGCACAATGACACTTGGGCAGCTGCTGCCTCACCCACTCAGTCATATGCTGGAATTGGCACCGGAGCTTACTGCCAGCGAGGTATATATACATTCATATATATTTTTAAGTTATTGGGCTTAATGTACAAACGGACAAATTCACGGTGATCCACTTAAAAAAAAAGGCTACTGAATTCATTGATAATGAAATTATGATGAGAGAGAGAGAGAGATTAATGAGATGAAATTTGTATGATTCTCGAATTATGCTAATCTTAATACTTTTATTTATTATTTCAGATTGTACAAGTATTACGGGACTGCTTGTGGAATTACACAAGAGATAATGTTCCATCACCTGCACTTTTCAGCTGTGATTCTACAGGTAAAATAACGTGTTGGTTTTTTTTTTATATAATGCGGAATAATAAACATGATTGAGTATAGTAGATTATGATGCATACTCTATCGGCTACTCTGTTTTTCGATAAATTTCAAGTATGGCGGATAAGACTTTCAAATCGGCCTCAGTGATTTATTTAGAGACAGTTTATTTTATTTTCAGATTATAAAATAATTATTATCTATTGTCTCTCTTGCAGGTCTTCACTGGCGCGATCCATCAACTTGCAAACCACCAGCGACATACACCGACACATTGAGGATAATAATACAAAAGAGAATATCCAAGCTTGGCCATCTTTATCCGATCATGTTTCTGAATCTCGAGAAAGATAATTAATATGGTCATAGACTATAAGTTGATTGTACATAATTAATTTTATCCATAAACAAATAAAGTGCCTACTTTTAATTATTATTGATATTTTTTCCTCCCTATCTGTAACATCAGACGAAAATATTGCATGAAAAGGTACATTAAACTGGTACAAAATGAGGTGATTCACGAATCTAAAAGATAGCTCTACTCGAGACAACTTACTATGGTACAGTAGTACCCAACTGATATGGCTTACCGATGTACCTGCGCAGAAGATACATTTTCAAAGTGCGGGAAATGCTATTGGTCGGCAGCTGCCGCCATGTTAGCGCGTGGCGTGCGGAGGGACGTGCTTTCGAGTGAGACGGAACTAACAGCTGCAGTGTATTATGAACCTTATAGGAGCGATCTAAGGTTGACTGTAAGTTTTAAGCATTCTTTCGTTAATCTTCAGGCCATACTTTCTTTTCTGTGCGAACGAAGATTCACGACGCGCCATATCAGCTGGGCTATTTCGTATCTCAACTGACAGCTTAAAGTGAAGATCACTATGCAAAGTGCTCAACGATGAATTGTCAAACAGCCATTTTCGTATTGGCTAACGTCAGTGATCAACTGAGATGACGTCATGAGCACCGAGTCTCGTTGATAGACACCGTAAACATTTTTGACAGGTGTTTTCGTATCGATAAACCAAAAGTTGCGATTGCGTAGGCATAGTGGACAGCGTTGCCAGACGTCCCGATTTTGGCGGGACGTCCCGATTTTTAGCCCAAAATTTTATGTCCCGCGCGGGACAGGCTCAGTCCCGCTTTTCGAGTATTAATCGACGGTGACGCCGAAGTGCGCTAAATGTCACTGTGACATACAAAAATCAAACTTCTAAGTCAACTCAATCAAAAGATACGGCCGTATATGCCGCATATTTTGACGCTCGCAAGGTAATCCAAACCTATAGCACCTATAGGGTATTTCCCGTTGTCGTAGAATCATAAAATTTGGCAACAAGCAATTCCATGTGGCACATGTAAAGGAAGAAATCCGAAAAGCGTTTTGTAGTTACATCACAAAAAAAGATTTTTTGGGATTATATTACAACATAATCAAAAAAAGGGAAATTAATCTTCTAGACTCGATTCCCGAGATGAATGAACTATTAACAGTTTCTACGGAACCCTCGGTGCGCGAGCCCGACTCGCACTGGGCCGATTTTTTTTAGTATGTCCCGCTTTCTGCTATAGAATCCCGCTTTTTTTACTCATGAGGCTACAAAATCCCGCTTTGCCCAAAATAAAATCTGGCAACGCTGATAGTGGACATCAAATTAATACATATTTGATGATCACTGAATTTGTTGAAAGAAACTACTAAAGAGCAGTGCAGTTGGGTACTACTGTACTGCCAACTGCCATACCCTAAACCCTCATCAGGCCGTACTTCTATGATGATACCTAGTTTTTTACTTTAGGTAGGCCTTGATACGGCAGTAGCTACGCCTCTAGCCTTTGTTGTATCGGGTTGAAATAAGTTTGGAATCATAGGCTTTTCGCCACTTTGGAATGTTTTGAAATTGTCGCAGCACTAGGCTGTCATATAATATATTGCCATATAAAAAAAACCGTTCTGTCACTGTCAAACAACCAACTAACGAAACGTCAAAATAAATTTTCGTTTCGTTTGTTGTGCATGTTTTTGTACTTGAAATTAGAATAAAAATATACATTTTCAATAGTTTCTATTAAAACTGA
Source organism: Polyploca ridens (assembly GCA_951394255.1). NCBI lineage: Eukaryota > Metazoa > Arthropoda > Insecta > Lepidoptera > Drepanidae > Polyploca > Polyploca ridens. Next base: position 14,762,514 of record OX596250.1, read on the forward strand.
ACTATTTTATAGCATACGCAATGGCTACAAGTGAAAAAAAACCTGAGCCAATGGAGGAGGAAACAAGAAAACCAGTTTGTTTGATTATTTTAGGTTAGTTTCCTTATATAAACAAGATTCGATTTTTACGATAAATTTATTAATATTCGGCTATTGAATAGGCATGGCTGGTGCGGGAAAGACTTCCTTCACACGTCGTCTCGCTGGCAAAGTGGTAGATGGTTCGAGACCGTATTTAATCAACTTGGATCCTGCGTGCCGGGAAGTGTCGTATCCTGCTAATATAGGTAAGTTCTAGTGCCTTTGGAAGCCTGTCTCGTGTTCACAAGTTATTCAAACATTTTATTTAACTGTTAATTAAGATAAAAGTCCATATAATAAACTACGGTAACAAACAGCCTAGCATTACATCAGAGTGTATGTTGTGTTACCTTTGATGTATAAAAAAGATTGATTATACCAAAGTCAACAGTAAAAGCCAATTAAAAAAAAATTGGCCCTAGTAGGATACTTATTGAAATTACCACCGGTTTAGAAGTCAGCTTTGAACTGAGAAGAAACCAGCAAGAACCTCAGCAAGGTTACATTTTAAAAATAGTTTTTGGACAAACTGACTATACCTATTGGCAATTTTTTTCATGTTTTATCCCTAAGCTACATAAAATATTGCTGTTCCTAGAATATTTAACCTATACTTATGAACGAAAATAACTTTTTATCCATTACCCTTTCTAGACATAAGAGACACAGTGAACTACAAAGAGGTAATGAAACAATATGGCCTGGGCCCTAATGGAGGGATTGTGACTGCTTTGAACTTGTTCTCCACCAAGTTTGGGCAAGTTGTTGACCTGATAGAGAAAGCAGGAAAAAAACATAAGTACTGTGTCATTGATACACCTGGTAAGTGTTTTATCAATAATAAAAACATAAATCAGAATTGCTTAATTGGTAACAGTTCACAAAACATATTCTGTGTATCAAATCTGAGTATGTGCGATCCATAAAGGTCGCACTATTCTATTGTACTGTACTGTGCACTGTGGTACTGATCTATTGTACCACACCTTTAAAACTTCTAATTTTTGTTTGTGAAAACACATCTTTAGTCTAGAGTTCTTTCCATGAGAATTGAAAATACGTAAATCCTTATTTTCAGTAGATCATAGTGAAACTGAACATAAAGTTTTGCATAATTGATTAAAGTATGTTCTTATTTATATTTTAACAGGTCAAATTGAAGTATTCACATGGTCAGCGTCAGGCACAATAGTGACAGAAGCCCTTGCCTCCACATGTCCCACTGTTGTGGTGTACGTAATGGACACAGTTCGTAGCGTCTCACCTGTCACTTTCATGTCCAACATGCTGTACGCTTGCTCTATATTGTATAAGACAAGACTGCCGTTCATTGTTGTTATGAATAAGGTAAGGTTTTTAATAAACTTAATATAATTTTAGATAATTGTATTAATCACTTTATCAACCTATGCCATGGGGTTAATAGTCTGAAATGGGTACTTTTACACTAACACCATGCAATATAGTATAAGCTATAATGAAACCAATGATACTGTTACTTTATTATTATATTAGTCAGTACTAGTATTACACTGCAATATAAACATTTTGTACCCAAAGCACACCCAATGTGTGTCGGGCCTCTTCTATCTGTCTTATGGCCATTGATTCAATGCTTACGGCTAACAAGTTATTTATGAGAGTATTTTTTTATTTATTCAGTTTAAGCCCCCCTGGTAATGCCCATCACAGATGCAGCTATAATATATATTAATATACATCATAGCAAGGCATATTACGATATATTTTCAATACTAATCTTTGAGTGACCGTACACGCAGCTATAATATATATTTCTGTTCTGTTGGCGTAAAGCACTTATGAACGTTATGTATGTAAATACAGTTGAATCTACTGCTGGTTCGAAATACACTTAAACTGCGAAGACTCCAAGCAAGAAATTCAGCAAGGAGTATTTTACGTGGATCTTGCTTTTCATATTTAGAATGTAGATTCTGCTTCCCCTCACAGTTGTGCAATTCGTTAGTCTTGTTTTAATTACCAGACAGATGTGGTAGACAACGCGTACGCAGTTGAATGGATGCGCGACTTCGAAGCGTTCCAGGACGCTTTGGACGCGGAAGGTGAGGGGGAGACGGAAGGTGGCAGCACTTATATTGGAAACCTGACGAGGTCGATGGCACTTGCACTTGACACATTCTATGCGGACTTGAGGTGTTGCGGTGTTAGCGCGCATACTGGTGCTGTAAGTGGATTTAAAAATTGTTATTAGTAGGTTTTGTATTATTTATTCAGGGAAACAAGCATTTTGGAAACAACAGTACGTCAAGTTAGATAAGAGCCTTGCTGAATTCCGGATTTTGTATGCAGCATTTATTGACTTATCATTAGCGTAATTTTACAAACAAAATAAGCTTTCAGGAAGTGACTCTTGATTAGAAGCCTAAACAATGGTATCTAAGAGATAAATAGGAGTATATCATAATCTAATTATGGCTCTTGCTTGCCTGACTGTGCCTCCCTGTACCTACAGGTAAAATACCTAAGGTAATTATGAATGTTACAATGACTCATCATCATCAGCCTATAATGTCCCAATGCTGAGCACAGGGATCCTTTCACAAATGTGTGTGGTCGGGTATGGGCAGATACCCCACCACGCGTGCCCACTGCGGATCGGTGGAGGTAGGCTAGTGGTCAACCTACTGTTGGAGTCTTTCAAGCAGCCTAGTAGGCCTCCAACTACTTAACGACATCACAATTAAGTGATACCCGGGACCAACGGCTTTACGTGCCTTCCGAAGCACGGAAACACTCGATTTGACATACCACTAGGCGGTCACCCATCCAAGTACCGACCACGACGGTGGTAGCTTAACTTTGCCGATCGATTAAGAACGGCTAATTATGCTACGCCACGAGCGCTTCTGACTAGCACTGGTTTATAATACACTTAAACTGAGAAGACTGACAAGCTCAATATTTTTGATTAGATAATGCTAGTTCCTAATCTAATTCTGCAGTGATGTAACTAAACAGTGAGAGGTTTAGTGAGAAATAAATAGAGAATTCTCTACTTTTTCAGGGTATAGATGAATTCTTCAAGCTGGTGGACGATGCTGCAGAAGAATACGAAAAGTATGTGTAACAATTGTAGTTTTATTTGATATGAGAAGTAATAAACTTCTATCAACTTTGTATTGTGTTTTAGGGAATACAAAGCAGATTGGTTAAAAATGCGCGCAGAGAAATTAGAAGAACAAAAGAAGCAAGAAGAATTGAAAAAGAGTAATAAAGGTATGTATAGTTGTAATATTTCATAAATTTTGCCTGCTTCAAATGGGAACTAATCATCTTGGTGTTGACTTGTCGAAATAATATTCTTAAGTAATTTCCAAATCAATTGCAACAGTCGGAACACACCATATTGCGGTGCACCATTGCTTTGCGACAAATTTCCAACATGAGGGTATAACAAAAAAGTACCTACCCTACAACTGTGGCATGGTTTCCTCACATCTTTTTCTTCATCGAAAACTCAAGCTGCTAATTGTAGGATTCAACAGAACGTTAAAAAAACGCCCTTCTCCTAGAGACTCCTTGCTCAACAGATTCCATAATATTAAAGCGTGTCAGTGGGCGGCACCGTTTTACCAACAGATGACATAATATGTATTGGCTTATCATTTAGTACTGTTGATAGATAGTGCTGTGGCATAGAGTCGATATTCGACTGACGGCCTCTTGCACTCGATTTGCAAATTTTACAATAGGCTAGATGACAAAATAAAAACTATTTAGAGCGATGACTCGTAAAATACCTACGTGTCATCTTTTGTCAATTAATCAAAAAATACGAAGATTTCGTGTGTTGAAGTTCCGCGTGACGTCACGTTAGAGTACACTTTTTACTCTAAAGTGACGTCACGAGCCCCCACTCCCGAACTTTGACTCGCTTTATCTTAGTAAATTTTTAATGATTTGGTAAAACAAAATATACGTGATACCAACATTTTTTGATAATCTAACTGACGGACTTATTAGTTTATTTTTTTAGCTAGGAATCATCCCTATTGAGGCACGAGTAATGTCATTCTTTTAGTCTCTTTAAAGGCTCTTAGCTGCTAAAAGCACTTATTATTATCTAGATGGCGATGCAGTGATAAATAAAAGCAGTTTGATAGATGAAGTACCGACCGGTCGTGAATTCTGTGATATGTATCTGAAGCACCCCGCCAACGAGAGCTCTAGCGACGAGGAGGGGACTGAAGCGGGGATGCCTGATTCAGGTGATTATTTATAATCTTACTCTGTGGCCTTTCGACCGCACCATTTGGTTTTCTAACCAAAACATAAAAAAATACAACTATAAAATATAGCAGTTACTCTTTTTACATACGTCTCGATTTTGCGATTGAGGATTGATATTTTAACACTATTTAAACGAAATGTAATGTCAAAAACTGTTTTACAGAAAACTTAAACTAACTTCAAAGTATACTCAAAAGTTATCCTTCCAAACAAAAAATGAAGTTTCCAAATCGGTTAATAAATAACGGAGTTATGAGGTAACAAACATAAAAAAATAATAAAAAAAACAACCGAATTGAGAACCTCCTCCTTTTTTGAAGTCGGTTAAAAATCAATCTACAATCCTAAAATCAAGGCTAGATCGAATATTAATTTCGGTGTTTAAAGTACCTGGTTGACCGAACTTTGCTTAGTGTAAAATAATAGGTCAAAAAAATTCAAAAACCCACGAGACGGATTTTTAACGGGGCTATCGCTTATGTACATGCTGCAGTGAAATTACCGATCATGCCATCTGCGTGAAATCTTAGAGAAACGCCTTTCCCAGAGATGAGACCTAGCTAGATCGATTTTTTCGATCGCAAATTTCATCGAAATCGTTACAGCCGTTTTCGAGATCTCAAAACGTTTATCAGCTGGACCGATTTTGACGGGACTTTCACTGGCTGATGTTATAAAGAGTACAAAGGCCACTTTTACTTTTAAAAAGAATTAGTTAGTGGAACTGTATTGGGGTCAGCTAGTCCTAAATAAGTATTAATTATTTCAGATGATAAACCAGAGGATGTAGCGATGTTCCAAGAGTTCCTACGAAAACACGTTAAACCAAACAACACCGAAAGTAACACGTAAATGTCAATAAATTTTCACACTTACTGCTTTGTGATATGCTATAGAATTAAAGGATCTGTAAATATAGTTTAAGGTTTATAATAAAAGACAGATTAAAAGATACATAGTGCTTTATTTAAGTAAAATGTGCGAACACAACCATTTTATGTCATAATGGATGAAATGAATATAAATAAATATTGTATAATTTATTTGTGAAATTATTTAGAAAGATCATGAAGCTAAGTAAAATTAGTTTGAAAACAAACCGAAATAACAGCTTTTTCATACTTACATATTACTATCATGATAATAATATCACAGGCTTTACATTAATTACATCCCTCTTATGATAATCATTGTCATTTAAAATATAAATTGAATTAAGATAAAATAAATAACAAATAACTGAGCGACACTAATTAAAATTAGATTCATTGTAAAATATTTTGTACTAGAACTAATTTGCATTTTGATTCCTGTATTTTGCAATTGCTCTGTATTGAAAATATCTTAACATTTTCATTGGTTTGATTATTCTAAATAAAGTCCTGAGACAACTCATGCCAAAAAGAGACAGACATAGCGGGGAAAACGAGACCAGTATAATCAAATTTGGCTTTTTAGGTCTCTACTACATATTTATTAAAATTATGATTTTATTTTAACAAAAATATTAACAAGTTGATCAGATGCAGTCTAAATTTACCGCGATTTTCTATCGATCTACCTCATTCCGAATGGAAGACTGAAATCGGAATATAGGAGAAATTCGATTCGGTAGACTGCCTAATCGGTAAGACATCCGAATCGGGATCGCAACCGAGGTTTACATAACTCCGATAAACTAAAAACCTGGCTATAAATAATATATTGCCAAGGTTGAATGAATCGTCCACCACTCAGTTTAATTATTAAATTAATAACGCAATTGTTTGAACGACTCATGCATGACTCAATCATCCTTGCATAGTGCTAAGCTATAAGTACATAATACATGTGAAAACATTGCATGACATAGTTTAAGTAAGTTACATAAGTAGGTTCCACAGGGAGATTAACTGAGTTTTTTTTTAACTATTGTATTTTAGCAATTTTTTTTTAATAAACCGAAAAATGGGTAACTCGTTTCATAACAGTGCTTGACTCAATCATCCTTGCATAGCACTAAGCTATAGGTACATAAAACATGTGAAAACATTGCATGACATAGTTTAAGTAAGTTTCATAAGTAGGTACTACAGGGAGATTAACTGAGTTTTTTTATTAATCATATCATATTGTATCATATATTTTTTTTTAACGAAAGGTAACGAAAGGTAACTAGTTAGATCACAGTATTACAAAAAACATCTACACTGTAGTCAGAATCCCCATATAAATAACAAAAACTATTTTCGACACAGACGTAAAATAAGTTCAGATGGATCGCTGCCATTAACAAACTGAAGCCACTTTCTATCCATAAATGCGCATCTCTGCAATGAAATGTAGGGGCTGAGCAGTTTTTATGCAGATGTATGAGCGAGTGGAGTATAATGTACGCAGTTTTTTGGCTACACTTGTATCGCCGTGTTCCGTCTGAACTTCTTATAAGTCTATGTTTCGACACAGAAAAAAATTTTGGCACTAATGGCCGTTACTTATACATGTATTGATTCCATTGTCGGTGTGGTTATTGTGTGTTTCATGTCCATTGACTGTTTGGTGCGGTAGTTTCCCGCGACCCGCGCGTTCCAGCGAGCCGTCTGCCAGCCGCCACGCGGGGTGGTAACATATTGCCCCGTTCACATCTTTGTATGATAGTGAAGGGTTGGGCCGTGTGTTTTGAGTGCTACCTATTGAAGTGTACCTTTAAGGTAAATGGATAGTATTTTAGGAAATCATCTTTATATATATTTTTTTATACAAATAAGTTAGCAAACAAGCATACGGCCCACCTGATGGTAAGCGGTTACCGTACACTTTGGACGCTTGCAACACCAGGGGTATCACTCGCGCGTGGCCAACCCTGCAGAAATCTCTTCACACCATTTTTGCGGAACTCATGCTGTACTCTCTTGTTATTAATTTAAAGAAATGTTTCGAATAATTTTGGATAGGGGTGGAGTCTAACTGAGACACATTATGACATTTTGCTCGGCCGAGCTGACAGATCCACGCCACCACCACGCGCGTCAAATCAACTATTTGTATTTTCCTTTTACGATAATTTTTTTTCATTAAAAGAACTATATCCGTAACCGAAACCTGTATAATATTATTCACATATCCGTATCCAAATCCAAATTTCATATCCATATCATCCCTGGATTATAGGGTACTTTGTAGTACTCGCCTGGATCTACCATCCTCTAGTTAAAAATCTGTCGCCAAGCATCTATCAGTGTTTTTCGGATGCCTCCTAGATTTTATAAAGATCGGCAACAAATTGGCAATTCCCTTGTATTACCAATGTTTATAGGCAACTTTAACTACCATCAGGTGGACATGAACATGAATGAATGGAATCGTTCTTACCCTTCGTCGTATAAATGGCAGTAAGGCACTTTCCGCTGATGCACGTAGCTCCATATCTGATGATAGGACCAGTTCAGGAGGGGTGACACGCGAACTATTTGCGGCCAACTGGGATCTGTCAACTAAACAACAATATGCAGTTTATTATTTGAAGTTTGTATGAGAGAGCGAAAGTACAGAGGAGAGAAAGAGACAGCGCGTACACATAATAATCTAGGTGTATTCACATAAATGTGAAACTCAAGTCTTCGTAAATGGTTGATTTTCGAATGGTACTTTTCGCAGTCTTGAATGATTCCATACTGATAAGCGATTTCTTTTAGAACTCAGAAATTATAATCATTAGGACTTTTGGACGTCTGGACGCATCTAAACACACAAACGTTATCGAGAAACAAATGAGTGAAGAAAATATGTATACTCCCTCAAATTACCTGCATAAACTTCAAATTTTCACTAAAAGGATCTGTACGTCTAGTGCCCATAAGGCATGCTTTTAACCTATCATCTTCCGACAGTAGCCTCTGCAGTGTGGCCTTCATTTCCCCCTCCGTAACCAACAGTTCCACGCCATAATATGTCTTCACTGTTTCAACAAAGTCTTCTATTTCCTTAAACGATCCATTTGTCCGTATATAAACAGTTTTTAATTCACTCCCTATGTCTTCTCTTTTGTATATATCGCGTAGTATGTTCATTGTTATATCTAGTAGCACTGTACAGTCTTTCCCGCCATTAAATGATAAGAATACTTCGTTTAAACTGTACTCTTGGAAACATTGTCGGAGCACCTGAAAATAAAGAGCATGTTACTTATTGGCATACCTACCTAACTGGCCGATGTAGCGTCAAATTCTCGGAGCAAAAATATCTGCGCTTGAGGCTTTAGTTATTGAAAAATAGAGCTGCCCCCGTCAGGACAGGCGTATTCTGGGGGCCTACCACAAGTTCTTAAAACAAGGTTAAAATAACCTTATTTGTCTTTTGTCCTGTTTTGACGCCGGATGTCAAAGAGGGACAAAAGTCAAATAAGGTTATAATATTGTTTTAAGAGCTTGTGGTTGGCCCTCTGATGGGACCACCTTTATTTCTTTTGAAATAAGACAAATTTTTAAATCCATCATAGTCATAGTGGCCTTGCCTGAATGGGTCATCGCAAACTCCAGCTAATATAAAAATAAGAAACCAACCTGTTCAGTCTCTTCCAGGGCACCAGAAAAATCTGGTAGATCCATATCAACCACCTCACTCTTCGGCTGCATTACGTGTACTGCACTGAAACGGGAAAACAATTATGTTATAATTATTCACTTTGTACAAAACATAACAGCAAATTTATTGAAACCTTATTATATTATGTCTGTGATTGGAACAGACTGTTTGTTCGTTCACGTCACGGTAAAGGTCAACGTATACGGAACCTGTTTTCTTAACTATATTTTTTTGTTAGATTTAATGATCTAATGTAAATATGTACTTAGGTACTTGACTATTGTTTTGTTTCTGACCAATTGTCTTGGTCTTATATAAATCTGATTTATAAGCTAAGTTTGAAAATCATGTAGGTACCTACTTGATAATTGAAAGTTCATAGATATCTCGATGAACTATGTATGGTATGGTAATTAAATCTCATATCTCTTTGTAATAAAATCAATCGTAAAATTTGTAATTCTGCAGTAACAAAGTGCAAAATCCACATTAATATTTAGACTTATCACAGTCAAAAACTGGTATTAAGCGGTTGTAACCATGTTTCATTATCTAAAATATATTTAATGCAGTTTTATAATCCCTTCCTTCCTTCATAATCCTTTACATTTACATAATATCTGCAACAATAGGCTACTTTCCTGAAAAAAACTAATTAGTCCGTCATTTACATTATCAAATAATATTAGACACGTATTTTTTCTTTTGTCAATTAAACAAAAAAATACGAAGATGTCGTGTGTTGAAATTCCGCGTGACGTCACGGTGTAGTACACTTTTTAGGAACAAGTGACGTCACGAGCCCCCACTCCCGAACTTAGTCGCGCTTTATCTTCGTCAATTGTTAATGATTTGGTAAAGCAAAAAATACGTATCCAATATTTTTTGATAATCTAACTGACGGACTAATTAGAATTATAATATTTTTACCCAGGCAACATCCCTTTTCAATCCCTGTCTCCTTGCTATGACGTCAGAAGTGGGTAACCTGTAGCCATAGTATGATAAACACAATATTCCCTAATAGGCTTTGAATGCTAACCACCTTCAGCTACATTAGCACTTACCATGGTGAGATTGTAGTCAAATATAGGTCTTTAAAATCTTACACTGAATATCCCATTTACCTACTTTCTTCTAAATTTGCTAAGACGTTAATAATTTGTAAACACAAGCAACGCCAGGAGGCGAAAAACTAAAAGAACACGTAAGATCATTTGAGCATTTTGATTGGGCCTTATAAATTTAATTACATTACCTACACAGGCGAAACTAAATTATTTTAATTGCAGGAAACAATGTATTACGCGTCAGTCACGCCAAGTTAGTCATGTTTTAACAGTTGATAAGCACCTTGTTTACAGTTGATGGTAATTATATTCTTGAAATTTTCATTTATATCGCTCCGTAGAATACTAGCCTACTGCTGGCTACGGTTAGCTGGCTACAAGTCGCTTCGCGGTGTTCTGGGAGTAATACTTGAGAGCCAGTTGTCTTTGGCTCCTAAACAAGAATGGTAAAAAGCGAGCCAAACTGATAAATACAACTGATGAAACTGATAAATACAACTGATGGATACAACAAATTAAGGGTTAGGAGGGACCTGGCACTCGTGTCATATCTATTTAAGGCCTTGATAGGCAGAGTAGATAACGGTGACATATTAGGGCAGATAGGATTATGTGCCCCGGACAAGTTCGTGTGGCGGCGACGGCGACTGCAGCTGGTGGCAGTGCCGCGAGCTCGTACCAACCTACTGAAAGAGGCGCCGCTACGCGCGCTCTTCGCACCCTCAATCTCATTGCTGAGGAAACTGACATATTCCACTGTACTCTGAGTGAATTCACAAGGATAGCAATGGAAATTTTATGTTACATGGAAATGTTATTATAATTTTTAAGTAAGTTCGACACTACTGTATTAGGGTATCCCTGTAAAAGTAGATGTAAGTAGGTAAATAAATAAATAAATAAAATATAGTGATAAATAAAGTTATATACTTATTTAAATGTAAATTTTTCTACCATTTTAATAATTTATGTCGGTAAAATTTAAGCCTCATATAGTCTTATCAAGAAATAAAAGAAATTATCTAATCATTTTTGTACACATGACAATGATTCCAATAAATCAATGTTATATAATAATGGAGATAAACTTAGCATCCCCTAGACCTCCCTGTCATATGCTGGAGAATTGGAAAAAGAAGTGGAGGCCTGAGTCCTGCAGTTGGACTTTACAGGCTGATGATAACCATACTATACTCTTTCACATAGGATGAGTTGTCAAGGTCAAGGGTTTTTTACCAATATCTGGTGAAATTACATTTGATTACTCTGAAATAGTACTCTCAATATTTCATGAAACCTCGCTCTATTATAGTATATCTTTATTATATTGAAATGAACATCAGCCATTGGGAAATCTAATAAAATACCATGTCACCAAACTCATGCTATTTGAAATCTTCTATAATGTTATAATTGTGAAATTATGTGCATATGTTGTGCCATAATGGGAGAGCAGATTTAGATGAAACTCATATACATATATTGTCCTGGATTAAAACCTTAGAATTGTATCCCATTAAATCTTCAAATCCATCAGCAACTCGTGTAAAGCTGTGGTTGGAAGCTATTATTAATATACAACAATTAAATACAGGATGTTGTTTTGGTCGGCGACAAGCGACCCAGGAGCGGTAGTACAAAATATATATTCCCCAAAAATGACTTAATTCCATTAAATACTGTAAATATGTTGAGAAATACCTTATTCAATTTGAAATAAAATTACTGCAAAGTATGGTTACTAGGCACGTGCACAGACTAGAGCTAGGCACAAGCCGCCATTGCCCCACCCCTTTACTCCCTCGTACTCCCGTTGAGTATTATGTCTACACTTTAGCTTATTACATGAATTTCAAAATTTTTTTTTTTTTATTTTTATTATTAAAAAAAAATAAAGTATTTTTTTTATATTATTTTTAGCACCAGTGTCATTTGTATTATCGACCCTGAGTCGCTCGTCGCTGACCAAAACAACGACCTGTATAATAAATTATAATAACAAAACAGTATTACAAACAGTAAACATTTATTAATAGGAAAATACTAATAAACAAAGCTTTTGTACTTAACATTTAGGTAACACCTAATTATATATAAAAGAATTAAAAAAAAACTGAAATCTTAAATTCAGAACTAAATGTCATAAAACACATTTTTTATAAAAATATTTATGATTTCCTTATTATGAATATAACAAACACTGACTCACAAATTATTCATTATTCTCTATACACTGTTTTTTCAATGGTGGTTCAATACACTCACTTCTCACATCAAACAAAACATCCTTTGTGAGCATAAACTTGACTCGCATCATTTCTTTCTTTGGAGATACATTTCTCACATCCAAGACATCTATAATATCTGCTGATATGTCACAGCCTATATTGTCAATGACCATTTTCTTGGCTACACTGACGGGGTCATCACCAATTGCAAAGCAGTATACATAAACTATAATTTTACAGTTAAACTTATCAATTAGGTCAGTGTCTTTGATCAAACCATTAAAATTGTTCAAGAACTCCACCGCCATAGCTGGCAAGTTCATTGTTGTCAGTGTCTTTGATCAAACCATTAAAATTGTTCAAGAACTCCACCGCCATAGCTGGCAAGTTCATTGTTACATGAATGGTAGCACCATCCTGTATCTTGGTATTATCCTTACAATATTCTATTATATAATTTTTGAATATGGTGCGAATGAACTCTTTACCATCTAGATTGTATGAATTAAAGAACATTGGTTTGACTTTATTATTGTTTGCATTATGATTCAACCATTTGAAGGATTCTGGGTTCAAATCATTTGCAAAAACAAGGTGTTTACGTTTTGCTGCTGGTACTGAAAATGGCCCAACTCCACAGAAAACATCAAATAGTACATCAGTAGGTTCTAAATAGCTCAATATTCTCTCATGTTCTTTGCCAAGTCTGGGATTCCAGTAAACTTTGGAGAAGTCAAATTGGAAGATGCATCGGTTCTCTTTAACTGTCACGAAAAAATCTTCATCGCCAGCAATAACTTCCATACTAAAATTACGATATGTATTATCAATGATGTTGCTCTTATTAACTACAGTGCGGCATGTCTTAATTTTGTCAATGAAGACTTGACCGATGAGTGGACGATATTCCAGCAAATGTTCTCTTAAATTAAGGTGAATAATGTGTCCAATCTGAGAGTAACTACTAACGATTTCTTCGTTTTCTGGTAACACAGCTTTGAAAATTGTTTCAAATCGCCAGTTGTCATATGTAAGTTGAACTTCTTTGCTATCAAAATTGGCCTCTGTGACATCATATTCTTTGAGTTGAGTTCTGTGATCTTCCGAGATGTCAATCCATTGGGTAACCTTTTCAGGGTTAAAATGCAAGTATTTCTTAAATATTATGTTTTCATCACTTTCAATGTTTTGTATAGGCTTGAACTTCTCCAATTTCAGGAAGTAAGATTTGCATATATTCGTGATTTTTGATAGATTTTGTTCCTTAACCTTAAGTACTGGAACTTGGATATTGCGCAAGAATTTCACTTTGTCTACTTCTTTCATACCTCGGACATCAAGTGGCCCCAACATAGCTGAAGTAGAAGTCGTCATTTTACGAAATAACTCGCGGAAAAAATAAAAAGTCATACCAAAACCAAAATTTAATTTTCGCAGAACATCGTCATACTAACCTATTGTGAGGTCAGAACCGACGTCAGAGTTCGCAATAACGATGGGGAGAGAGTCCTTTCTTATAATATGCACCGACTTATTCAGGTTTTGCAATGAATCAATGGAAATTTCATTAATAATTTTCACAGAGAAAGTTTTCAACTTGCTGCGTGACACTTGTCAATTTAATTTTTTAAAATGTGTCAATTTGACGTTTCTCTATTGTTGCCAGGCAAAGAATTGCCAGGGCTGCGTTCAGTAACAACGCCGTGTGATCGCCCGACGATCATGGTAGCGTTCAGTAACAGTTCAATAGTATGTGGTGCGATCGTCTGACGACTTCGGACGATCGCACCGGTCACACGGTGTGTAGTTACTGAACACAGCCCTGCAGTCATACACAAAAATATACGAATTCAAATAGAAAATTATACGAAATATTATGTTAAAAAGTACCGAATAATTGGAAAAAGGGATACGAGATAGTACCACCGGAACTCACTCAGTTGGATTCGTTTCTAGCTAACGGATCGATGGTACATGAAAGATGAATCATGTTTTTTTTCTGATAAAAGTAACATAATGTCACTCTTTGACTCTTCAACCTTTGCTTTGCTTTGTAATAGATATGAAAGGGACCAACATAGGTACTAGTACAAAGATGTATATTAGCCGAATTCTACGCAGAAGTACCTAGTTTTGGGCAACAGCTAGATACTACTGTAATTTTACTACTACTACTACTACTACTACTACCATACTACTACTACCATACTACTACTACCATACTACTACTGCCACTGTTAATGTTATAACTTTGCCGGCAGCTTCTTTTCAATTGGGTACCGTACCAATTAATATTACCTTCTTAGATGAAATAGCGAGTTTTTCGGCGTGCTGCTTATCAAGGTCCCGGGAGGCGTCCTGAGAGAGCTGGAAAACGGCACGTCACTGCCGGCACCACTTACTGAATGATAACCTGGCCCACTTTTCAGCTCCGCCAACAGCAGTAAGTAGGATTATTGTATTGTCTTGTCGTGAAAATTACGTATAATGGAAAATAAATCGATATGAACATTAGAAGTGGGTGAAATTCAGCTTCATAGATTTGCTTACAATATTATTAAACGTCAATCATTAGCGTCAACCAATAAGCTTCTTGGCGTCAACTAATATAAGTTTTATTCTGTACCCAGTTGAATTAGTAATCTAATTTTATTTTGTTGTCTTTTGGTCTCATACCTACGCCTTTTGTCTTGTAGTGATCTCAAATTATTCATTGACTTTACTCTATGATTGTAATTCATCTATTATTTCATGGCACACTATGCCAATAAGTTTATACGTAAAAAAAATAGATCAACAAATATAAGTAGGTACCAATTTTTTTTTATACCACTTTGGTAGCAAACAAACATATGACCCGCTCGATGGTAAGCGGTTTCCGTAGCCTATGGACACTTGCAACTCGCGTGTTGCCGACTCTAAATGTTGTTGTGTTGAAAATGAATATGTTGAAAAAAAAAATAGTATAAACATCATACTACTATTAGAATCAAATCACACAAAATCTCATATAACAACGCATTTAATCGTGAGTCATTCTGAGTTAAACTTTCGCTTTAAACTAAAATCAGCTAGATACACCCGTTTACAGTTTTTATGTGAGTTTGGTAATGACTAACTTCGACAGTTCGAGTACCAAAACACCATCTAGAACACAATAAAAAGCTTCCCCCGTCCCAACTACTGTTCTCGTACTCTTGAATTAGTTTTTGGATTTATTTATGACTTTCTGTCACACAAATGAGTGGTGTAATTCTGTGATGCTATGTTATCTCGTCGTGTGTTCTGTGGTTAGCTTTTGTAGGGAAATTACTTGCGTATGAGTCCTTAGTTATCTGGGGGCACGGAAGTGCCCCCCGCCAAGACAGCCAAGCGAAGCAAAAGGGCACTACCTACCTTTTCTCGAAGCGCTTCGTCGTTTTTTTGAACCCTCATAACTTGGGTTTGGATTATACCAGATAAACAAAATTCGCAGGACATGATGTCAATAGTAAACTTATTAAAAATATTAAGTTTCAATAATATAGCTCTTATACTTTAGATTTTATTGATATCTAAAAAACCCCGATTTCGTCACTGACTCACTGATGATCATCAAAACTCATAGGGTACTTCCTGAAGTCCTAGAAAGCTGAAATTTGGTATGTAAGCTTGTATTAGTACACCAAATAAAAAAATTATAAAACTTGGAAATTTCAAACAAAAAAAAAACATAAGCAACTTACAAAAAGAAGTGAAATCCCACCAAAAACATTTGTATGTAAAATGTTGCCGCCAAGACATATGGCTCGTATTGTCAAAAAGTTATCAGATCTCATGTAGAGCCAAGCTTATAACTCTACATGCACTTACTCTACAACCCCTAACTTCACAAACTCTACACACCATAGTCAAAATATGTGGCTTGGCCGTTTCAATACTACAAGAACTATTGAATAACAAAAAAGTAAAGAACAGTGAATACATTTTTCACCTTACTCCCATGTGACGGTAGCGAATCGGCCAAGCCACATATTTTGACTACGGTGTGTAGAGTTTGTGAAGTTAGGGGTTGTAGAGTAAGTGCATGTAGAGTTATAAGCTTGGCTCTACATGAGATCTGATAACTTTTTGACAATACGAGCCATATGTCTTGGCGGCAACATTTTACATACAAATGTTTTTGGTGGGATTGATTATTCTCTAAGGTCTAGTCATCGTTGACACGAACGATGGAGCCATTAACAACTTTTTTATGCTATACTAAGCTAGTAAACAAGCATATGGCCCGCCTGATAGTAAGGGGTTATCGTAGTCTATGGACGCTTGCAACACAAGGGGTAGGTATCGCGCGTTGCCGACCATGCAATGCATACTGTACTCCCTTGGGAAAACCACGGCGGGGCTCATTCCACAGCCTGAGCTTCCGCGACGGGAAGAATTCCCTTGGAATCGCACAATTCCAAGGGATATTGGATACGAGAGCATTTTGGAATTAGTACCTACATGGAAAGTACTTAGGAACATCTTTCTAGAATGGGAAAGGGTTTTTTATATAAACGGGCTTGCGTTTGGCTTCTGACCCACCCATATAAGATTTTACGATGTTGACGAATTTTAAGATGGAGATTGATTTATTAGGGTAGGTTTGTGTTGGACTACAATCTCACCATGGTATGTGATGTTGTGGCCGAAGGTGGTAAGCATTCAATGCCTGGGAACTGGCTCTCAAGTGCAGCTGCCCGAATATCGAGGTGCTTGGCGACAGATTTTCAACTGAGGGTAATAGGCAGGTGGGTACTACAAAGTACTCTTCCACCATGCTATGTTTTCGTCGCGATGTGTTTTCCTTCACCGAAATATGCTCACGGTAGGATTCGAGCTACGGACTTATACGTCACTATACTGACCTGTCATCGCCTAAAGACACTTGCCCAGAAGAACCTATTGTCCTACTATTCTGTGATTCTGGTCATATCTTTTTTATGGTTCCGTTTAAATCATAAATTCAAATTTTTATGTTCCAAATAGTAAACAAAGGCATATTCATTGAGCCGCGGGTTTGCCTGCAGAACTCATTTTCTTGTTGCGGTGACTGTTTGGGAAAGTTTTTTAATTTAAATTTGTATCCCCGGCTGCACAATGCAACGCTACATTTTTGAACAAAGTGTAGTTGACGGTAAACTTTTGGGACGTTTGTAAGTTCACCTTATATGATTTGCTGTAAGGTAGGTTTTATGAATTAAAAGTTTGGTTCTTTTATGAGATTCATTCAGTAAGGCCGTAAGCCATAACAAAATACCGTATAGTTGAAAATTTATAACTAAGATAGAGATTTATTTGCGATATTCTCGGAACTTTAATTATAATAATCCAGAAGGAAGTAAATATCAGAAATCTTTATATATAAAATTCTTCTGCACGTGTGTATGTCCCTGAACTCCTTCAGTCGATAATATAACCTAGATACCGACTGCAGCGCCATCTGCCGGGCTGATTTGTGAATCTAAACCATCCAGGACGACACCCAAACGCATACAAAAAAAAACATTCAAATCGGTTCAGCCGTTTAGGAGGAGTTCAGTGACATACGCACGTACAGTAGAATTAATTCCCTGGATGGTTTAGATAGGGTAGGGTAGGGTAGTGTAGGGTAGGGTACGGTAGGGTAGCACCACAGGGTAGGGTAGCACCACAGGGCAGGGTAGCACCACGCGAACGAAGTTGCGCCGGGCAGCTAGTTTTATTATAAGCAAAAACAGTCATTCACAACACAACCTTCATTCGTGAAAGGAGGCCTGTGCTCAGCAGTGGGACATTATAGGCTGATGATGATGATGATGATGAACAACAGTCAAAAGATAAATATAAGCAAACTGCTGTACCTAGGTATTGGCATGGGGTATTGGCAAAGATAATATTTTTCAATATCGTGCGTCAAACTTGGCATGGCAACAAAAATCGAGCGATTTTTTATGCGGTTCTGAAACGCGTTGATTTTCACAATTTTACCGTACTTTGCCGGTGAATGGAAATTTAAAAAATAAACATCACACACGGCTTTAAACAAATATTGAACATTCGGTTGCGAAATAAATTACGAGAGTTGTACAAATTGTCGCGTGATTTTGTCACAAATGAATGAATAAATGACGAGCCCGTAAACTCTACAAATTGTTTTTGTATCAATAAGTTAACGTGATGAACCTATGCATATTCATTGGTTTACATAAAAATAAATCGGAATAAAATTAATGGAAACGGTTCAGTGAATTTTTTTATCATGCTCCACGTGTCAAAGTAAAGTTTATAAAATGTATTTTAGTA
This sequence comes from Polyploca ridens, assembly GCA_951394255.1. Taxonomy (NCBI): domain Eukaryota; kingdom Metazoa; phylum Arthropoda; class Insecta; order Lepidoptera; family Drepanidae; genus Polyploca; species Polyploca ridens. The sequence goes on from OX596250.1 coordinate 14,781,034, forward strand.
ACTAACTACATTCTGTTTGGGATTCAAATTGATTGGTTTTTGGATTATAGCAACAAATATAACGTAGTGGATACCTAAATGGTTGTTTATTATTTTATTGACCGGCAAAGGTCGCCGTGGGCAGTGACGAAGGTACACTTACTGTTGATTTAGGATCAGCGGTAACCTTAATGTAATAATTTTGGATCCAACTTCTACATTAATACTATAAATTGATAAATAACTATTTACCTAGAAATAGGTGCGGTTACAAAGATAAATAATAATCACACATGTACACTCGTCCTTATTTATTGCGGTGCGGTTGTGAAAATATACGGAGCGGAAACACATCCGCGACTGCTGTGGTAAGTTATAATTATAATGAAAAAAAAAAAAAAAAAAAAACTGTCTCTTGTTTCAATATTAAAACTTTATATTAATTTTATATTGTGAGCGATGCTTCGTGTGTTGTAAGCGTCCATATGGCTACGGTAACCGCTTACCATCAGGCGGGCCGTATGCTTGTTTACCGACCTAGTTGTATAATAAATTAAATTATTAAAAGAAACAAAAAACCCGACTGCGTAAAACATAAATTAACTGAAAAGAGAAAAACAAGCTCTTAAATCTATAGAATTTTGAATATAACTTGAATTTTATAAGGTATTGCAATCGGGGACAACCAATAACCTAAGTATGTATTTTTTTGTAATATTTGTTTATCCCCGACTGCAATACCTTATAAAATTCAAGTTATATTCAAAATTCTATAGATTTAAGAGCTTGTTTTTCTCTTTTCAGTTAATTTATGTTTTACGCAGTCGGGTTTTTTGTTTCTTTTAATAATTTAATTTATTTCAGACTTTTTAGTTTTATACAGAAAGAGTTGTATGTATTAGTAAGTAAATGAGCGGTACGGTAAAGGAACGCTAACAACCATCGCAACTCTCAGTACCTACTGTCCTTGCATTAAACGTGGTTTTTTGAAGTTTACGTGAAAACGGTAGCACAAAAGTATTACAATATATACATATATGGAATGGTCTATTTACAAGCTTTCATTTGATACCCATATTGTTATAATAACGAAACTTTTATTTTTAATACCCCCCCTATTTTTTTATTCTTAGGCGCCATATAAAAATAATATACCCTATGACACTCCCCCAGTCAAGACGAATCTAACGATACCTCATATGCTTAAATCCATCAAGCCGTTTAGGCTGCAGGGCGGCACAAAGAAATAGACATACATACATACATACATACATACATACACTCGAAAAACATAACCATCCTTCCGGGTCAGTCGGGTAAAAAAAAGAAATATGTTGTAACGATCAGGGATGTCGATTAAATTGTTACTATGCTGGAATCGATTTTATTGGGTTGGGTAATATTTGTTTGGGTTCTCTAAATTGGCATAAAGGAAACCAGTGAATTCGGGAAAAACAAGAGCTTAGGATTGGTCATGATTATTGTCTACTATTGGAGAATATTATTTTAAGTGGGTTATAAAGGCCGATTGGAAATCACCAGTCCAAGCAGGATTGACAGTAATCTAGGCCAATCAAAGAGGATCGCAGCAAAATAGTATTGTATTTCTGCGGTGAGAAAAGTCTCCAGAGCTCCATAAGGAGGCGCTGTGCTTACAGTATCCGGGGACCATCCGTGTAGTACCAAAACACACTGCTCTTTATCCATTCCCCTCTCAACATCACTTGAAACCACCAAATAATCCCTTTTAAAGTAGGTTGTCAGGAGAATAATAATTTGAAGATAGGTAGAGCATACCATTTGTTCGCTCAAAGAGCAGCTCGACTGGGAAAGTACCTCCACCTTACGGAATACCGCAGCCAAATAACTATATATTGTGTTCCAGCGCGTGAGTAAGGTCACCAGAGCTCATTGGGGACGGGAGAAGGGTCGGTGACGCGTGAGTGATGCCCCTTTTGAGAGGCGTCCATATGTCCTAGCTCATTTTTCAGACACGAGCCACGGTAGTCTGATCTCCAACTAACCAGAACTTGCAGTGTGGTTTCCACATCAGGTTTTATCAGGTTTTTTTATTTGTATATAGTGTAATAACACTAAATACGAAAAGAAAAATTTCAAAAATTACACACATCACAGGTGTGTCTCCGGGAATTATAAAAACACAATTACATCGCCGTTAGCGGCTCATCACGACGGTAACCGCTTACCATCAAGCGGGCCGTACACTTGTTTACCGACTTTATCGTATGGAAAAAAATATCGCTACGGTCTCACTTGCAAATTGATTCCATATGTTGACTCTTTTACACAGATAAGAAATTGAAGAAAATATGTTAGTTAGGGTCGAAGTTTGGCGGGATCCCTCGGCGAAGGGCAAAAACTCTTTCTTAACGATCGCCCACATATCTTCAGAGTCGAACAAACCTGTACCAATACGTACCTATATAACTCAAGTGTTTATAGTGTCTTACGAGAGTTGTGGTAACGAACTTCGTAAGTTGTTATCAACCCTGTACGATATCATCTTAATCGGGTAAAAGGGGCCTCACACCTACTATTATTTTACAAGTTTTCTTAAGGTGCAGCTACGCTACGCGAACCGAGCACGAATTCGCGTAACGTGGAAGGACTACTGGGAGCCTCGAAGCGTTCGACTCGCGCTCGACTGCACTGTCAGTTTTTTGACGAACACATAACAGGGATTAGCATCGCGCTTGTGTACGTTGTAGGCTCGATGTACTTTTTGACGAACACATAACAGGGATTAGCATCGCGCTTGTGTACGTTGTAGGCTCGATGTACTTTTTGACGAACACATAACAGGGATTAGCATCGCGCTTGTGTACGTTGTAGGCTCGATGTACTTTTTGACGAACACATAACAGGGATTAGCATCGCGCTTGTGTACGTTGTAGGCTCGATGTACTTTTTGACGAACACATAACAGGGATTAGCATCGCGCTTGTGTACGTTGTAGGCTCGATGTACTTTTTGACGAACACATAACAGGGATTAGCATCGCGCTTGTGTACGTTGTAGGCTCGATGTACTTTTTGACGAACACATAACAGTCGTACTCGTGTACGTCCACACTTGACATCGCGAGCGACGAACGAAGAGCGGCTTGGGTCGTGCTCGGTTCGCGTTGCGTAGACGCACCTTTAGATTGTTTTTTTTTACCACAATCTCACCATGATAAGTGATGATGTGGATGAAGGTAGTAAGTAAAGCCTAGAAGGAACATGCTCTCAAGTGCAGCTGTCGGAACACACCGATAGGTGCTTGACAGATTGTCAACTTGAGGGTGGTAGCCAGCCAGATGGGTACTACAATTATTGTTTATGTTTTGTTTAATGCATGCTGTGGTAGCCTGTAATTGAGGCAGCACTTAGAAAGATAAGGTGTCAATCTTCATTATTTTTTTTTAATTGTGTTAGTGTATGCTTTGTTGGTTGCCCTTAAAATAAATAAACAAAGTACCCTGCCACCGTGCTATGGTTTCCTCACGATGTTTTCACCGAAAGCTCAAGCTCACTGTAGGATTCGAACCCGGGACCTTCGTCTTGGTATCCGACGTCACTACCATTGAGCTATCATCGCCTTAAAAAAAAATTTCGTATTCCGTAATATACTATTTATAAGAAGACGTATCTCCCACGATAGAAGGTGACCTAATGTGGTCTACTAACCTATATAATATTAAGTAGTTAGGTAAGTAAATAAATAAAAATATTATAAAAATGTCAACATACTTCTGATGGAGAATACAAACCATTCAAACGAGGTATACATTTAATATGCTAAAGAAGCTGTTCAACCTTCAGTCAGCATCGTGAGGAGCCGCTAACGGCGATGTAATGGTGTTTTTATGATTCCCAGAGACATCAACACCGCCATTGTTTCACGGTGTGATTTATTTACATCATGTGTGGTGCTAAGAGGGCTTTCTTATGGGGAAAAGTGCTTTGACTGTTTTAAAGGGCGCTTTTTTTTGGTTTAATTCTTGTTTGGTGATTTTAACGGTCATGTCAGTTGGTCGTAGGTTCGATTCCTTTCGATAACAAATATTGTCTGTTTGTTCTCTAGGTGTAAATATGTGTATAAGTATATAGTGTAATAGTATGATATCGTACCTGTTTTCCATAGTGCAAGTTCTGCTTAGTTGGGATAAGACGACCGTGTCTCGTGTCTGAAACATGTGCTAGGACATTTGTTTACAGGTAAGTACTTATAATGAAATACGATTACACTACTTATTATAAAATGAGGCCATCAGTTATTGATCTCCAATTGCTATTAATATTCACTATGTCTCTGAAAATCATAACATACCTAAATGCCACCAAACACCATAAAAATCTCATAAGCCTCCTCCAAATTGAGTAGAGACGGCCAGATATAGACTTTTTATATTTCCAAAAGTACACACGACCTGTTTAAACGCGGGCACAGCTTGTGAAAACACATCCCTCGCATTTGTACACCAACTGGCTTCAGCAAATGTTTGTGTGGCTCGATATTGCTAGCCACATGACGCTTTTTGCCTTCCACTCTTGCCACGGACGGGGACTGCTCTGAATCATGTCCTGTTTACAGAGATAACTTTCATATTGAATAGAAGGGTTATATTACTGTTGGTGATTTACACGCATCTGCAGGTGACAGAAATTATACACTATGTAAAGTAGTGAAAATACGCGTAAGGAAACTAATGCATTGGTCAATATCAGTGGATGGTGACAGTTGGAACACGTTATTTAAAGATTGAAGCTTATATTCTAACTTAATTATTACCTCTTGAAATGCAACCAAACTTGTTATAAATTTAGTACGCTGTTAGCCGATGGCATGTAGGGATATACAGGTCGTTGTTTTGGTCAGCGACGAGCGACTCAGGGTCGATAATACAAATGATACTGGTGCTAAAAAAATATAAAAAAATTAAATTTTGAAAATCATGTAATAAGCTAAAGTGTAGACATAATACTCAACGGGAGTACGAGGGAGTAAAGGGGTGGGGCGATGGCGGCTTGCGCCTAGCTCTAGTCTGTGCACGTGCCTAGTAACCATACTTTGCAGTTATTTTATTTCAAATTGAATAAGGTATTTCTCAACATATTTACAGTATTTAATGGAATTAAGTCCATTTTTGGGGAATTTATATTTTGTACTACCGCTCCTGGGTCGCTTGTCGCCGACCAAAACAACACCCTGTATTACACTTCTTATCCCAGGAAAATGGATGAAACCGCGGGAGACAGCTTGTCATTGATAATTTAGTGCTCAAGAAATAGGTAGAGATTTCACACCAGAGAAATCTCTAACTAGAGATCAAAATAATGAGATAAAGGTTTAATATTATTCAAATCTTCACACACTTACGAATCCAATCAAAAACCGAATTCAAATCTTAAACATAATCTGTAGCCCGAAGGTATAATAAAGCGACAGACCCATTGAGATTCGGTCCGATCTCGGAACGTGTGCCGTGTTTTATTTGCCAATACTTTAGACCGTGATGGCGCGTTTGTTTGCAGAGCCAAGGAAAATATATGACTACGACGGCCAAGAGTTATACTTAGACTTGTGTAAGCAAATGAACGTGACTCCTGTGCGGAGCTTTCATCCGAACTCTTCAAAGAACTCATTGATTTATTGGTGAGATTAAATTTTACTTTTGCAGTAAATTCTAGAGTCAAATTATATACAGTAATCACTTTTTTGGTACTAGGCGCACAGATCGCGGAAGATAACATTTTATATTAATATTAGCAAGGGACAAAATGATAATGATCCTCATTGAGCGGTGACATGTTGGTTATGATTTTAATTCAATAAACTTGAATGCAAAAATTTGGTTTGAATTTTTGAGTAATTTATTTTGAGTTGAAACTTTTTATAGAAAGTCTGTACCTGATGTAGTCTTCCCCCCCTTCGGATGTATATACCCTTTCCGTTACACTCAGTATGTACTCTAAAGATCATCAGTTCACTGAAGTGAGTATCTAATTAATCGTAAATACGTAATCGTAAGAGCATGAGAAATTATGTGAGAGAACATGCTAAATTGAGCTAGGTACGTACTTCATAAGGGTCCTCGCACATTAAGCAACTAGTGGTGACCACATTAGAATAAGTAGTGGCTGCCACAAGTTACGGACGCGTTTCTCCATACCGTATAGCATCGGCGCATACCGAGTATTTCAGTGCCGGCGTCTGAGCCACAAACTGTTGGAGATGACCGCGCTCGCTACTTGTGGCCACGTTTTATCGTTCGACTCGCGAGCAGACACGGTCCCAGTCGCCGGCTTCAGTGGATTTCACTGAAGGGAAATTAACAATGTATTCTAGCTGCAAGTGGCAGTCATTGGTGGCCGCAACCAACCACTAGTGGCTGCCACTGGTGGCGGCGTATAGTGGTCTGACTGAACCACTGGTAGTCGCGTTTTGTGGCGGCGACTGGTGGCCATAATGTACGGGGGCCCTAAAAGGAAGTGGATTCAAGTATTTAGATAAAACCAATATGGGAATATGGTTTAGATGTTTTAATAATCCTGCTACTACTCGTTTGCGCTATAGTCTGTATCATCATCATAATATCAGCCTATGCATGTCCACTGATGAACATAGGCCTCCTCCGTTGACTTCCACTTCGAACGGTTTTGGGCCGCTTGCATCCAGCGGCGCCCAGCGACCCTGACTAGATCGTCAGTCCACCTGGTGGGAGGTCGTCCCACTCGGCGCTTTCCAGTACGTGGTCGCCACTCTAGAACCTTTCTTCCTCAGCGGTTATCGGCTCGTCGAGCGATGTGGCCCGCCCATTGCCACTTCAGCTTACTAACTCTACGAGCATATCCGCCGTTTTCGTTCTCCTACGAATGTCATAATTTCGGACCCTGTCACGAAGAGAAATTCCGAGCACAGCTCGTTCCATAAATTACAGAAAATATATGCCTACGAGTAGAAAAATAATAAATAAATTAATAATACACAGATTATACCTTTTTGTTGTGTCTAAAAAGCCTCAACTCTGCAATGTATACAGCAAGCAAAGTAGCGTTCAGAAAATATGATAACGAAGTTGCTATAATGCGTTGAAAAGTTAATAATTTTGTTGAGTGGTACGTACGTACGGTGCACACTCGGACGTTTTAGAATCGTTCAGTGCCTGAAACTTTTAGTTGGCTATTTCGCTCTCACTGCGCAGCTTGCGACTGCCTCTCATAAATATTAAACAGGACACCGGTTCAACTCGAAACCGTTTTATTTTCAACATATGCTATGCCACGTGTATTGCCATATCTATAATATTAATATAATGTTAGCATAGAGAAAAAAATATTAATATAGGAGTGTTGGCGTGATAGTGTTCTGGACCGCCTAGTGGTATTTCAACTAGAGCGTTTTCCTTGCTTCGGAAGGTGCGTAAAGCCGTTGGTCCCGGCTATCACATAGTCTTTAAGCTAGTAGGAGGCCTCCTAGGCGGCTTGAAAACTAAAACAACACTAGTTTGACTGAATTTTATCCTATCAGGGCCCACGAATGATCATCGTCGTACCGCGTCTTTGGATGGTGTTCGTTACGATTACCACCAAAGATACGCAATAGCCCGGCCGTAATGGGCATGCGTGGTTGAGTATCTGCCCATTCCATTTCATCCTTATTTGTGAAAGAAGGCCTGTGCTCAGCATTGGGACGATGATGTTGATATCCAGTATAATTTTTTAAAGAAAACTGTATAAAAGCACGTAAGTAACAAGAGTAACAAGCACTTGAATTTGATATGAAAATTGCTTACTTAATGGAATTAGGCCACAAGTGGTGGGTATGCTATGCCCATAAATATATAGAATATAAAGTTATTATATGGTAAGTAGGATTACCATAATTTTGAGTCGTTTTTATATGGATAGGCTTATGTTTGACCACAATCTCCAGTGTGAGGCATGATATGGTCGAAGGTGGTAGCCACCTGATCCTCGAGTACCTACAGATGCCGGATTATGCTGATAGGTGCTCAATCTACCACTACCTTTCCTATGACACTCGAAGTCCCAATCACAGGTATCATTCGCCTAAATGGTTCCTAGATTGGTTCTAGTTCAGTTTTTTGAGGTTCCCCATAAATTAAATATTCCAAGTATAACCACTTACCATCGGGCGGGCCGTATACTTCTTTCCACATCAATGGAAGTTTTTTTTTTACAAGTTTTTAAAAAAAAATATTTTTTATCACAAGCTTTTTATGGTGACTGTACTTGCATTGCCATCCAATATACTAATGTGTACCAAATTTCAGCTCAATCGGACACTGGGACGATTACAGACGTCGGACAGGTGAAACTAAATAAAAGCTTGTATAAAGATAAAATGTAGCTTGATAACTTTTGATATACTAATAATACTCGAGTAATATCATTTTTTTATTCGCTGACCAGAAACATGTAGTAAATGTATTATAAGTGGTGATTTATCCAGTGTCTCAATTTAAAGGTATAAGATATGGCTAGCCTACTGCCAAGGAAACTGCGAAGACGGCGTGTCCTCAAATGATCCTAATGTGCTTCCTTATTATTCTAAACGAGTGGGAATTATGTCTATTTCGAGCAATGCCACGTGATTAAAGGCCCCGGCTGAGTTAAAACGATTTGATAAAGATGAGAATTCAAATTATTTAAAATTTTCTGTATATACATGTAGATATATTATGTAACTTGTATATTTTGACCCGAAATTTATTTATTTATAGTTTATTAGGTAATCCAATAGATACAAACTCAAAACAATAGGTATTTACTATAAGGCCAATTACTAATTATAACATACATGTAGAACATTAAAAACCCTTTGGAATTTAGTAGGTAGTTATACAATTTAAAAACAACGATTATGAGTGGTGTGTAATTCCGTGTATGTAATGTACAATGGGGTGTGTATGAAAAGTGATATTAATTCATCTAGACTTAACGTTTTAGATAATAGTTTAGATGACAATTTGAAGCTCTTGATCTGCTCTACATCACCATAATTCGTGGGTTCAATTCCCACGTTGGACATACATTTCTGTGTATACGTATGTATGTTTGTTGTATTTAAGGCGGCCCTCTGTGGCCGACGCAACTTCGACGCAAGCATAGTCTAAAAGCTTGTTGTTTCATCCAACGTAATGTTTCACTGCGAAAAAAGAGAGACAGCATCATAGCCGTAGATTATCAGTCGGTAAATTCCGCTGATCACTCGCGCCCGCTTCGCTAGGTCGTCATTCATGATTTCGCATTCATAAAACTTGTTCCAGGAGTATACTTCTTGTGAAAAAATCTTACAAGTTTGTGAAAAAAAAGTTAGTTATTTAGAATCTCCAATTCATTTGCAAGCCTGGTATCTTAACCTTTTCTTTACTTTTACAATTTATAGGTACATTAGATATGGCCAAAGTACAGGCAAAAACGCTGTTTTTCGGAGGCTTTGACTGAATTTGTTTCACACTTTTTTTAAATTACGCCTAGATACACGGCTAGATATAGTGTACAAGATACTAATTTGTTCAAAACATCTAACGAAAAATGTTTAACAATGCCATAATAAGTACAGAGGTTTTGTATGAAAAGTATGACGAATTGAGTCCTCTTAACCGAGTAGCCGGCAAGAAACTCAGCAAAGTTATATTTTTTGGACACTGATAATATTGGCAATCTATCTATTACTAATATATAATAAAGCGGAAGAGTTATTTTTGCTAATTTAAACGCGTTAGCTCTGGAACTACCTATCTATCAGTCGGAGTCAAAAAAATATTTCACTAATAGGAAGCTACATTATACCCGAGTATTATATGGATTATACTTTTTATCCCAGGAACGGTGAAACCGCGAGGGACGGCCATAATTCATAAATGTATAACTATATTTTGCTTATTTACTATACCTGTAAATGTGACACGTGACGTAGATGGATGATATGCTACGCCAATCACTTGGTATTGATACGTCTAAACTCGGTTAGAATGTCAATACGCTAGTATCTATATTGTAGGAACAGCGAGGATCTGCAACAGACATGATTGTATACTATTCCTACATCCTACCTACTCAGCTTGAATACCTAATAGTGTGGTGTGTCTGTTTCCGAGGCACTATCAGTTTTCTGACGGTTGGAAGTGGCCACGGTTCAAAGAATTTCTTATCCCGCGATTCGAGATTAGAGCCAAGCTTATATATCTACACGCCCTAACTCTACAAGCCTTAACTTCACAAACTCTACACACCATAGTCAAAATATGTGGCTTAGTCGTTTCGCTACTACAAGAACTATTGTATTAGCCAAAAGTAAATTAATAGTGCATATTTTTTTCACCTTACGCCCATGTAACGGTAGCGAAACGGCCAAGCCACATATTTTGACTAAGCTGTAGAGTTTGTGAAGTTAGAGCATGTAGAGTTAGGGCGTGTAGAGTTATAAGCTTGGCTCTAACTTTTTGACAGTGCGATCCATATGGTCTCGTCTTGGCAACATTTTACATGAAAATGTTTTTGGTGGGATAACTTTAATTTGAAGCTTACACATAATTAAATTGCCCTCTTCCATTCCCACCTTTTTTTTGTCGATTTTGAATGTATCCAATGTAGTGTAGAGTCAATCTTGTTGACGTTCATATTTGCCTTAACAAGGCCTAAATTGAATAAATACTTTTTGAGTTTAGTGATTGTTTTGTTACATAATAAAGTTGCTTGACCCATCTTAATTAAGTTGGAATTCGGCCTTAGAGGAATCCATCCGTATCTGTCGACGTAGCGTAGGTAATGCAGAAGATAACATCGTCACTGTCCTCGAGTTGGAAGGACAATTTGTTGTCTTTACTTTGGTATTCAGCCCTTGTTATCTCAGGTTCCTTTATATCTGCTGAAATATTTAATTTAGTTTGCATAGAAAGTTTGCGTAACAGATTTCTGTAGGCGCTTTTATCAGGTAGCATATTTTATTGACGAGGGTAACATTGCTGATTTTGGCCCAATTGTTGGCCAGATTCTCTCGTCACACAGACATATAAACCGTGTTTAAGTGCTATCCGAAGTTACGGCCTAGAGAGGTAGGACATAACGGGTTCTCCCGATCAAAATTCGGAACAACTGGGGCAAACCTCCACCTTATTGAAGATCACACCTAATGTGGTGATATGTTCAGGGTGATTAAGGTCTCCAGAGCTTCATGAGGAGGTACTGTGCAGTGTGCAGAGAATAGCGGTATAGTAGTAAGGCACCGATCCCACAGAAAGAGTTCTAGAGTTCCGCGTTCCGAGTTCTGCATTCCGCGTTGACTATTGAGCACACAGCAAGCAATCTAGAGTTCTGCAATATTCGCTACTGATCACACATCATACACTTTTTTTACTTTCAAAGGCGCCACATAGCTGATAATCAACGCGGAATGCATAACTCGGAACTCGGAACTCTAGAACTCTTTTCAGTGGGATCGGCGCCCAAAATCCCTTTTGAGTCCAGTACACCGAACCTCTCAAATACCTTCTGGATGTAGAGTGGTGGGCTGTATGCTTATTTGCTTCCTTAGTAGTATTAAGTACGAATATTGATGCACATTATTATCGGTATCCAGAGGGCTGATGTATGTAACATCAATATTAACAAGTTTTAATACTATAGTAAGAAACTGCCGTTGAGCAAAATTATTAGCCATATAATTTTCACTTAGGTACAAATAACATTTTTATAGCTTGTTCCGCCGATTACAAAGGACGAGACAGTTTATATTTAGTGGCCAGTAAATAAGGCCCGTTTGTCTCGTTTCATTAAAAACGCTGTTCAAGTAAATTCTTTTGAAACACATTCCATGTGCTGTAAATTAGATATTAAAATACGTACATGCAGATGTACGATTCATAAATAACTCCATCAAGGTTTCTCTTATTATCAACAATAATTCTCGTTTAATAAAAGATTAAACATACCTATTTTGAATTTTCCTCGAGAATTATAGCTTTTGAAGATTTTTTAATTTCTAGGAGATGTGATTTTGCGATTCGCTAACAAGGCGTGTCAATAGCAAAATTTGTTCAGCATGCCTAACCCAACAAAGATTTCGAAAATTTTGTATGCGATTGCATCTGCCAAGTATATTTTAAAATGCCCAGGCAGCTCAGGTGGTACATCGATGGGACTACAGAGTGTAGTCGACCTGTAGTCTTCCAGCTCACATTGTCCTGTTTGGTAAACAATGGCTCTTAAGTCCTCGGTAAAGGCTAGAGTGCTCCAGAAATGAGGTCATCTAAGCATATAACCAGGTGAGTTTAAAATATTCCCTCAGGAAAAGCGGAGCGCAATATCACCACTTAGTAAATATCCTATAAGAATCGTCTTAGCACAAGCAGCTTCACTGCAAATGAATATTTAAATATCAAACGTTGTATGTAGTTGGTAAAGCTTCTATTCAAAGAAATCTTTTATAAATAATTGCTGAGTTTCATGCAGTTTCTTTTCAGCAAAAGCAAGACAAAACTTTCACGTTGTCATTCTGATATTCATAGGAGCTTATTAACTTGTAGCCCGACGGTTAAACCTTATGCATTAAAATGCTAATATTTCTTATAGGCTGAATAAAAATCGTGCGTTGCCTTTTTTTTATTGTGTATAGGTCTGTGTTTGACCACAATCTCACCATGGTGAGATGATGTAGCCGAAGGTGGTAAGCACACAAAGCCTATAAGGAAACGGCTCTCAAGTGTAGTTGTCGGAACACACCGATAGGTGCTTGGCGACAGATTTTCAACTTGAGCGTGGTAGCCAGCCAGATGGGTACTAAAAAGTACCCTACCACCGTGCTATGGTTTCCTCACGATGTTTTCCTTCACCGAAAGCTCAAGCTCATCGTAGGATTCGAACCTAGGACCTTCGTCTCGGTATCCGACGTCACAACAACTGAGCCTTCATCGCCTTAAAAATTCGCCTTCTGATAATTGTGATGCATTCTTTATAAGTGGTTGGTCTTTTTAAGGCTAACTGACTGCTTTTTTAGTACGACTGGGACCCCAATTGAGCAAACCTGACTCACTTTTGACCAGTTATTTTATAATGATTATCATCTTTATTCACCTTTTTTATTAATGCTAGGGCTTCACTTACGTGTAATGCCATTAATTAGCGCGTTATTTGACATAGTACGCAGATATGGGCGGATGTTAGCGTGCTAGTTTGCTAATGGCATTATTAATGTCTCGTGTGCATAATAATATGATATAATATATTTCATTTTAGGAAGTCCATTTGCCCGTTAAATTATTCCCATGTTACGTATGTTTGTCGGTGTATGTATCGCTCGCTACGTTGCGTAGTAATTTCATATCGGAGGGGTCGCTTCTGCATCACTACTTTTTAATTTATTTATTTTGTATATAAATATGAATAAATTCGAAATACCTACTACAATATTAAACAAACTCAGTGAATGGCTGAATATTGTGTCGTATAATGATTTTATGATATTGTACGCTTTTTACAAGCTTTTATTTAGTTTCATCTGTCTCGGTGTATGTGTGTGTGTAATCAGATCTTTGAGCTGAAATTTTGCATGCATATTTTAATCGGATAACAATGCATATTATTATGAAATGGAGCTGATCTGGTGAAGGAGCCGGAGGGTGGCAATGGGAACTCTGTAATAAACCGACGCAACCACATCGAGTTTGGGCTCGTTTCATTCGTCTTGACTATGGTTCTAGCGTGTGATGATTGAGTTGACTTGACTACTCAATCATCACACGCTATTATAAAAAAGCTAGTTTTAAAAAATAACTTTTTTTAGGTATGTTTTTTCACGCAGCGAAGGAGCAAGGGATTGTAATTTATAGGCTGGTGCTTTTATGAGAAAACCGATACACCCCAAGTCTAAACGCATTTGTAATAACTTCAGCTATTGCTGTTTTGTTAGAAATGAAACGATGAAACTAGTTGAGCATCAATTCTACTGGTGATATTGAGCCAAATATTTCTTATACATGGTATGGTGTTTGAGAGGTATTGCATCAGCATCAAAGGTAAGTATATAGTTAGTTGATTGGATTTCTAGTAGAATATATTCAACGGTAAATATAGATACCTATGTAGGTATTTGCTATCCACTTACGAGATAGTTTCAATCTCGTATTTATAGGACAAATTCGTATTTTATATGACACGACACCGATACGATATGGATTGACGGTACGATTAGATACGCTGTATCGGATGATGACGCCTCACGGTCATTATTGTTCATCATCCATTCACCTATACTCTGTGGTGTCCTTATAGATTTTGTGGGCTTACCACCTTTCGTGACATCATCATTTACTATTCCGAGATTGTAGTCATAATATCCTGGGACATTCTAACTAGTGAACTTGTACTATGAAAACCAGATTAACTAGATTGTAAATATTTATTTATTAGATAGGTAACACACTTGTTCATGTAAATCAATGTCTGTCGTGGTTGGGAATCGAACCCACAAGCTATGGCGTGATAGGTATCTTATCAACGCCAACTGGCCCGTTGAAGACAAAAATATCATTACAAACTCATAGACATAAAAGTATTAGCCAAAGAAGATAAATATCTACCATCTTTTGAATTAGCAAAACTATGGTTATCAATCGTCAACAAAGCAATCGAATCGTCAGATTTAAATCGCAAATATTTACATAGAAACATTCAAAGTAAACATAGAAATATATTTAGCGTGCATTGCATAGTATAGCACAGCCTCCCGAAAATTGATGCGAATGACATAATGTAACATCCTGTGACATCGAGTGATGTGCACTCGCTTGACCATATTGGCATACAGTTGGACCATGGAACTGTTAATTAATATGTAGAACTACCATTTACCGATTAGTACCTGCTACACAGAAGCTCTCAGTCTTGAGTCTTTGTCTCCATACAATTTCATGACAAACAATGAGCCCACAGATCAGCGTTGCCAGATATGTTTTCGGGCAAATAGGGATTCTGTAACCTCTTGAGTAAAAAAAGCGGGATTTTATCGCCGAAAGCGGGACATACCAAAATTTTTTTTGCCAAGTTTTTTTTTGGCCAGTTTTTGCCAAGTGCGAGTCCTACTCGCGTACCGAGGGTTCCATAGAAACTTGTAGTTGTGTGTAACTTGTATTTAAATAGTTAATTAATCACGGGAATCGAGTCTCGAAGATTTTTCACCTTTTTTCGATTATGTTCTAATATAATGGCATGTTTTTTTGTGTTGTAACTACAAAACTCTTTCCGGATTTCTTCCATTACTTGTGCTACATGGAACTTCTTCTTGCCAAATTTTATGATTCTAGGTCAACGGGAAGTACCCTATAGGTTTTGATTCCCTTGCGAGCTTCAAAATATGCGGCATATACGGCCGTATCTTTTGATTGCGTTGACTTAGGCTCGGTTTCAATAATTTACGGACCGGTATCGGTTAAGATTTATTAAAATTAAGACTCTTATATCTTTACTAATAATGAAGCAAAGACCTCAAAGCTTTGCATAGCAGATCCTCCCATATGGAAGTAGCTATCACAGGTAAAATTAGCTTACGAAATGATCTATATGCCCAGTTTGGCAATTAAAAAACCTACCATTGGTAAGTAAAACGATTCGTTTTTGTTTATTGAAACCGGGCATTAGAAGTTTGATTTTATATCACAGTGACATTTAGCGCACTTTGGCGCGGTTCTCCACACCACTGCCTCAGATTACTAAATAGCTACTACGTAACCAAACACTGCGGTGTTTAAGACTCGTCACGGAAAAGCTGGTGCCATTTCTGTGCAGTGGTGTCTTTATTTCTACTTCTACGTCCAACGATGATTTCAACGTC
This sequence comes from Polyploca ridens, assembly GCA_951394255.1. Taxonomy (NCBI): domain Eukaryota; kingdom Metazoa; phylum Arthropoda; class Insecta; order Lepidoptera; family Drepanidae; genus Polyploca; species Polyploca ridens. Next base: position 14,796,871 of record OX596250.1, read on the forward strand.
GAGTAATCCTCGAAAAGCGGGACAGTGCCTGTCCCGCGCGGGACATTAAATTTTGGGCTAAAAATCGGGACGTCCCGCCAAAATCGGGACGTCTGGTAACGCTGCCACAGATATATATACAGGGTGTTGTTTTGGTCGGCGACAAGCGACTCAGGAGCGGTAGTACAAAATATATATTCCCCAAAAATGGACTTAATTCCATTAAATACTGTAAATATGTTGAGAAATACCTTATTCAATTTGAAATAAAATGCCCGCAAAGTATGGTTACTAGGCACGTGCACAGACTAGAGCTAAGCGCAAGCCGCCATCGCCCCACCCCTTTACTCCCTCGTAGGTACTCCCGTTGAGTATTATGTCTACACTTTAGCTTATTACATGATTTTCAAAATTTAAATTTTTTAATTTTTATTATTTAAAAAAAATAAAGTATTCTTTTTATATTTTTTTAGCACCAGTATCATTTGTATTATCGACCCTGAGTCGCTCGTCGCTGACCAAAACAACGACCTGTATACCTAGATAACGCAAGTATCACGATCTGTATCAAAACTAAGCGTGGCATATTTTTAATACCTTGTAGTATTGCATCAATCAAGCAAGCAATACTGCAATATATGCATTTCGCATATAAATTAGGTTACGCGTGCAGCGCATTATGCTTAGTAAGTAAGTTAAATGTAATGATTTATTTTATAGTTTTATACACTTATTATACGACCATCAACTGGACAACATGTGTTTCCTTCTATAAAACCTCAAACCTATCTTCAACCTCAGAGCGCCTAGGGCGCGCTCTACATGGCGACCCTTAGCCACAAGAACCCAACGAGACAGCAACTTCAGAAAGAAAAACATACAGTCTAATCATGCAAGAAAGAAAAGTACTGCCACATGCAGACAGCAGTACCATAGCAGCAAAAGAAGATTAAAAATGCACAGCCTATTGCATTAAACCACGGCTGCCATCAATAAGAAGACTTGAAGCGTACGAGCGGTGTCCAGGGTAATCCCGGCCCACGGAGTCCAGGGTATAGCCCGGCCCATCCATCGCAGACGAGGAGACCAGATGCCCCGCTGCGACCACGCAATTTTGCCGCCGGCCGCCGCCGCCGTCGCCGCCGCCCGGTCCCGTCACCGAACCGTAATGCAAACGTCAGCGCAGCGTTTCGAAGCCTAATGATGACATCATCGCCGCCGCACGCGCTATGTCCACGGCACACCACCGCAACGCGAATATTCTAAAGTACAGTCGTTTAGACAAGTAAGTAGTTAAGTTACCGAAGGGTTAGAAATATTAAACTGTAGATAAAAGCACCGAAACCGTAAATATGGCGTTAAATAATTTTGATTTAAAAACTGCGATCGCCCTTTTACCCGTAATGACAGGCCAGGAGCAGGTTACAACTCAACTCATAGATAGTATTACATTATATAGTTCCATGCTCAACGATGTTGCCAAAATACAGATGATAAAGTTTGTTCTGAAGACGCGTCTCTCTGCTAGTGCCAAACTTAGACTGAAATCTAGTTATGCGAACGTAGAGTCGTTATTGAAAGATATGCGCAAACATTTAATTCAAAAAAAATCTGCCGTCGCACTTCAGTCTCAAATTTTTACCGCTAGACAGGGACATAGGTCGATAGAGAAGTTCGGCTCTGATTTAGAACAGCTTTTAGTTAACTTAACTTTAGCCCAAGCAGATGGAGATGACCAAAAATTCGAGGTTCTCCGTCCATTGAACGAGAAAATAGCAGTGAAACGTTTCGCAGACGGTCTCTCTAGCTCCCGACTCAGTACAATCATTGCTTCTCGTCAATTTGAATCCCTTCCGGATGCTATTCAAACCGCAGTTGATGAAAATTCGTTAGTACCTAGCGTAGAACAACAGGCAATGCATTTTAATAGCAACCGTAGTAGAGGACGTTTTACCCGTAGTAGAGGTAACGTGAGTAGTAGGTATAATTGGCAAGGCAAACAATCGCGAATTTTTCACAACAGCCAACCAGGGTCATCCCTAACCCGTGGTCGTGGAAATCCTACGAGAGGATCCACACGAGGTCGAGGTCATCAACCTTACAATTGGCGTAATGTGAATCAGTTGCAACATTCCCATAATACTGAGAATGCACAGTACACTCAAAATGCACCGAATAACAAAGAGTTTTTTCGTGCCCATGATTAAGGAGCATTTTATTTCTAATTATAATACAACTAGTATAGTCACAATGGACGTAGGTAATATAGATATAGGTAACAGCATAAAGTTATTAGTAGACAGTGGCGCGAGCCTCTGTGTTTTGAAATATGAGTGGCTATGCGAGCATCAAGGATTAATGAATCAGATGCGACACGACAAAATAACAATTAGAGGTATTAGTGGAAAATTATATTCAGAAGGTTATGTTTATTTAGATTTAGTAATTAATAATGTTATTTTTAGGGAGATTTTTTACGTTTTTAAGAACCTTTCATGCTCAGGTTTGGCAAACGGTATAATAGGCGAGAATTTTTTCAAAAAATTTAATGCCATAATTAATTACGAAACGAGGACATTTAATTTGTCAATAAATGGAACAAGTGTGAGTATGCCCATAGGCAACAACAGTTCCGATAGGTACACGCAAATACACGTGATACCGCCTCGTTGTGAAGTTATCAAATATATTCATTGCGAGACAAATGGAGATAGTGTTATTTTAGCTCATGAAATTGTAGAAGGTATTTTTATTGCCGGAATCATAGCGAAACCTTACCAAAAGCGTATTCCTGTAAGAATTTTGAACACAACAGACCAAGAAGTCACGGTAAACTTGTCCGATTTACACGTTCAGTCTATTAATAATTTTGATATTTGTTGTTTTAACGATGAAATTAAGTCTGTAAATAGAGTCAAGACTTTATTTGAAATACTTGACTTAGGTTACTTAAATAAAGAGGAGCGATTAGGTATTCAACAGATTTGTGCTAAATATGCGGATGTGTTCCATTTACCAGGGGACAGTTTATCAGTTACTAACTTAATGGAACACAATATCGTATTAAAAGATAATGTTACGCCCTCATATGTAAAGCCCTATAGAGTACCCCAAGCTTTAAAGAGTGAGATAGAGAAACAGGTACAAGATATGCTCAAAAATGATATCATAGAAGAAACTGTATCAGAATGGTCGAGTCCAGTTTTATTAGTCCCAAAGAAAGCTGATAAATCAAATGAGAAAAAATGGAGATTGGTCATCGATTATAGACAACTGAATAATAGAATTCAGGATGACAAATTTCCATTGCCTAATATTACCGAAATATTAGATTCATTATCCGGTAATATTTATTTTTCCAAATTAGATCTTTCACAGAGTTATTTTCAATTATCACTTAATCCAGAGTCACGTAAATATACATCTTTTAGTTTAAACAAGATGTATCAACTTTCTTTAGACAAAAATTCACGTAAATGTACAGCATTTACCGCAGGAAAACAGTACCAAATGAAACGCTGTCCTATGGGCCTCAAAACAAGTGCTAGTGTTTTCTCAAGGCTCATGACTATTGCTATGGCAGGTCTTAACTTTGAAAAATGTTTTATTTATTTAGATGACTGCGTCGTCATAGGAAAATCGATGATAGACCATAACAAAAATCTCATAAGCGTACTGAACCGATTGCGTGAAGTCAACCTTAAATTGAACCCAATGAAATGTGAATTTCTTAGACAGGAAATAGTTTACCTAGGACATCAGATTACATCGGAAGGTATTTTTCCAGACCCAGGTAAAATTAAAACGATGAGTAATTACCCGAGGCCTAATAATGCCGACGAGGTAAAACGCTTTGTTGCATTCGCGAACTATTATCGTCGCTTTATACCATGTTTTGCTGACATCGTATATCCGTTACATGCATTATGTAAAAAAGGTGCTAAGTTTGAATGGAATTCAGATTGCGAAAACGCATTTCAGAAATTAAAATTAACTCTTTGTAATCCTCCAGTTTTGGATTACCCAGATTTTTCCGAAAATAACATCTTTCGCGTTCAAACAGATGCATCAAAAGTAGGACTAGGTGCAGTTCTTTCTAATAGCAATGGCAAAGTCGTAGCATACGCTAGTAGAAGTCTTAAACCAGCAGAGACGAGATATCCCATTATAGAACTAGAACTTTTAGCCATTGTATGGGCCGTACGATACTTTAGGCCATATTTGTATGGTAGAAAATTCAAAATTTTTACCGACCATAGGCCCCTAGTTTATTTATTCGGCTTATCTGATCCGTCAAGCCGCCTTATTAAGTTTAGGTTGTATTTAGAAGAGTATGACTTTGAGGTAGAGTATGTACCGGGCCGAAATAACGCAGCTGCAGACGCGTTAAGTCGACTTCCGGTGACATCTAAAGACCTAAAAGACATGCGCGAGAAGGCAGTTTCCGTATTAACTAGAGCACAAAGAAAAAAACTAGCTAATCAGGGAACTGACCATGACCAACCGACTGAGTCTTTTACTCCTAGCAGGTCTGATCAACCTACTGCTGTAGAAGTACTCAAACGACCAAATGACATTACAGAATTAATTTTTTCACACAATTTAAACGAAAAAAAACTTATTAATTCAGACAATATATCAAGTGACGCTAACTATTGCACTTTCGTACCATCGCATTCTGCGATCATTCTTGATACCCGATCGTTATCGACCGAGGAGGCGCTAGCGAGGGATCTTGAAAATTTGTGCCAAAAGTTAAATATTGTAGAGCTACTCATAATAAAGAATAGGAGTAATGCTCGTTTTATAAAAATAATACTGCGCAGTATCAACAAACATAAAATCACGTCACTTAGGTTTCTTATTACAAGAGACGTAATTCGTATTTCAGAAAGAGACGAAATTACAACAATATTAAATGACTTTCACCTCTTGCCCACAAGTGGACATGCAGGCATGAATCGTATGTTAAATAATATAAAAAAATATTATTTTTGGCCAGGTATGACAAATGACGTCATAAACTACGTTAAACAATGTAAGAGTTGCCAAATCCAGAAGCACTCTAATAGACATTATAAAGAACCTATGACAATAACCTCCACTGCTAATTCAGCATTTGAGAGGATTAGTTTAGATATTATGGGCCCACTAGATATAGATAATTATAATTATAGATATATACTTACTATCCAATGCGATCTTAGTAAATACGTAGAGGCTTATCCTCTAGAGCGTAAAGATACAGAAACTGTAGCCAAGGCTTTAGTTAACAATTTTATATTACGTTATGGTATCCCTAAACAGATGCTGACTGATAAGGGTACCGAATTTACGTCATCAGTTATGAGTGAGGTGTGTAGATTACTGCGTATCGAGAAGTTAACGTCTACCGCGTACCATCACGAAACCTTAGGAGGCATAGAAAATACGCACAAACATTTAGGCGCTTACCTTAGGATCCAGTGTGAAAACAATAGGAGTGATTGGAGCGAGTGGGTTCCGTTTTGGTGTTTTTCATTCAATACTAGTGTACACTCAGAGACAAAATACACTCCATATGAACTCGTTTTCGGAAAAGTTTGTAACCTTCCAACTAACCTTTGCAAGGGTGTCGATCAATTATATAACTATGATGACTACCCTAAAGAGTTAAAATATAGGTTGCAGAAAGCACAAATAGAAGCTAGGCATAATCTTTTAGAATGTAAGAATGTAAGAAAATTTAATTACGATAAGAAATGTAACACTATTAAGTATCAGTCAGGAGATCTTGTTTTAGTAAAAAATCAAGTAGGTAATAAGTTAGATAGTGTTTATGAAGGTCCATTTATAGTTTTAGAAGATTTATCTCCCAATGTAAAAATAAATAAAAATAATAAAGAATATTTAGTACATAAGAACAATACTAAATTGTTTCATCAGTAGGTAATAATATTATTGTATAAAAAATGTTTATTTTTTTTTGTTAATTTTAGAACCATTTTTTTTTCTTTGTAAGGGGGTGGATAACCCTGATCTTTTAAGGGGAGATGTAGTATTGCATCAATCAAGCAAGCAATACTGCAATATATGCATTTCGCATATAAATTAGGTTACGCGTGCAGCGCATTATGCTTAGTAAGTAAGTTAAATGTAATGATTTATTTTATAGTTTTATACACTTATTATACGACCATCAACTGGACAACATGTGTTTCCTTCTATAAAACCTCAAACCTATCTTCAACCTCAGAGCGCCTAGGGCGCGCTCTACAACCTACTATTTTGTCACAAGCACTATTTAGTGACGAAAAACTAACCCAACAATCGTGCCATTTTTTTACTACCTACTATGACGTCACTAGCACTATTTAGTGACGGGAAAAACCAAATCAATTCAAGTGATTTTGTTTTTTTTTTCGTGGTTTTCCCATTGGAGTACAGCATGGGGTTCTTCAAAAAGGGTGTGAAGAGATTTCTTCAGGGTCGGCAACGCGCGAGTGATGCCCCTGGTGTTGCAAGCGTCCATAGGCTACGGTAACTGCTTACCATCAGGCGGGCCGTATGCTTGTTTGCCACTTTAGTGGTATAAAAAAAAAAGTGAACAGATGCAATGGGAGCGCGATTGTGGCCACGGCGAAGTAGGTGCTCTTGTTTTATCTAGGTATATCTATATCAGTGGATGAGCCTTTTCACCAAGAACATGCTACGCTATTATTAAACCTAACTAACCAGGTTTGTTCTGTGCAAATGAATTTAGATTTCTCTTGGTTTTACATAGTGGAACAGGGCCAGCCGTGTGGAGCCTGGTAATATCGCGTGACCACATTAAAGGGGCACAGAGACGGCTCCCAAAGTCGCCAATTAGTATCGAGTGAGGCTGTACGCGTATACTTCACTCAGGTTGATGAATCATTACTCAGTAATTTGTTTTCGATGACCAATTTATGTTAGATGTGATATCGGCGAGACTAGTAAAGTAATCCAAAGTGGTAAGTGGCGAATAAAGGAACAGGATTTGAAGTTCAGTTACTGAAACACATCAATGACCAATAGCTTTTTTTATGTCAGAAGGCTGACGACGAAATTGCACCTGATGGTAAGTGGGCACTGTCACCTATATACTACTAGCTGTTCCCCGCGGTTTCACCCGCGTTCCCGGGATAAAAGTCTATGTCCTTCTCCATACCATAGGCTATCTGCATGCCAAATTTCATGATGATCCGTTGAGTAGTTGAGCAAACAAACTCACATGTGCATTTATAATATTAGTTAGGATGCACAATTAACTGAAAGGTGCTGAAGGCTAAGTAGGCAATAACAAATCAGATGGGGCAGTTTAATTGTGTACATATAATTATTATAAAAAAAATACTATTTGGTTATGTACTAAATAACTGTAGAAATCAATTTAATAATTACATCTTTTTTACACCTTAAAATTGGTTAATTGATTATTATGAGGTAGGCAGTGCCTACTTACCTATATGGAGTGCACGCCACTGATAGTGCTAATGTGTTTCTATCCGAGTCCAAATTAAATGTATTTTTATTTCATTTCATTCAGGCCCGCCGCTAGCTGTTTCGTCGCCCGCGTTCAATACCGATTATGGCATAATGACCCTACGACTACTTTGAGTTTTGTCAAAAAAAGGATAGGTAATTAATGTTTTCTCAAAATGCCTATTGGTCGAGTGACCAGCTACCCGCTGCGGGCTAGGCGCCCCAAGTTGGTATTCTATGAGCACCCTCTGCGTAGGAGTCGACCGGCCAGGGGTACAATGACTTGAATTAGGTATGAGTCGCTCGATTTGCCGCCACCTGGGCGTGCCGCCCGTGTGCGTTGCACGCTTTGCACGCCCGCTTACGGCGGCCCTGATTTCATTACATCACTTATACGTATTAGATGAAATACTTGTAGGTAACCTGGAGATGTTGTTGTAGCTTAATTTTACACCATATAAAAACTAAATATTATTCATATTCATCAGCTCACCATACATCAATAATCGATATAATAATATGTACTAATTTAATTGACCAAGATAATATTACTAATGATCATCGTAGCTAAGTCCAGTGTTCAGTTTGCGGTATTGCCTCAATTACGCTGCCAAGTCAAACTTAATCAATGTTATGTCTGACCGTAGCTCTGGCATCCTGATGTGCATCATTAGGTTGCAGGTTAATCTTGTAAATTTTAGTATTAACTCTTAGGTATCCATATATTAATACGCGAAGAGAAATCTATTGTGCGGACACAGGAGTGTAGTGTGTGGTGTGATGGTTTTATTTCGAACACTGCGCGACTACTAAGTATTTTATTATAAAAAATCTAATTTCTAATTTAACATTTATCATTATTAGAGATGCGCCGAGTACTCGGTTATTATTCGGTACTCGGCACACTCTGCCATTTTTTTAATACTCGTAATCGGCCGAATAACTCGGTTAAACTGCCGAGGTACTCGGAAAAAATCATAAACTGCAGGGAACGGCGGTATGCGAGGGGAAGGGTTGCCATAACTTCTAGGATACTTCTACTTTCTACTTTCGATGCCCAAAAACCATTAACACATTACGCCTAAATGCAACGTATCAATATTATATTATATTTGGAACCGTCGGAAAAGTATGGCATGGTGATTTTCGTGAAAGGCGCCGCAGCGGCGCCCAACGACTCTGACCAGGTTGTCGGTTCACCTGGTGGGAGCTCGTCCCACTCGGCGCTTTCCAGTACGTGGTCGCCACTCGAGAACCTTTCTACCCCAGCGGTTATCGGCTCTTCGAGCGATGTGGCCTGCCCATTGCCACTTCAGCTTACTAACTCTACGAGCAATGTCCGTAGTTTTCGTTCTCATACGAATGTCCTCGTTTCGGACCCTGTCTCGTAGAGAAATTCCGAGCATACCTATATCGTTCCATAACTCGCTGAGTGACTCTGAGCTTATTTATGCGGCCAGTAGTGTAAGACCACGAAAACATACGTAAAACGAAATTCTTATCTATCTAAAACTATAATACTATTTATCACTATTTAATATCTGTTTTTTATGATTTAAAGTAATAATATATTTATTATGTAATTATTATTATTATTTTTTTGCTTTGATGACCCTGATGTGTTTATTTAATTTAAGCTATCTATTTTTAACTATGCATATATTATATTATAAATATGCACCGCCCAAATGTCCGTGATTCTCACGTGGCTTCAGCCGAAAATCAGCGCTGTAGTGATCTGCAGCACATGCTGAGCTGGGGCCATTTAGACCCACGATATCACACGCAAATTATTGCATTATATTTATTATTCTTTTAGTTTGTTGTGTTGTTTTTTCTTATATTTTTTTTTTATGTTACTATTTGTTTCTTTTTTATTCTTATTGTTGTGTGTGATTCTGTGTGTCTAATAAATACCATTTTATCTTTATCTTTATCTAAATAATATTTCTTGTTCTATTAACGATACTAACTGTATATGAAGATTTGTAACAAACGGGCCAACAAATGTCCCATAAACGGGACCATTTGTAATCCGAAGGTGCAATCCGATGTTGTAGCCCGGTCATAGGTATCCCGGAAATCTGCGGGACAGTTAGCTTGCCCGGGCTATTGCGCAAATAGTCACGTACCCGGATGTGGCATTAAACGACATATTGCTAATAATATATCGCTTGATGGTGTGGCGACATGCCTCGGAGATTGATGCAACATCTGGTTGAAAAACTAATACAAAAGTTGAGATAGGGTTAAAATTTCATAATTGTGTCAGCCTAGGTAACCATTTGAATTAAGTGTTATTTCTCTGCAGGTTATTGAAACGAGAAATGATTAAAAATTCATATAAATAAAGATACATGTAAAAGAAGCAAAAGTTTGATCACATTCAATCTAAGTACCTACTCGAAAAGTGAGTTTAGAGCTATTTGCTATTAGATAAAATACGAACACAAGTACATGTAGGTAACTACTTTTATAAGATCACACAATCGTTATTTTATCCTACGACATTACAGTTAAGACTGCAATTGCACTAACATGATTCTTTTTATCCCCATTTTAAAAATTAATAAGCCGTAGAGCCTTAACGAGACTCCATAAAACGCTGGTCTCTGAACCCGCCTTAAGCTTGGTCACTCAAAGTAATTATACTGGATAACGGCAAAAACTTAACATTATCCACGCTACAATTAACAGCTAAAGAGTCCCCGAGTTCACAGGAAACTAAACCTTTTGTACCGTCTACTTACATCGTCTCCGGACGATTTTCGCTTGAGGCTTACACTCTTGACTTCGCATTGCTTACCTTGTTATTTTTATAAATTGAACTTTAGACTCTAAAGTGAAGTATAAAGGTGATATTTTCCTTTGTTGCTGCCGGTGTTGCACATTCTTTCTGCATCGGGGAAAAGTCCAGTGTATCGTCCACAAGATACGACCCGCTGTTGTGCACTTAAGATATGTTATAGGGTTGAAATATTTTATTGATTGTTTTAGCATTTGAAAATGTTCCTTCACATTATAACTATTTTTATTGTACGATATGATCCGATGGATAGCGGAAAGCAAGCAAAAAAAATCCAGGAACTGCTATTCAGCTGATTAATACGTTCACTGAATATTCCCAACTCTACCACTATAGAATTGGAGATACTAAATTGAAAGTTTACGAGAATGGGTGATTCTTAATTGGGGCGACACAACACGACATGTCGTTGCCGGCGGCGACATGTCGTCGGGCGACTCCGGCAGCTACGTTCTTCATTAGAACGACACGACACGACACGACGCGGTAATACTGTGTTGCGCGGGGGCGCGGGCGCCCACATGGAAGCTTGCGTGTACCCAACACATGTATAAAGAGCCGCCACGACACCAGTGGGAGACTTGCTGCCGACGACATGTCGCGTGCAGGCCCAGTGAGACAGCGTGCAGTACAATCTCATAGAAATATGCATCCACTGATGTCGTGGACGGCTGCCTTTGCCGTGCGGTGTCGTGTCGTGTCGCCCAATGAAGAAACGCTCATTGCTAGGCAAGGTGTGAACCCTGATGTCCGCGAGGCGTAGCGGGCCGAGTGACTCGGCTCGTTTTTCAGTCGGCTGCACATTATAGTCTCACGGCTATCCTGCAAACAGCATTAAAGTTTGTATCTTTACTAACATTTACTGCGGTGCATTTCATTTATGGATGCACGTTTGTTGATGTTTCCTGTGGTATTTGCATTGTTGTTGAAAATATTATACAGGGTGTTGTTTTGGTCGGCGACAAGCGACCCAGGAGCGGTAGTAAAAAATATATAGTCCCCAAAAATGGACTTAATTCCATTAAATACTGTAAATATGTTGAGAAATACCTTATTCAATTTGAAATAAAATTACTGCAAAGTATGGTTACTCGGTACGTGCACAGACTAGATCTAGGCGCAAGCCGCCATCGCCCCACCCCTTTACTCCTTCGTACTCCCGTTGAGTATTATGTCTACACTTTAGCTTATTACATGATATTCAAAAAAAAAATTTTTATTTTTATTATTAAAAAAAAATAAAGTATTTTTTTTTATATTTTTTTTAGCACCAGTATCATTTGTATAATCGACCCTGAGTCGCTCGTCGCTGACCAAAACAACGACCTGTATAAATACTAGCTGCCCGGCGCAACTTCGTTCGCGTGGTGCTACCTTACCCTACCCTACTCTATTTGTGAATCTAAACTATCCAGGGCGGTCCAATCGGTCCAGCCATTTAGGAGGAGTTCAGTGACATACACACGTGCAGAATAATTTTATATATAAAGATTTATCTAAATATCTCTCTTTCATTTGCTTTTGAAATTTTGTTTCCATTGTAGAAAAAGTCTAATTGAAAATTTCTTTATTCTACAGTAAACTACATACTATGATACTTATTACTTAGTCAAAATTGTACAAATTTTTATCACTGTACTTCTGTACTGTAATCCCGGAATTAATCTTAACGATAGACCCCACTTATGAAAACTCCCTTGAGTATTTGGCCTCACATTTAATTTTATTTATCTTTTTATATTATTTAGGCTCTGTGAGCTATAGACCTCGCGAGTTTGTCTTTGCATAGCTTATAACTAAAGACCGGATTATATGCATTTGCATATTTAAGCGATCTTCAACGGTAATAGCATATTTTACCTAAGATCTAGTTATGATGCATATTATCGATACATTTATAATACAGGTCGTTGTTTTGGTCAGCGACAAGCGACTCAGGGTCGATTATACAAATGATACTGGTGCTAAAAAAAATATAAAAAAAATACTTTATTTTTTTTTAATAATAAAAATAATAAAATTTTGAAAATCATGTAATAAGCTAAAGTGTAGACATAATACTCAACGGGAGTACGAGGGAGTAAAGGGGTGGGGCGATGGCGGCTTGCGCCTAGCTCTAGTCTGTGCACGTGCCTAGTAACCATACTTTGCGGTAATTTTATTTCAAATTGAATAAGGTATTTCTCAACATATTTACAGTATTTAATGGAATTAAGTCCATTTTTGGGGAATATATATTTTGTACTACCGCTCCTAGGTCGCTTGTCGCTGACCAAAACAACACCCTGTATTTATCGAGCGAGCGACCTATGTGCCAACATAGCACCCAAGTTCAAATTCTGCCTAGTTACCTTAGTGAATGTGGAGCGATCTTATTCCACTAATAAAAAATATTTTGAATGATCGAAGACACAATCTCACCACAACATTTGGAACAATACTTGATAGTTTACGTTTACAAAAATATTAAATATTGTAAATGTAATGTAATAGTACTGTACCTATTATCGTCTATCAATGAATAATTTACTAATTGTATGCTGATTTTGAAATAAAAAAATAATAATTTACTTTTCTAATTTTTTTGGTTTTAAATTATCATTTTATTTCGCAATTTTCATGCATATTCTGCCAATTTTCATGCATATTCTGACAAGTTTCATGCATATTTCAAGCATTTTTCATGCATATAACAAGCTTTTTATGTTCCATATATCCGGTCTTTACTTATAACTGAATAAATGTTCACCGCTTGTTCCGAGTTCACCACGCTCCTTAAAAAATCCTTATTTCAGCCTACATGAATCCGTCATGCTCCGCCATTTTGTTTTTTTTTTTCACAAACAGAATCCTCAAAAAATCCATATAATTATCGAACGTGCTCACAAAAATTCAGGAGAATCGTTTGAGAAACCTGTAGTGGAGAACAGCCAGACATCCGCCGGACAGACATACGACAGCATTATTGCCCAAGCTGAAACGGAGACTGATGTTCGCATCGCACCTCCCGCCCGCTCGGTCGATCACAAAACGAACATAATAACCATTTTTTATGTTTAAAGTTATCTTTATGCTATACTCTCATTTCAAAATTTCCTTCCATTTTTCTTATCTCTTCCTAAGTGTATGTTTTGTTGGTTGCCCTACATAAATAAATATACTCTGAGGCATTCGTAAGCATTTATTACCGTCGATTCTTTACACTCGGGGTACTGAGTATTCCGAAAACTATAATTGCTACAGAACAAAAGTGCTACAGAAGTCCCCGCGAAGCAACCACCATTCAACACATCCAAACTTCAATAACCCAGACATTCCGGCGCAGTCTTTCAACTTTCAATTACTGACATTTACCTTTATTATTAAAATAGACGTTGGTGATAGCGCTCATAATTCGGGTGGAATCGAATTTTATGTAATGGTGTAGGGAGCAGAGCGGAGCGGTGGTATGGCGTGGTACGGTGTGGTGTGGCGTGGAGCGGTGTGGTGCGGTGTGGTGTAAATTTCGAGCGCGGTCTCGGGTCCTGGCCATTGGTAGCACTCGCGTCACCTTGTAGCACCGTTGGATTTGTGCGGACTTCACCTGACCTAAAGGATTAATTGCCGAGATCTTGAATCGTGACCTAAGCCTGCTGCTAGCTTATCGATGATTAGGTTTCAGGTTAATTCAGATTTATATGCCTATTGTCGACGACGAAGTCCATCTACGTGAAAATTTGCACTGTTTGTTTGTTTACAAATTACTATTTATTAATGTTGCAGTACCCTTGCAGGACTCATGTTGTGGACTAATTTGTATATGTAATACCTAAAATGTACATCATGAAGCAAGTAAATAAATTGAGGTAATAGATTAGCATAATGTTGTTGGTCATACAATGCATTAGGACGAATAATAAAGATTTTCCGTGCAAACCTTTTAGGAACAAAACTAAAAATTAGTTTAGTATAAGTATGATCCCTAATGTGGATTCAAAAGAGCGATTTCCAACAATAATTCAGACCTAATTTTCGAAGGCTTATCTATATAACACGTACGAAGAACCGGTACATATCCAGTAACACCACCCTGGTCTCATCCCTGCCCAACCACTAGACATTATTTATACGCCGCCCGCGCCCTAACGTGACATATTTTAAAGCGACCGTTTTAATAAGTCGCCTTTAACCTGCCACTTTGAGACATACAATCCAAATGAAGAGACTCCTCCGTTTTTAGTGTTTTCTTTATTAGTTTTCTTTTATAGCTCAAGTCAGGGTACTTTTGTAATTGTAATAACGTAACCAGGTGGGGTCTGTAATTTGTTTTAAAAGGAATTTAAAAAGAAGTATTCTTTTGCTTTCTCAGATTTTGTAAACATTGTAAGTGGAAATACATTGACCGACTCTCCCCCATAATACAGGCTCTTGCCTAGCTTGGATGGTAGTTTTCTACATAAAATGAAAGAAGTACATATATAGGTAATTTCTCTCGTATTGCAGATTAAAATATTTATGCTTATGAATAAATTATGATTATTATAGATCACCGGCTAGATTTCAATGCTTATATTTGAGTGTTCTGTAGATGAAAATATAATGTTCTACCCCATTTTCAGGGTTTTATTGAAGTCATTGTGATACTATCGAGACGCTGTAAAGTATAGAATTTTACAAGCAGCTGTTCTGAGCTCACTATTTCTAGTAATGTCTCGTTTCTCAATCGGATTTCGCCTCAGGTCTCCAAGGAATAGTATTACTTCTCCGTCTTCGTGTAAATTCGATGTATCCAGTTTTATTCTACATCCGCGAGAGGTCCCCGGCGCGGCGCCTATATAACTTGCGAGGATTACCCTCGCCACCTCCTAAAATCTAAAGCTAGTGGCATGTGCTACTAATTGATGTATTCTGTGGGGAATAAAAACTGCCCGATTAGGAGTTTTGACACAGGACCTATGGTTTATCGTCTCCAGTTTACTTTTCCCTAAAATGGTTTATTCGAGCAATCATATTTTACACAAAGAATAATAAAATATCCCAAAATATTACGTATTTCCATCTTTATTGGCCTCGGCAGGTTGAATCACTTTTGTTTTTGAACTTTTGCGGCAACTTTGAACAGAAGTTGATAATTTAGGGCACCGACGCAGGTATTCGCCCGCTAAATCTTGTACACTCGAAATCTATAGCAATTCCGATGATTTACACGCCAATAAAGTTTTTAATTTCAAGTGGAAACATTCCATTATCGCAGTTTCGTTTTTAATAAGAGGTGAGCCGCCCAATTCCGCTGTGAAATTGAAAAAGTTAAACGACAATTTCTACGATTGGATTGGGTCGGGCTAATATAAATTGTACCGGCCCACGGTATTGTTGCTATTATAAAGTTAGTCATAATTTTATTATCTTGATATCCGAGTATTTTAACTATTAACTCTTCAACTTTTTGAGTTGAATGTTTAATTTATTAAACACTTTTATAAATTTAAATCAAAATTCATTTATTCAGTTTAGGCCCTAGTAAGGCATTTTGAACGTTAAGTTGTAAATATTTACTTAAACTAGTTTTTATCTGATTGTTCTGGCCTTAAAATATTTTAGCATCATAAACACTTTCTAAGTAAATATTCGCGAAAGTATCTGGAATTTCCGAAACGGTTTATACCAATGAAGCAAACTAACTCACTCTAGCATTCAGAATTTTTCAATATCACTTCTTGCTATGCGTTTAAACTTGAACCTTAAGTCCATAGATTCATGAACTACGATTGAATGCAGAGTTGGATTGGTCTTTCGTAAATAATTCCTTAGTGGACACCATCCGTATCTTGGGGTAGCTAGTTATATTACCTTCAGGGAATCGAGAGTGACGTATTTTGTTACGCTACTTAATACTACGAAAAATTGCAGAATTTTCGTAGACTCGTAGATTGTAGCACCTCTACGACGTAGCTTACATTTCGACATACAGATAATTTTTATGGTCACTTCTGGGGCTTATATACTCTGAGTCTGGGGTTTGTGTGTCTTTAAGACCAGAGTGAATAGGCATTTTTTGGGTAAGCGTGCTACATCCGTCATAATTCCTCTTGGGTTCAGGTGACGGCCAAACGGTAATATTATTAACATTTTTTTAAAATTTTATAAATTTATAAATAATATGTGTACCTATTGCTCTATTTGATCTTCACAGCAGACCTACCGACCTCTGCCAATAATACAACTGGCACGTTCGCGGATGACACTGTCATATTAGCTATCCGTAGCAACGAGCTTGTAGCTTCTGATTACCTGCAGAAAAGCCTCGACCAGATGAGCAAATGGTACCAAACATGGCGAATAAAGCTTAACGCTGACAAATCGACTCAAGTCACATTTACCCTGAGGAGACCAACATGCCCACCTGTTTCCCTAGATGGACATCCAATACCGCAAACTGAGGATGCTAAGTACTTGGGATTATATCTGGATAGAAGGCTTACGTGGCGTAAACACATATGGACTAAAAGGAAGCAACTGGACACAAAAGTTAGAAACATGAACTGGCTATTGGGTAAACAGTCGCAACTATCAGTGGAAAGTAAGCTAACCCTATATAAATCCATCCTAAAGCCTGTCTGGACCTACGCAATACAACTTTGGGGTACTGCTGCCAACTCAAATATAGATATCATTGAAAGATTCCAAACCAAAATTATTCGAATGATATTTAAAATACCATGGAACGTCAGCAATAAATACATGTACCAGGACTTGAAAATACCTACCGTCAGAGAGGAAATCGTAGATTATTATGAAAGATATATGTACAGACTTTCAAATCATCCCAACAAAATGGCCAATGCCCTTACATCTTCGGAAGACATCTCATTCACAAGACTGAAAAGGCACAGCGTAACTAGCCTACAAAACCGATTCCAATAGGATCAGCCAACTGATGAGGAACGAGATTACTGGATCTCTCTCAACACATGACGCCTAATGATCCAGCGAAAGCAGCCAAAAATGTTGTCCATTGCAGTGGAGACTGCAGATAACAACAAAAAAAAAATGGACATAAGAGAAAAAAAAAAAAAAAAAAAATGTGTATTTATAGTACTTTCAATATCAGCATACTTATATTATGAATTATTTATGTAATATGAAATTTATTATTATTTATTATTCTATCTCATCTTTGTAATGTACTTCTCACTCATTGCCGCAAACACACACACTTACACACATACACATATACACCCTTCAACAATAACATACCATTAAGAATTTGTAACTAAGCCCCTTAAGCTAATCTTTTTTGTTCCATTTAATTACTTTTAAAATTTTGTCATCCATACCTAAATTGTCTACTGTACACAACACAGGTTGTCCTAGTGTGGGATGCAGGGCTCACTAACTTTATGTTTTGCTTTTCTGTTCTAAATAAATGATGATTATTATTATTATTATTATTTATCACAGACAATTCGAAATGCTATCCATTTTTAAGGTTCTACGATCAAAGTAGCTAATGTAAATTTGTACATAACTACGCAAAGTGCTTAAAAATCTCTTAAAAGTTCTTAAAAATCCGAACATATTTTTTTTTCCAACAAAGTCGGTAAATAGGCATACGGCCCGCCTGATGGTAAGCGGTTACCGAAGCCATATGGACGCTTGCATTGCAACACATGGCATCTCTCACGCGTTACCGACCTTTCCCCCTCTCCAATGAGCTCTGGCTACCTTACTCACGCGCAGGAACACAACATAAAGTTATTTGTTTTTTTACTTCCCCAATTAAGCTGAACTTTGAGCGAATAAATGCTATGCTCTACCTCTCTTAAAAATCTACAAAACAATTTAATAAAAAACATTCTAAAAACTATATTTTATTCAATATACAACCTCCTATAACTATGCTCTGTTATACAGTTAGGAATAATCTCTTTTTAAATTTAGTTGCAAGATTCGACCCATTGACCCCCAGGACAAGATGAATAAAAGCTTATAGATAATAATAAAATAAAACAACCCTAAGATTATGAACACCTTAACTTAATTCCAAAGCCTGTTTAGATTTTATTTTATATAGTACGCTAATCCTTCTTCCAAAGCTGTAAAGTTAAGATGTTTCAGACTACGCGGAATCAATGTTGACTCAAAGCCTTAGTACGAGCAGGCTTTGCTTTTCTTATTCTATTAAAATCTGAAACTTTATAAGCGAATCAACTTCACGCGCGGAGCTTCACAATTACTCAACGGTAACTGGTTCCAATTAAACTTTTGTTTTGTTGTCTGAATATATACAGAACGACAGTTGGTACTTATATAGTTAAATATTTAAACCTACTCAAATGGTTCCCACAGCAGGCTGGTAGCGTTTTCTCTTACCGGTGTATGTTTTTTTTCATCATCTGCGATACTCGCAACTCTCGCCATCGACAGGGAGTCCATCCTCACACATTGAAACCTGAATTGGTTCAAACTGTGCGGTCCCAAAGGAGCTTGCTGCCGCGAACGCTCAGATTGTGGAATGAGCTCCCTGCCGTGGTTTTCCCAATGGAGTACAGCATGGGGTTCTTCAAAAAGGGTGTGAAGAGATTTTTGCAGGGTCGGCAACGCGCGAGTTACGCCCCTGGTGTTGCAAGCGTCCATAGGCTATGGTAACCGCTTACCATCAGACGGGCCGTATGCTTGTTTGCTACCTAAGTATAATATAACTATCAAATGGGAAACAAGGTAAGATTTTTTATTGCAACTTAAGAAATACTTAAAAATTATTGTAATAAAAAGAATTGTGGATAAACGAAAACCAAATCTTATAAAAAAAAATACATTATACTAAATAAAATAACTAATAATAAACGGGACTCGGGTATATAAAATAACACAAAACAAGGAGTCTGGGAGGTAGTTAGAGACAATCCCGCGCCGTGTTCCGATAAATCCCGGGGGAACTCTGACGCGTCATATCGATGCGGGAGCAACAAGTCATGTGTATGATATACAGGGTTATTGCATGGGATACTAGGTATATCCCAGAAATGAGTATGCACAGTTGATAGTGATTATCACGATAGAAACACTAGAAACAAAGACAAAATAACTGTGCCTAGATTTAGATTAGCTAAAGTAAATAAGTCCTTTCTTGGGAATTGTATCCAATTTTACAATAAAATTCCTCATAGCGTGACCAGTATGTCCTTTTTTAAATTTAAGGAACATATCAAAAAGCGGTTGTTGAGTAGGGCCTATTATAAAGTGTCTCATTATATTGACGACAAGGATGTATGGAAGTAGCTTCTCTCTGCACCTGCTTCACTTAGCAGCTAGTTCAAGGTCCATTTTAATTCTAAGTATGCTATTATTATTATAAGTTATCTTTTTTTTATTTTTTGTTTAATTTACAGATTATTACTTATAGTAATTAATTCAATTTAATGTTTTTCATTTAAATTCTTCAATAGATTATGTCTGTCTCCTTAATTGTTATATTTTCTATACATATACCTAAATGATATTTAGTATAAACTTGTCAATAGTCACAGTGATAACAAATTGCGTGTTTAGTAGTTTCCCTTTAGTTTATTTTTTATTTCTAAGCCAGACTTAAGTAAGTCATGCTCACTTTAAGGCCTTTGCTTGCGGCGGCGTCGTGTGACGGGTCGCTCACTTCCCTCCAATATGGCGAGGAGGGCGATGGCTGCCACACGCGTCATACTTGTGAACAGGTGCTGCTTGTGGGGGTTGGTCTGCTTAAGTTTGCCATTTATTTATTTACTTATTAAATATAGATTCAGTCTACTTTGTAGTTTTGCGGCCGCGCCGGGGCACGCAATTGTTGTCAGTGCGATTAGAATGTAAATATTATGTAATGAATCTAAGCTTGTTTTGAAAAGAGTAATTGCTGAGTTTATTGCCGGCTCTTCTCAGCAAATGCAACCTTCCGAACCGGTATTAGAGTATTAGAGTCAGACTTTTCATAAGTGCCTGCGAAGGTCTATTTGAATAAATGATTTTGAATTTTGAATTTTGAATTTTGATGCTGGTGATCCAGTAGTATCGAAATCCATATTGAACGGTGTTAGGTACTTTGTAGTCCCTTCTGGCTGCTGCAAGTTGAAAATCTGTCGTCTTTTCTTTCTTCGCAAACAAAAAGGTATTATAGCCAGATAGCTGATATGTATTATATCAGCTATCTGGTTTCCATAGTACCAAGCTCTGCTTAGTTTGGGATCAGAGCCGTGTGTGAGGAATGTCCCAGGATATTTATTTATTTATATGTAGACCCATAATTATTTTTTGGTGTTATCGTGTTGAATAGAGTTCCAACAGAAAATGTTACGGATCTTCTTTTTCCAATTTTTATTCCAAGAATTTACCAAAACATAGTTTCATGGAAATGTCAGATATTGGTAAAAATATACAGCATCATGAAAAATTTATTCAAGAACGATTTTTAATTAATATTTTTTACAAAATATGAGCTTTGAACACACGAATTTTCGGTCTTGATTTAATCTGACAAGTTAATTAAAGTATCTAAAATTCAAGTAAATTAACTTATGTCAATTACCATCTGCCTAATTTTATATATTTTAACAAACTTGTAAAAAAACTAAGTTAGTCACTTCATTCGCTAGTAAAACAGATAGTAAACCGAGTTTTCCTTTCAAAATATATTCTTGCACATCCATAGTTTATCGGTAAGCTGCAACTAAATCAATAATCAGTTTACTGGCTCCCAGTGAATTTATCCCGGGAATTTATTCATGTGCAAGCGCGAATCCCGTGTTTCTAAGTAGACCGCATTATATGTATACATTTAAGATGTACGTTCACAGTGTAAGTTATGAGGAACGATACTGGAGATTATATTTGGCCGTGTTAAATAAATTTTACGATATACATTACGAAGTTGGAAACATTTAAAGTTTTCACATAAATATATTATGGTAAATAGACAATATGCAGAGTCCGTGTATTTATGAGTGTTTCTCTGGGCCGGTTGGCGTAGAAGTTTGATACCCTTCCCTGCCAGCAGTCTTGTCGGCGATGCTGAGCGGGGATACGACGTGGAGGGCCGTAGCCTCCTTCTGCGAGACCGTAGTGGTCCAGAAGGAGGTTGCTGAGCGGGATCGGGAGAGGGCCGATCCCGCCCGGAGACGACGCCGTCGAGGCGTCTAAACGGGTAGTCGTAAAAGGCGACTAAACGGGGACCTTCGGGGTCGTGGGCAATCGGGGCGGGGGCCCTGAACGCCCAGAAGCGACCCCGAGGAGGACGATGGGTCGTTATGGTCACGACTCATCGTGCGATAGCACTGCGAGGGTGCTGGGGGAGGTATCACACTTCCCCCGAGACAAGCTATCACAGCGCCGCGCGTGGAGGGGCGAGCAGGTACGAGATCTGCACGAGAGCCCGCCCCCTCTGTAGCGCAGGTGGCGACCACCGTGGGGTTTTAGCCGGTACAATCCAGCATAACCTGGCCGCTCCCCCCAGGGCGGTCGGGTATCCTATGAGGATTTCCCCACGCTAATAAAAAAAAAAGACATGATCACAGCATAAAATGGCTTAGCTACCCCAAGCAATGTTAAAAAAGCTTAATGTATTTCGATTCCAGTCCAGTTACAGTTCGAAATATATGTTTGTATTTTCACGTAAACATTTCACCGGTAACCTGTATACCATTTAGCTAAGTGTTTCATGCAGACCGTGCTTCCCATTTAGATATTGAAAACTTGCCTGAACGAATGTTCTAGATTGAGATTGGCAAGTTAGACTTGGGGTCGCATTTATCTAAATTGATTTACTTTTTTGTAACTTTACTTTTTGGACTCTCCCACATAAATCTGCGACTACGGGAGCTGTTCTTAATAATTTAAACTATGGCATTAAATAAATTGAATTACTTTATGGTGCGTCTATGCTACGCGAAGCGAGCACGAGCCGAGCCTCGAATGAACAGGATTCGTTCGTTGTTCGCGTAGGGTGGACGAGCTTGCGAGCCTCGAACGAGCATTCGTCTCGCCCGATTGTCAGTTTTTCACACGGCTCGAGTCATATATGGAGTAGTTCCTGCTCAAATCTATTATTGGCCATTACCTACTAAAATAAAGGTATTGCCAAGTGACCACTGATCAATTCCATTCAATTAAATGTGGTTTCACTCAGCTTTAATCAGATGGTAGTAAATTTGGTTCAGCTCACTATTTCAGTTTTTTTGTTATTTCTATTGTAATACCTGCCCATTGCCCATTGCTTAACTCTTCATAACCTACCATGTACTAAACTCTGTGCTATTACCACTCTTTCCCAATAAAAGCTGATTAATTACAACAACCCAAAACACATAGAAGCGTCATAAACTCGACCCATATCACACTCCCACGTAAATATCGTGGTCATCAAAACGTAGGCAATTGTTCCAACCTTCGTACACAGTTCAATACCATGCTCATAAAACCAAAGAGATATGTTGTCATTGGAAAATAAATAAGAGTAAGCATCGCTCAATTTCAGAGTACATACCTTACTGTACAACTGTCTCAAATATAGTATACAAACGGCAACTCACATTATGAATGAAAATAACACAGCCATTGGCCAAGTTCCATAGGTCAATGATGTGTCGTGAAAGGACAATAATTTGATTTTGAACTACATAGTTGGCCAGAATTTGTATCTTTGAATAAATAATATTAAAGTAATATCAGTAAAGTGTAATTGTATTTTTTGAATCCTTTAGAGAGCTATTCTATTGATATGATGAGTTGACCTTATTCAGTGTGGTGCGGAGCGCAACAAATAATGTCATCAATTGTGAGTTAAAAACGATAAACATTAACTGTAGCTTTTTTTTGCTTTTTATAAGACATAAACAGCTGATAGATCTACATCTAAGCATTATTTGCAACGAATATAAAAAATACAGTTTATAAAAAAAAACCTTGATGTTGCCCATGCTGCCGACCAGCAAACTTCTCCGCAAGCTGGCAGTTGTCGTTTAATAATTTTGTCATTGAATACATATCCCATATTTTGTAAAGAAAGTATTGCACAAAATATTTTTGGAAATAAATTATTATTATTTAACCCACATGCATTGTGTGATTACCCTCCTGTTTTTATGATCGTCGGTTAAATACATAAACGTCATAGTTAGGGCTGTCCAGTGCCGCAGGAAGGAAGAGGATGCCCCTTCAATTTGCGAGACCATAAACATGCTTTACGATGCCAGGCCTCCTTGATGGACATGCCGACCCTACTATGTTGTAAGGACTTGTCTATGAGCTCTTCTTGAGTCTATGATGTGTTACAATAATTTGTTCGACTCACCTGTAAATATTTTTTTCAACACACTCGCTCGTAAAGTGACATTTATTGCAAAATAAAAGTTTTTTTTTTTTTGTCGCAAGTGTTTTGAAGAACGTCGTGTGACACGCGTGTGCCTTGATTATTACACTCTCGGCTCCCTTATCGCCTGGAGTGTTAATAACCAACTTTGCACACATGTATCATAATGTACTATTACTGAGAAGCTACTCAATTTAACACATTACCTTTGTATTTTTTAACCGACTTCAAAAAAATTCAAAAATGGGGCGGTCTCATTAATTATCGCATTACATAAACGGTCATATTTATTTTATATACACAAAGCAAGGAAGGGATCACAACACAGGAAATCCTACGAGTAGTGGGGTCGTGGAGATATTCTATTTATTTTTTATTTACGTTAAATTACATTAATAAAAAATAAATATTTTGCTGAATCACAATACCGCAAAGGTGGTATTGTGATTCGTACACAAATTATTAAGACGATATCAACCCATGCATAGCTGATTACATTATGTTCACTTTGTCGCAAACACACTAATATTAGCTTACATTTGCAGTAGAATTACTTACACAAATCCAATGTTAACCCTCTTGCTAATAATTCTATCGGAGCACACAACTAATCGGCAAATTGAGTGCTTAAGTACCCAATCAACGAAGTTGGGGGTTAAGGGGTCGTCAACACCCCGTTGTTATGGGATAAGGGTTTTATCGAAGGTATTATATTATATTGCTACATTGCTTACATAATATTTACATATTATATTATTATAGTTTAGTTTAGTATATATGTATGAATCCAAGGGCACAATACATTACTATGAAGTTGATACTACTAAATAGAGTAACATGGCGTATTTTTTGGTGCCATATACGGTCAAAGTACGCTCTCTTTTGGTCTGCTTTAGCTCAGGTTTTTCTCTTACGATGAGAAACTCCTTATAGGCACTTAAGCATGAGAAAATATTATATTTAAGCATCAGACAAGTCAAAATCTTTACACTATATTATGCTATACAAATCCTGACAACGTGATAGGGAAGGAGTAAGATACGGCACTCGAATGCACAAACTTCAAGAAGTTTTGGCAAACCAAAAACAAAATCATCCCAACTGGATCATATAGGTGTTGGCCATTTCAACAACCCCATCCATAATCATTTATCATAGAAGAATATCTAATAATAACGTATCAATTCACTAACCGTAAATAAGAATGGTGGCAAATCAATCCCATTAAACTAAATCAAGAAACAAGAATCCAATAGAACAGAAGAATCCAAGAAGAAAATTCACAATAATTTTGCAACAAAGCACCTCAATTGGACAACAACAATTCACAAAATATATATCAAGGCATGAAACTCATGGGAAATATGATGGTATCCGGAAATGGGGCTCACTGATGGGACGGGCATCCCATAACCACATAGGCAAATATATCACAGGAACAGCTATTCAAATAATTAATTCTGACATTCAAATGCAAGAAACTTGATAAGAGAGGACACTACCCCAAAGACAAGTCAATAAAGTCAACTTTTAACTTATCCGGAGGCCTGAGTGGAACATAAAATAATATTACTGAAAAATGGAGGTCAATTCTTGGCGATGATCTCAGTAGTAGTGACGCCGGATGCTGGGACGAGACGAAGATCCTTGGTTCGAATCCTACAATGAGCCTGCGCTTTCGGTGAAGGAAAACATGCATCGTGAGGAAACCATAGCACGGTGGTAGGGTACTTTGTAACACCTGGCTGGCTACCACCCTCAAGTTGAAAATCGGTGGCCAAGCACCTATCGGTGTTTTTTTTTTTTATACCACTTAGTTGGCAAACAAGCATACGGCCCGCCTGATGGTAAGCAGTTACCGTAGCCTATGGACGCTTGCAACACCACGGGTATCACTCGCGCGTTGCCGACCCTACTCCGACGGTGTGTTCCGACAGCTGCACTAGAGAGCCAGTTCCTTCTAGGCTTTGTGTGCTTACCACCTTCGGCCACATCATCACTTACCATGGTGAGATTGCGGACAAACACAGACCTATACACAGTTAAAAAAACAACACATTTTCGTTTGTTACATTTTCTTACACGACGATAATAAAATACTTATCCCCTTACTCATAAAACGTTATAAGCTGATAAATAACGTCAAATTGTTTGACAATGACATCAAGGTGACGTTATTTATTTGACCATTTATTCAGTAGATTTATTTAAATAGCGTTTATGAGTAAGGCCGTTAATCTTTAGTTGTCACCACAGACCAAAATACAGATATTTCTAAAATATTGTTACATTGCTAAACAGACAAATTTTGTGGATCGCTGGTGCCTGTGGTAGGTTGTAACTGTGTTACAGGTCACCAGGTCTCGACCTCTTGGAGTTTGTAATATTTTAATAGCATACAAAGTTTAATTCAGATATAAATATCCTGGGACATTCCTCACACACGGTCATTTGATCCCAAACTAAGCAGAGCTTGTACTATGGAAACCAGATAACTGATATAATACATATACTACTTTTAGTTTGTAAATACATACTTAATATACATAATTTCACTCAGACTCGGGACATACAGACATGTTCATGCACACAAATGTATGTCCCGTGTAGTAATTTAACCCACGACCTGCGGCGCGTAAGGTGAACCTTAACCAACTGCGCCAACTGGCCCGTCAAATAATAACATTTTTAAAGCTTTGCAATGTCTCTCAGGCATCTCTAAAAGTATAAAAACCGCGGATGGTAGCTAGTGCTCAATAAAATAAACCCTACGTACAAAGTTTGTAATTTAGTAACGTTACATGAGCACGAACAATGTGCCGTTCGCAGGTAGCACAGTTAGGCAATACATTTGTGGGTAAACCCTTTGTAATCCTGATATGTGTTCGCGGGCTTACTATAGGTATACGTTATATTATATTTACTAGCTCTGCATGGCTGAGGGAGGTAATATTGTCCCATGATAAAAATACCTATGTTTTATTACATATGATATATGTTAAAAATTACATCAAAATCCGTTCAGCCATTACGGTGAGATTGAGTAACAAACAACCACACACATTTCCTGTAGGTTTTTATAGGGTTCCTTAAAAAGAAACCTAAACCCCCTTTATTACGTGAGATGGTTTAAAGGAAGTTTAGCAAAACCCAGGTTTTAAATACTTTCCGTCACTTTCTTACGTCATATAACAAAAGTGCCGAGGCTATCATAGAACCTGGGTGTTAATAGACTTGGCTTAATCCATCTCATGTAATAAGAGGGTTATAGTTTAGTCTGTACGTTACAGCAATTTTATTTGTCAACTAAAAGACCTATGTCGCTTTTTGGCACACACATAATATATAGATAAGCACAATACAGTTATGATATTTTTCAGTTAGTCAATCAGACCTACATAACTTGGCCGGTTTTTAGCATTCACGACTTAATCAAAAGGTGTTATCAACATTGAGCTACTATTACTACGTATAGAGAAGACGCCATACATCACAACTATGTTCCGTTCAATGAGGCCATCCGGTCGCACTTGTTGTTGTAGAACAATAAACGAAACGCGAAAATCACGGTGTTTGCGAGAAAAATACTCCTAAAACCGTTCTGATAGCGCTACGTATTTTAGTTAATTATTATTTCAGCGCTAAAGAGATTTGTTGACTCAAAAAAATGGAACGTAACCTTTGCTTATATAGCTCCTCTATACGTGGTAATAATAGCTCAATGGTTATTAACGAATGTGTATGTATAATACTGTTAGTGATTCCTAATCTCATGTGTGATGATATTATTGGCCTAACTTAATGTAAATCATGGCTATTATATTATATTTCATAGCATAACGCCAATGTTCCGTGTGGGTGCTAAGCAAATAAGGGTCAAATAATCAATACGTTAAAGGTCGTCGGTATCATACCCCCTCGGGCTAATCCAATTGAACCATGTCTTTCACTAAAATAGATTCAGCGAGGCTGTGTAAATAAATAAAATATAGGCAACTTTCGTAAAAGTAACCGAATATGTCAGTATGAGGTTAATAAACAAGTAAGATCACGTACAGGCAATTTGCAGAGGTAGGGAGTCGCACAGAACTTGTACTGTTACCACGGAATATAGAACAAACCAGAAACAGTTACTGCTGGTTACGTTTGATATGAGGTAGAGTCAAAATAAATAGGACTTGATGGCTGACAATTTGTTTAAACAATTTTTAAGGACATGATATCGTGACATGCCTTCTCTTGTAAATATCAGCAATTCTTTCCGCCGACAGTATGGCAGTATATACAGATGTGAAAAAAATATGGCTTGGATATTGCCGAGATTGGAAAGACTAGAACTTGGTTAATGAGAGTAGCTCTAGAAAGACCATTCAGTGGACTTACAATGGAGATGTCTTTTCAAATCATTTTACGAATGCGTTCCTCGTCAAGCACCTATCAACACAATTTTATGTAAACTCTATCTACTATCTATTATATGTATGTAACTAACTACTTATCTTACAATCAATGATTACATCATGTGATTCTTTTCATGATGTTATATTGATAGAGTGCGAAAAAAAAACAGAGACAGAGATTTTGTCTCGCACCTCCACTAACGCAGCATCTAGTTTATTTAATACTCTGTGTACTATAACTGTAACGAACCGATCCAATCGCTGGGCGTTTAAACGTTGAGACGTGAGCCTCTATATTGAATCAAAAGAGAGAATATATTTTTTTCAGGCTTGTGCGTAAATCTTAACAGGTATTTGTATGCTGTAAATGTACAAATATGGTGTGTCGGTTACATATACCCTAGCTGCCACGCATAGGTCGTGAGTTTGATTCACATAATCAAACGATTAACGCAGTATAATGACGTAAATTTTGTTTAAAATCACTTCCGCTAATTCCCCACCACCGACAATGCGGTCTGATTGGCTAAGTCAAGGACTCTATGTCAGTGCAAAAGCACTTACTAGTGACTGAATTGGATTACTCGGTTTACTCAAATAGGATTTTCCATGATGATTCCCATTTTAGGCAAATATTTTGTGAGGATGTAATATTTGTGTATATCATAATCATAATGTCCCATTGCTGAGCCCAGACCTCTTCTCACAAATGAGCGTGAAAGGGAATGGGCAAATATATCACCGCTCATGCCCAATGCGGATCGGTGGAGGTAGGCTAGTGGTCAACATGCTGTTGGAGTTTCCAAGTCGCCTAGAAGGCCTTGCAATGTGATTTATTTATTTATTTATTTAACATGATATTACACAGCATTTAACAAAAAAATATAAAAAATAGAAACTTATATTACTAATACATTTGCCAATAATGAATATCTACTTTGTAACTTAAAATTATTTAACAAAATTATTGGTGGGTAGGAAACTATAAACTACAAACTAATAAAGAAAACGGTCGTCGCATCATGTGGGTGTGTGGGGGTGTGTGTGTGTGAGTGTGTGTGAGAAGCGTTGTGTGACGAGTACCTGCCTGAGCACGACATAGTAGGTTGTTTGTTGGTTGTTTGTAACCAACTAAAGGCTTTACGTGCCTTCCGAAGCTTGGAAAACGTTCAAGTCAATAAAAGGCGGTTACCCATCCGGTTACCATCCTCACCAGTGTCGGCTAATCAAGCTACAATACGAGCTTCGTTTGCTTCGCTTTAGTTGTACGTAGTATTTATATACTCTGAGGCTTTAGCTTGTTAAT
The DNA here is from genome assembly GCA_951394255.1 of Polyploca ridens. NCBI lineage: Eukaryota > Metazoa > Arthropoda > Insecta > Lepidoptera > Drepanidae > Polyploca > Polyploca ridens. The sequence goes on from OX596250.1 coordinate 14,826,162, forward strand.
ATTTTCAAGAAGTAGTTAGGTACTATATGTAGTATTTCCCACAGCACAAGTTCTGCTTTGTTTTATGTGCGAAGAATATCCCAGGATATTATAAAAAAATATAAAACCCGACTTGGGTTTTATATTTTCTCAACTATCAACAAAATAACCATGGGAAACCAAGACAGTCGGTTGACCTCCAGAAAGCGATGAACAAAACCGCTTCTCTATGGTTATTGCGGGAACCTAAATTAATGATTATAAAAAAACCATTAATTTCGATACACACATCATTACAGAGAAACAAACAAATAAGTAACTATATAAACAGATACTATAATAGACTACAATAATGTGTGAGGGTTGAAGTCAAAGTCAAAGCTAATTATTAAATGTAGGCCCCAGTAGGGAACTTATGAAGGTCAAGGGTACAGACGTTACCACCAGTTAGGAACTCGGCCGTCAACTGAGAAGAACAGGCAAGAATGTCAGCAAGGTTACATTTTTATATACTTTTTGGACATCTTACTAAGTATATTGTTAAATGTACTAATAAACGTAAACATAATAATAAATAAAATAAAACAAAATAATTATGATTTTCTATATATAAATTGTATTTTGTACATATTTGTTGTAAATAAAAATATTTTAAGAAAAAAAAATATAACAAAGATATTGATATGGCTGAAAAGGATTACGATTCTTCTTTGAGGTAAGTAGCACAAAAGTCATTTTCAAAAACATGATAATTATGTGCTTCGCTATAGAAGATCAAATGAAAAGCACTGTCTTAAGAGTGCGTACCAAGCCAGAAAAATATGGCAATGTCACATGAAACAAACTTATGTCTAATCTTCGCGTGGAGATGAGATGGACAAACACTAACGAACAAAAATTAACTAAGCGGTTTTTATCTAAATAACTCGTAAAGTATAGAATATTTTAAAAAATCGTTAGTAGCAGCCCTAGGTCATATATTAGTGATATTATTTATCGAATTTTTGTCTTAATTAGATACACCATGAACGAATAAAACCGAAAATTCATTATTATTAGAGGTAACTTTGTGATTTTTTTCTATCGAGGAAATTTCATTCCATTATGTTTTTGCTCAGATAGAACCCTCGCCCCCCCCCCTTATATAATGAACATACCCATATAAAAATATTTTTTCATTTAAATACTATTTACTTGGGTAAATTTCAATTCTAAGATTGTTATTTTGCTTTATACGCACTTTTAAGATGTTGACACAAACACAAGTTCATAAATATATTTTCTAAAATGGTGTGGATTATCAGTCGCTTGTAGGACATTTTCAATTCACATATTTCATCCCCTCGCGATAGCTCCCTAATGATTAATATAAAATAAAGAAGCAAAAATCTATCATTTTTACACAAATTTAATGTCGTTATAAATCAGAGTGATAAAACTTTATATCTGATGTCCCATATTTTGGACAGGAGCGGGTGACATACCGCTTTTTGATTGCATTACGGTTCATTTTATCTCCTCCGCTGACTGAACGAGAAAGTACTTCAAATTATAATTAATCTTACAAATAAGTAGGCTTGATAAAATTACTTCTTTTACTAATTTATCTAACGTTAAAATGTAAATTACATAATATATTTTTTTTAGGAGAAACGAACAATTCGCCTTAAAAGTACTATTTCATCTAGAAATAGGGTGCAAATAAATATAAACTTAAAATCCTCTAAAGAATTCTTTCCCATTCTCTGAGTATCCAGCAAACACTTTGAATACAAACTTACATAACACCTACAACCGTGCTCACCACACGGTACCCCTCTTAATTTGGACCTAACATTCGACAGGGCAAAAGTAGTTAGCCAATAGTTTTGGCAAGGGCCCGTGAGAGGAAACCATTCATATTGAGTAATGTTTCCTAGCTGCCCCTTTATTACGTACCTCCATTCTGCTGGAAGACATTTGTAGCTAAAGTAGCTACGGTTCGACGCTTAACAATACGAATTATCCTTTGTTAGTTATTTTTTCTCGCCTTCAATAAATTTTTAGTTCGTAAATATTCACGGCAAATGATGTCCTAAATAAAGTTCAAGACAAACGTGAAGAGGGAACTAAAAGTGAAGAAAAGAGTAGGTCGTCAAATAAAGCGTACCTTGACCGTGCACTAATCGCAGCGCGCGCGTACCCACTGTTTGATGTAATGACAGACATTGGTGTAATGGGATAAACGCGTGCTTATTGCAAGGTTGTGGAGCTCGGCTCCAGGCAGTCCTGCGGGCTCCGGCACTCCGCCGCCGTGTGCCGACACCTCGCCCGCCCAATTGCCTCTAATGACACCACTCGAACGCGTATCCGTCCAATCAACTATAAGACAAGAGGATCCTTCAGTCTGCTCTGCGACTCGTCACCACTCGTACTGTTATACAACTATTCGCCAATAAATCGTTAAGTGACCGCAGTGTTATGGTGTGATCGTGCAATGTGCTAAAGAATTTTCAAAAATGGCATCCCAAAACCGAGCAGTTATGGACCGCTTCAGATAAACTATCAACATCTCCCTTTAGTAACAATGATTGATTAATTTTTACGTTAGGGCTTACAACTTGGACATCATGAATGGAATAAGTGCTGCGGTGGAGAAACCGGGGCCGGGCACCGAAGTACCAGGGAAAGATGAATCTGGAAGCAAAAAGTCAAGTGTCAGGCAGAAATTTATGCAGATCAGGGCAAATATTACGGTAGAGCCGATAATAGCATGTTATATCATGTCGAATGTGTTCTCAGGACTCGCAGTTCAAAATTTAAATTTAGAAAAGGCATGTCGAGTGAATTTAGGATACGATGACGAGGTGTGTTCGGCTTTGAACAGAAGACAGACGGAGAACTATACGATGCAAGAAGCAGAGGTGCAGAAGCTGACGGCATCTGTTCAGGCTTGGAAGAACATTGTCCAAACGGCATTTCCATGTATTCTTGTATTATTCGTCGGTTCGTGGAGTGATAAAACAGGGAAGAGAAAAGCGTGCATACTTCTACCTATAGTCGGAGAAGTGTTGTGCTGCACGAGTTTCATTCTGAACACATATTTTTTCTATGAATTACCACTGGAGGTCACGGCCCTCTCGGATCTCTTCCCGTCATTAACCGGTGGATGGATAACTGTGTGCGTCGGTGTATTCAGCTACATTGGTGACGTTACAACAAAAGAAATGAGAACATTTAGAGTAGGAGTGGCAAATTTGTGTATGTCCCTTGGAATACCGATCGGGATGTCTTTAAGTGGAATATTGTTACAGCAGATTGGTTACTACGGTATATTTTTAATTTCAAATTGCCTGTACCTAACCAGTTTAATATACGGGTACATACGGTTGAAAGATCCTGTTATTTCATCGGAGAGACAAAGAGTAAGTTTATTTCATTGAAAGCATTACAGCGTAGAGCAGAGATCAAAGTCTAGGGTCAATAGAGTATCAGTAGATGTCGGGATAAGGCGTAAGGCGCGTTGAGGCCATATATCATTTGCAGTGTAACTCGACAGGCCGGTTAGTCCTATGTCTAAGTGATAAATTGCTCCGCGCCCGCTACGCAAATTCGAATGTAGGGGGACATCGTAACGCAATCAGCGATTTTACGCGAGGCACTGATAGGTGTCGGTAGCGATTTATATGCCATTTATCCATCTCTCTTGGCATTTGGAACAGCCTAGATTCAAAGCTTTACTCTAACTTGGCCTTTGAGGCACGACTGTAAAAGTAAGATAGCAGAATTCCATTTTCTCTAGTACGAAGTTGATTTGAGTGGTGATTTGGGTTTTTGGAGAATTGAATTTGCGATTGCGACGAATATATTCAAAAATGTTTTTTTTAGGTTTCGATGTTATCACGACTTATTTATCTTGTTGTAAAATAAAGTATTGAAGTTCTTAAAAATGATTCGCTAAGATTAGGTGCATCTGTGATTATAAAAAAATCATGCTAATAATTTTATCTCTGTGCCTTCTTAGAATTTCAATCATAAGCATTATATATGTATATTATATATTAACATCTCTATATTTCATATTTTATTCTATTCTATATTTTATCGTCGAATAAATATTTAAAGCTACGTAAGAGTAAAGTAATAAGTACGTACTCTTTCTGTGAAGTAATAAATGCACAAACGTAAACTATTTACTGGAAAGGAAAAAATATATAAACACAATGATGTAAGAACGGTTCGAGGAAACTGAATTATTTAATGTAAACTACATTAAATAATCAGTAAATTCACTTATTGTATATTATTTAATTGACGAAGTGTGAAATGTATAATTTGTTTTAAACACACTTGCTCTTAAAGTGAGCTCTTTTATTGCACCTTTTTTAGTATCTTAATGCAGCTTCATACGATTATTATCAAAAAAACTACTTAAAAAAATACAAATCTGTTTTTTCCTCACAAGTGTGTTGAAAAACGTCGTATGACAACTGTGTGCATTGATTATTACACTTTCGGCTTCCTTATCGCCTCGTCTGTAATTACCAAATTTGCGCACATGTATCATAATGTACAATTGTACATACACACGAGCACACGAGCAATTTTTACCCGACTGACCCGGAAGGAGGGTTATGTTTTTCGAGTGTATGTATGTATGTATGTCTATTTCTTTGTGCCGCTCTGCAGCCTAAACGGCTTGATGAATTTAAGCATATGAGGTGTCGTTAGACTCGTCTTGACTGGGGGAGTGTCATAGGGTATATATTATTTTTATATGGCGCCTAAGAATAAAAAAATAGGGGGGGTATTAAAAATAAAAGTTTCGTTATTATAACAATATGGGTATCAAATGAAAGCTTGTAAATAGACCATTCCATATATGTATATATTGTAATACTTTTGTGCTACCGTTTTGACGTAAACTGCAAAAAACCATGTTTAAGGCAAGGACAGTAGGTACTTTAGTACTTACCATACGTAAATCACAGAGTTGCGATGGTTGTTAGCGTTCCTTTACCGTACCGCTCATTTACTTACTAATACATACAACTCTTTCTGTATAAAAACTAAAAAGTATAAAATAAATTAAATTATTAAAAGAAACAAAAAACCCGACTGCGTAAAACATAAATTAACTGAAAAGAAAAAAACAAGCTCTTAAATCTATAGAATTTTGAATATAACTTGAATTTTATAAGGTATTGCAGTCGGGGATAAACAAATATTACAAAAAAATACATACTTAGGTTATTGGTTGTCCCCGATTGCAATAAGTTTGCTTTGCTGCAAGAACGCAGAAAAACCGCAGAGTGGAAGCTACTTTATAATAAGAGTAGCATTTGTAAAAATCATCTCTTTCACGGGCTTTTAGTTTTCCAAATACAGCCCCATAAACTTATTTGGCCCGGTGAGAGAGGCGCTGTTATCGCATTTGGTAGAGCAAACAACCAATGGCGAATGGCAGGTAGATTGACATTTCAAACTGGCGTCGATAGTTCCTCTTTTGGCCACCGGGCCAGATAAGTTTGTTGCGCTATACTTAGTAGACTCCAAGAAATCTATTCCTATGAGGTCTGTATGAGGTGCTATAGAATTGCACGCTAAAAGGTTTCTTGTTTTTGAGGGTATTTACATCGGTATTTATTCCAACATGATCCATAATGATATTCCTGTAACATAAATTTCTATCGTAGGTATGTCGTATAAAATGTTATTATGTCGTATACCTGATAGCCCGAATGAAGAAAAATAAGTTTAATTACAAAATTCCGTATAATAAGGTAGATTTGGTTGTTTTAAAATCACTGTTTTCAGTGCAATTTATACTGTTTTTCATTAGTTTTGTCATTAGTGACAAAATTACACAGCAGTACAAGATCTATTCCGCCAATTCCTCACCAACGACAATGCGCTCTGATTGGCTAAGTCAAGGACACGTTAAACATTTAGATGCAGTGATTGGTCAGTACTGTTATTAATCAGTGCAAAAACACTTACTAGTTGCGGAATTGGATTGCTCTGTATTACTCTAAAGGGATTTTTGTACATGTACAGAGCCAACCTGGACTATGGTATACAATAAATAATATATACGAAATATCTTGTTACTAACTAATACTTATGTCTACCTTAATTGGCATATTATTTATTTTAAATAATCTTAACAATAGGAATGATACTAAAAAAAGGGTTCTAATTAGTCCGTCAGTTAGATTATCAAAAATATTGGACACATATTTTTTTCTTTACCAAATCATAAAAAAAATCTAAGATAAAGCGAGTCAAAGTTCGGGAGCGGGGGCTCGTGACGTTACTTTAGAGTAAAAAGTGTACCTACTCTAACGTGACGTCACGCGGTACCTCAACACACTATATCTCCGTATTTTTTTGCTTAATTGACAAAAGAAAAAATACGTGTCTAATATGTGTTTTGATGATGTAAAAGACGGACTAAATAGTTTTTTGTCATCCAGCCCCTTTATGAGACATATAGGTGATACAGGACATACTAAGCCTACGCTATAACTATGTGCTGTTTTCAGGAACAACCAGTAGGTTGTCGAGGATGGGTGTGCTCGTTCTTCGACGCTCGCCACGTGAGGGAAACCCTGACGGTTGCCTTTCGGAGTGGACCCAGGAGGCGAAGGTTGCGGGTCTCTTTGTTGATTGTTGTCGTATGTGTTATATTCGGACCTTTACACGGTAAGGACCTTTATGGTGATCAAGATCTTCTTGATCAACTAACATACTTACTTCTTACTTTTTATTATGAATGTGTGTGAGTTTGTATGTAACTAAAGAATCATGGCGAGATTTTGTACAAAGATTTTTGGAGACGTTGAAATTATGTTATTATTGATCCTTGGTGCCTAAGGAATAACTCTAGGCATTTAAAATATTTTTAGATCCCCGGGATATAAATGTGACATTCTAAAAAAAAAACCATTATGTTGTTGTTATGTTTTGCGGGGTTTATAAAATATATCAAGTATATTAATATGTTGCTGGTAATGTAATCCCAACATTGGAAGTGATTCAAAACTCTCTAAAATGTTTTTTTTTTGGACAAATCAATGTATAGATCTCGTCATGATTCTTTTGTCGTCGAATAGATTCTAGCCTGAAATACATGTTTCAACTTGGTACGTGGATGTCGGCGAATGTTTTTTTATCATTTACTGGCCTGTATTTGACCACATTTTATGTAGCCTAAGGTCCACAAAGCATAGAAGAGATCAGCAACATATTGGCTATCCCTTTCGTATGGCTATCGCGACGGCAGCGACTTACCATAAGGTTACCGTAACCCAAAGATTTTCATACGGCATCGTGCCTCTACCCAGATGGATAGTCCGCTTTACTAAAGCATGACATTTAATATCACTCCGCTTGAGGGGCTCCTGAGCAAATCGCTCTCAGTTCGTGTCATCGCGTCATACTCGCTGTACTGATTAAATAAAAAATGTCAACTTGCGTATTAAAATACTGTCACAACACTTATAAAAACCAAGGAAAAACTAAAAAACTAACCTTCCATGTGTAAGTATTGCGATTTCGTCACTTTTAATTACCTAAACTTATTACTTTTAAATACTGTCAATTATGGCTTGTTTATTTCGTGTTCCCATAGAGGCGACTATCCTTCTGGACGTTTTAAATTCTTTGCCGTAACCATAAGTTCCATTACATTGGCTGATGGTAGTTACATTCCATTCATTTAATTGTTCAGGAGTATTAAGACTCTGGTTAAGATTCCACCTATCGCGCCGCAGGTCGTGGATTCGATTCCCACACAGGACCTGCATTTGTGTGCATGAAAATGTTTGTATGTCCTGAGTCAGTGTGTAATTATATATATTAAGAATGTATTTACAAACAAAAAGTAGTATATTATATCAGTTATCTGGTTTCCATAGTACAAGCTCTTAGTTTGGGATTAGATGACTGTGTGTGAGGAATGTCCCAGGATGTCCCAGGATATTTATTAGACAGCTAGATGAACTGTTTCGCCGTAGCAGCCGAGCAAAAAGATTTGAAAGGGGAAAGGAAGGCTTTTGCCCAGCTTCGGGACACTTGATGCTAAAATATTAAAGAAATTTTTACGTTGCACCAAAATCAAATATGCAAATTAATTCTAAATCGTTTGTTACAGGTGAAATGAATGTATTGTACCTTTTCATGAGGTACAGGTTCAACTGGGATGAGGTACAGTTCAGCATGTTCTGCACTTACAGCATCATCACTAACTTAGTGGGTGCGTATACCTACTATTATTTGTTACCAGTTAAATAATAAGAAGATCCTAGAAAATGTTTCAATATACATGGGTGTCGCTTGTGATTTAAATTATTTAGTTTTTTATTCCAAAAGTGGAATTTTGCTTATTGAGTCAATGGGAGAGTTTTTTTTTATATGTGAAGTTAGTGAACAACCACGTGACCCGCCTAATGGTAAGCAATTACCGTAGCCATTGGACGCTTGCAACACACGAGGCATCACTCACGCGGTACCGACCCTCCCCCCTCCCCAATGAGCTCTAGTAGCGATGGGTAACTAGCCGAAATTTCAATAGCTTAGCTAGCCGGCTATATGTGGTGTAAAAGCCAGCTAGTTAGTCAGCTATTTTGGCTATTTGGCTATTTGACTACACGAACGCACTCACAGCTACCGGCTACTCGGCTAGATTGGCTTTGGCTAGCCGGCCAGCTACCGGCTAGTGGCGGCTAGAATGGCTTTGGCTAGCCGGCCAGCTAGTGGCGGCTAGAGACCTGTGGCGGCTAGGCGGCTACCCGCTGTGTGTGACGTAAACTTCTCGTAATGAGGGGAATTTCTTATGATATCTCTATGGTCAAAATACTTGTCAATACGTGTACTTAAGGTTCAAATTGGTTCGAATTATCAACAGTTAGGCAGGTATGAAAACTCCTCATTCTTTCTAGCTAGCGAGTAGCCAGTAGCCATCCTGTAGCCAGTAGCCACCCAGTAGCCAATAGCCAATTATCTTGTTGACAGATAACATAGCCGTGGCTATTTTGTGTCTAGCTGTTTTTTGGCTAGTTATTAGAATAGCTACCCACCTCTAAGCTCTAGCGACTTTACTCACGCGCAGGAACACAACATAGAGTTATTTGGCTGCGGTATTTTGTAAGGTGGAGGTACTTCCCCAGTCGAGTTGCTCTTTGAGCGAATAAATAAGCTATGCTCTATATTTTTAAATTGTCTTTTGTATATGTTTGTTAATTAATAATGTCAAACGGATTTGAATAATATCTTGAAATAACATGTAGAATTCTCATGATCCCTTAGAAATGAAGGTAAAACCACAAAGTCTTCAATTGACTGATCTACAATAATTTGCTTAGTACAGTATTACCCAACTGATAAGGCGCGTCGTGAATCTTCATTCGCACAGAAAAGAAAGTGGCCCCGAAGATTAACGAAAGAATGATTTAAACTTACAATCAACCATAGATCACTACTATAAGGTTAATAATACACTGCAGCTGTTAGTTCCGTCTCACTCGCAAGTCACGTCCCTCCGCACGGCGCGCGCTAACATGGCGGCAGCTGCCGACCAATAGCGTTTCCGCGCTTTGAAAATGTATCTTCTGCGCAGGTACATCGATAAGCCATATCAGTTGGGTACTACCGTACATAAATTATAATATTTTTTTATTAAAGTAGATTCACAAATATAGGTACAATATGGACTTAATTTAATACGTTACTAATATGTTTTATTGAAAGTAATTTCCACGGTTGAATTATAATATAAATATATCACAATTTTCAACAAGTCTCTGACATTGTGATGTCGTGGCTTTAATAAAATATATTTTACAACTATATCTGAAAAGTAATTGTCTGTGAAACATATCACGCGTGGAATTGTATTCGAAAATTATTGCAATAATATCGTTGAAGACGCACTGAGCTGAAATAATGGACATATATCGCTGAAAGTTATGAAAATACGACGGGTATTACAAAGAAATATAGTATCTAAATAACAAGTGAACTAAGAGTTTGCAAAGGTCGCTCTCGGTTTGACTTGAATTGTTTGAGCCAATTGTTAGATTTAAAAAGTATTTGAATAAATTATTTTAACAATATTTCTTGTGAAGTCAATGAATATCAGCCAGAATTTTTACAATAAGAAAACCACTGGATCGGAAAGTCAACAAGCGTTATTACAAACTTAATAATAAGTACAAAGTAATTGTAGAAATAAATAAGAAGAACGGTACGCACTCGGTGTTTATTTTTATTAAATGCTATATTTGCTATTGTTACAAGCTTTTATTTAACTTGCAATGTATGTATGTATGTTTGTTCGGGTGGAATCTTGCAATTCGAATTTCACCCACTTCCAGTGGTCGGATTGACTTGATATTTGGTATACATTAGTATATTAGATGACAATGCAAGTACAATCAACAAAAAGTACAGTCACCAAAAAAGCTTGCATTAAAAATGTTTTTTTTAATAAAAACTTATTTGTTTTTTATTATTGGGAGGGATGGCCATGGAGGATTAGGAGGGAAAAATCTTCTCCAATCCTTTTGAAGTATAGTTGATGTTGAAATACGAAAGTAGGAAGGAAGGACAGGAAGCTCATATCGTCACTTGTAATTCCTTCACCCTGTTGAGGGAATTCTATTCACTAATAAAAACAACAACCTAAAAATCGATTTAAAAAAAACTGATGGTAGATCAATGTAGAAGGTCAGGGGTTAGAGTTCGGCAAAGACCTTGAGATCTTGGTGAAGAACTCATCGTGCGGGATTGGATGCTTTGTAGTACCGCACTTTGCTGGTAACCCTCGAATTAAAATGTATCGCCAATCTACCAGTTTGCTTCAGCGACTTGAAAGAGAGTCCCCCAGGCTTCGTGTTCTTACCACCTTCGAAGCGTCCTTTCCTTATTAAAAAATCAATGCTATCAACAGGTACGTTATTCTCAATCAGCATCTTCAGTGACTTCCTGAAGCTAGACGACACAGTGGTGGGCATCATTTCCTGCACGAGCAAGATCCTAGCTTCATTCATATTTGCCTTCGCCTCTACTACCACAGAGATTTATATAGGTAAGTGTGCTTTTAAATAATTATTTAATAATAAAAATACTGTGTACTGATTTCAGTACTACAATTAATTTTAACCTTTTGTTTAGCAATAACTTTAGTACTAACTTTAATATTACCTACTTGCAATTTTTTTTTATGTGTCTCAAATTTTTGCCCAACCAATCAACTGTAACAAAGTTTCAAATGAATGGAATGAACCACAGACATAAATCTAAATAGATACCGCAAGTCCCTCCATCCGTATGAAAACCAAGCGTGTAACTTTTTATGTACCTACATAATGTCATAAGATTGATTTAGTTAGGCTGGCATTAGATTTTTAACGTGACAATGAAGCTATCCTATTTGTCATACAAACACATCCCTGGCTACACATCTCTGGTGGACATGCAGCCTTCTGCGAGTTCCCTGTCCGCGCGAAACAGTTTCAAAAGAAGCACATTTTGCAAAAGAAAAAATACGTGTCTAATATTTTTTTGTAGTGTAAAAGACGGACAACATAGTTTTTTTTAGTCATCTAGCCCATTGTCTTTTGTTCCAGCACCGCTGGTGGAAATATTCAACGGTACTTCTTTCATCGCGATGCGGTCTATAGCATCGAAATTGGTGACCAGTGAAGAATTAGGTAAGTCTAGTAGGTCGACTGCCCTTTAATGTTTAGCTTTGGAATGAAAATTGAAGTGGGAAGCTGTAATATTCCTTGTGTCTTACGTACTTAGGATCGGTTTTGTTTGTCCTGTCTCTCTTCTACTGATTGCCTGAAAAAGCCATATTCATTCGTTGGTAATAGGTAAACAAAATATTTATTTAATTTAAAATGTATTAGTAGTAGTCTGTACCGGCAAGGTACATTGATTGAATAATTGATAGAAATAATAGAGGAAAATTTACTGGAAACTATTTAATGATCTGAATTAATAATAAAATGTAGGTGAGTACACGGTATGGATGTTTGATGTGAACTGACTTGAAAGTAATATAAATTATTGCTACGTAAGTTAATGCTGACCGCGCAAGTGTACGGTCGTTAGCCCGTACATGTTCCCGGGGGAGAAAAGTGAAAGGGTGGATGATGAATCCCAATGAATGAAAATGTGCGTGAGACAAGGTGATCCACTTGTTGCTTAATTACTACTGATGATCAACTAATGTCTCTATTTTTATAATCTACACAATTGTTCACTCACTGTAAATAGAATTTTGTAAAAGGCTATGTGCCTTTATCTCGTCTATTATTACGTGCACTGACACGGAAACTTTTCACTCACTGACACTGTACACTAGTAGCAAGGGTGTCGACGCGGGTGGCCCGAGGGTCTTGACCCGCAGGCGCATCTGTCGACCCGCTGGAAGCACTGTTGCTGCCGTGTGGAGTGGGGCGGCTGGCCTGAGGGACCTTTCCCGCAGAAGCCGCCATGGACTGCTTTGAATGAGTTCTATGTCCTTCTCATACTTTTCCGCGAAACGCTGATCCAATCTTGCTTGATTTTTTCCGGTAAACTGTCATCCCATTGAAGATTGGCCTGCCAAACTGATTGAAACAGAATTTTGAAATTGATTGTAAGTGGTGTAAGCCAACCCAATGGGTCGAATATTTTTGAGATGTCTGAAAGCATTGATCGCTTTGTAGGACTTGAAGTTTTTGGTTTCATCTTTGACTCAAACAGAAAAGTGTCTTGATTACAGTTCCAACGAAGCCCTAAAGTTTTAGTGGATTCTGGTTGTTTGAAGTCATAGCCATCTTGCTCTGGCTCATCCTTGTTGATGTTTTGAAGTAACTCTATCGAGTTTGATGCCCACTTTCGGAGGTTGAAACCACCTGATTTCATAATATCAGACAACTCTTCCTGCAGTTGTATCGCAGAAGAGCTCTCATGAGCTCCATGTAGAACGTCATCCATATAAAAGGACTCTTTTAAAGCCTTAATAGCTACACTGCCCCGGTAACGTTCTTGCTCGTCATGCGCTAATTGTTGTAATGTCATCATAGCTAAAAACGGCGCTGATTTTGTGCCATACGTGACCGTAGTAAGTTGGTATTCCTTCAAAGTTTCTTTAGGAGAGTCTCTCCATATGATTTTCTGAAGGTTTTGATCTTCTTCAGCTACCCATATCTGTCTAAACATTTTTTCGATGTCAGCTGTGAAAGCAAACTTATATTGACGCCACTTTAAGATTAGTGACTGAAGATCTTTTTGTAAATTAGGACCACGTGCCATTACATCATTAAGACTTGACCCATTAAATGTTTTGGATGAGGCATTAATGACCACGCGTAGCGCTGTCGTCGCTGAATCAGCGCGTAGCACACAGTGGTGAGGTAAAAAGCAATCGGGTTTCATGTTACCGGTAGCGCGTTTCATATGTCCGAGTGCAATGTACTCGTTAATGAATGACTTATAATCATTTTCAATATTTTTATTTTTAGAAAATCTACGTTCTAATTGACGAAATTGAGCAATTGCTAGTGATTTTGACGGCCCCAATTTCTTCTCATAGTCCTGCTTGAGAGGAATACGCACGGAATATCGTCCATCTTGTCTGCGTTCGGTGGTATTTTTGAAATAATCCAGGCATTGTTGATCTTCCATGGAGATATCTAAATCGTCTGTGATATCCTCGATTTCCCAAAACCGTTGAATGTCGTCTATATTGTTTACGATGACATTGCATTGTCGGCTTCGCACCATAGATGTTTGTATTTGACCACATATTACCCAACCGAGTGCAGTTTGTTGTGCAATTGGCATAGATGAACTACTTCCCTTCCGGAGTCCGTCTAATATCAGTTCTGGATATACGTCAGAACCTAATATGATGTCAACTCGACGACTGATGGTAAAATCACTGTCTGCTAATTGAAGACCTTCCAAATGAGGCCAACTCTGTTTCTTGAAAGTGGAGCTTGGAAGATCCTTGACTATTTTCTTCATAATGTACGCGTCGACATTAAAGATGAAATTACTATCGTAAATGGAAGAACATGTTAATGTTATAATTCCCTTACAGCTGCTTTCTTTTCCACCTACTCCTGATACAGTACCCTTACATTTATTTCGGGGAATCTTTAAAAGTTGCGCCGCATGCTCTGTGATCAAAGTCATTTGTGAACATTGATCTACCAAAGCTCGCATCTTATGGTATGAACCATCTGCGGCTTGCACATTGATCATTGCCGTTGTAATCAGTATTTCTGAAACCTCCGTATGCTGTGAATGTGAAACGCATGTGTTCCCTTGAATGGGCGTTGCAGGGGTTTCTTGAGAAGTAGATGCAATTGGGTTATCTATAAATAACTCATGTAAAATTGTATTGTGTCGACCATTGCAGTCACGACAAGTTTTGTAGGATAGGCAATTTTTACCTTTATGCTCATTTAGACAATTATTGCATAAATTATATTTCGAAATTGTTTTTCGCTTCGCATCCGCTGACATACTTAGAAATTGTTGACAAAAGTAAATTTTATGTTCTTCACTACATATTGGACACTTACTTTGATTCTTATAATTTATTCTATTTTTAGATTGTTTGTATGAATCGGGATGCTTTAATTGATGTATTGCAAGAGATTTTAAGTTACTAAATCTTTGCGGTTTCTCCATTTGAGATGAAGATTTCTGTAGATCTTGTTTTCTACGTATTGTTGACGACTCCATGGTAGTAAATTTGTTTTCCAAGAAGTCGAGAAAGTCCTTTAAAATAGGTAACTCTCGTGGTTGCTTTAAGGAATCCATGTAGTCACTGTAGGTATCCGAATCTAATTTCTGCAGAATAATATGAACTAACAATGGATCCCAGGAGCTTACGTCAACTCCAAGATTCTTGATTGAATTTAAGCACTCGTTGGTTGAATCATGAATGCGTTTGATCAGTGGTGCCGTTGGATGTTGCATAATTGGTAGATTTAAAAGAAGATTCACGTGAGACGTAAAAATAAGCCTTTTATTGTTATATCTATGGTTTAAGATGTCCCAACATACTTGATAATTATCAGAACTTATTTGAAGATGTTGTATTAGTTTATCAGCTTCACCCCTTACCTTGCTCTTTAAGAATTGCATTTTCTGTGCATTAGAAAGGGAGCGATTAGTATGAATAGTCTCCGTGAATAAATCTTTAAAAGACACCCAATGATAATAATTACCGCTGAAAACGGGTATCTCCATTTTTGGTGTTGACTTCTCCCTGTGAGATGCGGACCACAACTTACTGTTTATTGCTTTTTTCATGAAATTGAAAGTTTTTTCATTGGCTAAAAATGACCTTTCATACTCCTCGTTTGAGCCCTCTAGTTCACTATCAATCTCCAAGTGAAGGGAGTCGATAGCAGACCATCTTGTTTTTAATTGCTGTAATAAATCCTCAAATTCCCATTTCTCCGTCACAGCTTCCAAATCCATGTTATCGACGGTACGAGAAAATGCTCTAAAGTTACTTGATTGTTTTTTAAGCAATTCCGTTGTTTTACTGTCGGTAGCTTGTGACTTCTTTTCAGGAATTATTACACTTAGTGACGGCCCCTGTATATTTGAACTTGTTGTAGGAAGGATTTTTGGATCTCCTTTAACACCGCTCGGAGTAGAAGGTGTCGGTAAACATTGCTGTATGTAAGCTTTGGTATTATTATAGAAGTTCAAAGCTTGCTCATAGCGATTTTCAATGAAATACATGATATTTTCGACACCATAATCACATAGGCTAGAGTGGTTGGATACAAAATCATTCCAATACGTATCTAGCGTTTCCAGTTTCCTCTTAATATAGTCGGGTGTCCTGCGATCGCGTCCCGTTTTTTTAAAAGACGAGAGAAGCTGCTCCATCGCACCGACTAATTGATCTTGATTGGCTACTAAGTCTTCCATTTTTAATATTTATAAAAAATTGGAAAGATCTGTCCAGCGCTCCTTGATGAGCACTTCCTAACACACCACTTGATTGGTACTATAGGAAGTTGCTAAGCGACTTGATAGCTCAGCAGAACTGGATGGTAAACCACAATTTTACTGATACACCTCACTCGCGATAGATCCTGAACTAGACCAACACGCGCGAAAGGTCTTTTGCTCGAAGGACCATAAATGTACCGGCAAGGTACATTGATTGAATAATTGATAGAAATAATAGAGGAAAATTTACTGGAAACTATTTAATGATCTGAATTAATAATAAAATGTAGGTGAGTACACGGTATGGATGTTTGATGTGAACTGACTTGAAAGTAATATAAATTATTGCTACGTAAGTTAATGCTGACCGCGCAAGTGTACGGTCGTTAGCCCGTACATAGTCTATTAGTAATTAGGTTTAGAAAGTAATTAATAAATATTGTCAATTTTAAGTATGAACATCTATTTGAATTAAATTTCTAGTGAAATATGTATCGATAGTACCTAATTAATAATAGGTTTCGTTCATACCTTTAATTAGATTGAAATTTAATAAATACTCGATATATTTTCGCCTAAAATTTGAAATAAGAAAACGAATGGAATTGCGAGCTGAATTTGAATCTAAAATATTAAATTATGCGCTAAAATATTATGATTAAGAAAAGGTACAGCTGGTTAGCTCCAACTATTTTATATAATAAGTATGTAAGGGGCAACCCTTGAGGTCAAACAAGCTAATTTTATTTAAGAAAATATACGCTCTTATTTTCTACTCTATCAAAACCTTTATTGAATACAGCTAAAAATGTAATAATATATTTAAATAAAATACAGAGATTTCGATTTAGCTCTTTAAAATTGAAAATTTGATTAAAGCGCCGATCTCATATTCTACGTGCATTCTCCTTGACCGTTGCGGTCGCTGTGTGCAATGATCAAAAGCACCGCATAGATTAACGCGGACCGCATAGCTTGGATCGTAGAACACTAGACCGCTCGCTGTGAGATCGGTTCCTAAGACTTATGACTGCATTATTGCAGTCGTCAATATAATCCCACCAAAAACATTTTTATATAAAATGTTGCCGCCAAGACATATGGCTCGTACTGTCAAAAAGTTATCAGATCTCATGTAGAGCCAAGCTTATAATTCCACATGCACTTACTCTACAAGTCCTAACTTCACAAACTCTACACACCGTAGTCAAAATATGTGGCTTGGCCGTTTCGCTACCGTCACATGGGAGTAAGGTGAAAAATGTATCCACTGTTCATTACTTTTTTGTTATTCAATAGTTCTTGTAGTAGTGAAACGGCCAAGCCACATATTTTGACTACGGTGTGTAGAGTTTGTGAAGTTAGGACTTGTAGAGTAAGTGCATGTGGAGTTATAAGCTTGGCTTTACATGAGATCTGATAACTTTTTGACAGTACGAGCCATATGTCTTGGCGGCAACATTTTACATAAAAATGTTTTTGGTGGGATTTCACTTCTTTTTGTAAGTTGGTTATGTTTTTTTTTTTTATAGAAATTTCCAAGTTTTATAATTTTTTTGTTGTTTGTGTACTAATACAAGCTTACATACCAAATTTCAGCTTTCTAGGACTTCAGGAAGTACCCTATGAGTTTTGATGATCATCAGTGAGTCAGTGACGAAATCGGGGTTTTTTAGATATCAATAAAATCTAAAGTATAAGAGCTTTGTTATTGAAACTTAACATGTTTAATAAGTTCACTATTGACATCATGTCCTGAGAATTTTGTTTATCTGGTATAATCCAAACCCAAGTTATGAGGGTTCAAAAAAACGACGAAGCGCTTCGAGAAAAGGTAGGTAGTGCCCTTTCGCTTCGCTTGGCTGTCTTGGCGGGGGGCACTTCCGTGCCCCCAGATTGGAAGGGGCTTAGCGTACCTTTAAGCTACACCAAAAATTCTACAAAAACTAGCTGTCCTCCTTGGTTTCACTCTCATTTCCGATAGATTGAAAAGTCTGTCACACTTCGGCTCATAAAACATCACGTAAAAATTCATGTCGATCCCTTGCTCCGTTGTTATGTGAAAGAGCGAGGAAAGTGCATGTGAGAAAAACAAACCAACAAACACTTTTGTAGTGATAATATTTTAGTAGGCCGTAGAGCATCCTCCTATAATCATCATCATTGTCAGCTAATAATGTCTCACTGCTGAGAACCCTTTCACAAATGAGGGTGAAAGGCAATGGGCAGATACTCCACCACGCATGCTTACTGAGGATTGGTGGAGGTAGGCTTGTGGTCAATATATTGTTGGAGTTTTCAAGCCGTCTAGGAGGCGCTAATACCTTAACGAATATCGCAATAATGGCCAGGTCCAATGACTTTGCATGCCTTCCGAAGCACGGAGTCACGGACAACCCATATGCTATTCAAATATTGATATAGTTTAGTATGACTACAATCAAGTTAATTTGTAATAAAATAAAACGACTATCTAAATAGGTGACAATACTATCTAATTTTACTATTATAATAAATATTGACTGTCATATGATACGATGTTTAAATAATGATTGGGTATAATGCGCAATTATTCTTGCTATAAAGTACAATGTGATTTAGTTTCAAGGGAATTTCTTAAACTAATAGATCTAACGTAGATTATGGTAGAGACACTTTTTTAGTGTAATAAGTCTATTGTAATAAGGCGCTGAAAATAGACTCATCTATCTGTCTATCTATATACTTATACTTGTACGTAGTATTTATATACTCTGAGCTTATACTGACTGACTGACTGGCTGACATATCAGCGCACAGCCAAAACTACTGGGACTAGGAACGTGAAATTTTGCACGAGGCTATCTTCTATAACGTAGTCGAAGAAGGGGTTTTTGGAAATTCAACCTTTAAGAGGACTCAATTCGTCATACTTTTCATACAAAACCCCTGTACTTATTATGACGTTGTTAAACATTTTTCGTTAGATGTTTTGCTCAAATTAGTATCTTGTGCACTATATCTAGCCTTGTATCTATGCGTAATTTTAAAAAAGTGTGAAACAAATTCAGTAAAGGCCTCCGAAAAACAGCGTTTTTGCCTGTACTTTGGCCATATCTAATGTACCTATAAATTGTAAAAGTAAAGAAAACGTTAAGATACCAGGCTTGCAAATGTATTGGAGATTCTAAATAACTAACTTTTTTTTCACAAACTTGTAAGATTTTTTTACAAGAAGTATACTCCTGGAACAAGTTTTATGAATGCGAAATCATGAATGATGACCTAGCGAAGCGAGCGCGAGTAATCAGCGGAATTTACCGACTGATAATCGACGGCTATGATGCTGTCTCTCTTTTTTCGCAGTCAAACATTACGCTGGATGAAACAACAAGCTTTTAGACTATGCTTGCGTCGAAGTTGCGCCGGCCACAGTGGGCCGCCTTAAGAGGATTTTTTTTATGGCTATATAAGTATGTTCAAGTCTAATAGCTGGGTAAAGTAGAGATAGTAACAAGGGGGTATTTTGCTTGAAATAAAAATCTTATTTTTTGAATACCCCCTATGGGGGTAAAGTAGGGGGCGAGGGTAAAACGCGGGGCGGAAAGCTAATTATAAAATACACTTTTTCGAAAAATATATATTTTTTTTAAATTAAATGGGCTTGCGTTTGGCATCTGACCCGCCCATAAGACACAATGACGAAGCCTAAGATGGAACACGCTTACCTAGAAGAAACTTCTTCACTCTGGCCTTGAAAGTTCCTAGATTGTAAGAGTCAGAAATAAATAAAAAAAAGTGGAAATACTAGCCTGAAAGGTATGACTAGAAGAGGTATTTAAAAAGAAATGTTATGACGTAGGTAGCTTATAAAGCTGTGGCATTGGTGCGTAAGTAGAATCTACATGCGGATAGTTCAATAGTAGCTTTGTGTCATATGTATGTGTCTATGACGTATGGGGGTTGCTAAAAATAACGGTAGGTAGGATACAGTCACGTAATTTTAACATTACAACTATTACATCAATGACTAATTGAAATGTTTAGGAATATTAATCATTTTGTGGCAGCAATAAGGATGAATCTTTGTTTAAACAATTTGTAAATTAAATTACTAATACTCATTTATAATACTATTTGAGCGGCATAACGTCACTTAAATTTTCTTCAGTTTTTGCATAGAGTAAATTCAATTCAAATTCAATTCAATTCAAAAATCATTTATTCAAATAGACCTTCGCAGGCACTTATGAAAAGTCTGAATCTAATACTCTAATACCGGTTCGGAAGGTTGCATTTCCTGAGAAGAGCCGGCAATAAACTCAGCAATTACTCTTTTCAAAACTAGCAATATACACAACAAAATAATATACTATGTACAAGTTTTTTACATGATGATCTCGGGTTGTTATTCTATTGCCAAGAATCTAAATAGTAAGCCATAATAGGGTTTCTAAGCTGTCTTTGCAGTGTGATTGTCAATCAAACGAGGAAAAAAGAGCTGTGGGCTATTTAAAAGTAGCAAGTGACTCACATTTCACCGGATAGTTCAAATTGCGGGGTCGATAAACTTGATTTTTTTAAGGGCGATAAGCTATCTTTAAAAAGAATATGTAGCGACATCTATCAGCCATCTATCAGTGACACTAAGATAGTTCATATGCTGAAAGATAGATGGCGCTACTACAACCTGCATCGCGCTGACGAAGGCACGATGACCCAGCCTGGTAGAAGATCTTCCCTTTTAAATGAAGGTGACATCCACCTTGCACCTCCATAAATAATTCATAAATATCTGTGTCAACGTCAGTTTCAAATCATCAGCATTGATTGTAACTGAACTTTGATATTGACGTTTGGGTCGTGATGAACTACAACGCTAATTTCTTTTCCAGGTAAAGTGAACTCTCTCTTCGGACTAGCAGAGGCGATGATGCCTCTAGTGTACGGCCCACTGTACTCCAGGGTGTACATGGCTACACTCAACATACTGCCGGGTGCTGTGTTCCTGCTGGGAGCTGGAATGACAGTCCCTGCTGTTGCT
Source organism: Polyploca ridens (assembly GCA_951394255.1). NCBI lineage: Eukaryota > Metazoa > Arthropoda > Insecta > Lepidoptera > Drepanidae > Polyploca > Polyploca ridens. Next base: position 14,847,121 of record OX596250.1, read on the forward strand.
ATTTTCGCGTAAGTGTATGATACATACAAAGAATTTAAAACGTCCAGAAGGATAGTCGCCTCTATGGGAACACGAAATAAACAAGCCATAATTGACAGTATTTAAAAATAATAAGTTTAGGTAATTAAAAGTGACGAAATCGCAATACTTACACATGGAAGGTTAGTTTTTTAGATTTTCCTTGGTTTTTATAAGTGTTGTGACAGTATTTTAATACGCAAGTTGATTATTTTTATTTAATCAGTACAGCGAGTATGACGCGATGACAGGCGTGCGCAGCACGAACTGAGAGCGATTTGTTCAGGAGCCCCTCAAGCGGAGTGATATTAAATGTCATGCTTTAGTAAGGCCGACTATCCATCTGGGTAGAGGCACGATGCCGTATGAAAATCTTTGGATACATAACACAACACTTTGTAGAGGGTTGGTGGTTAGAACGAGAATCAATAAAAGAGTCAAGAATAGATTGTGTTAATCGATAATAAACCTCACGTCATAAATTCAGAATCCAAATTGAATTCTTGAGGTTTTTCTTTTCACTTTCTATGGTGTGAATTCTAAGAGAAAATAGGTTAAATAATCATATTTCAAGTCAATCTATCTATTTGATAACGCGTAAGAGTTCTTAGAGGGCTCACTGATTTGTTACGATAAAGAACTAAAAAAATATGATCCTGAATTCTTAAGTCATCAAAATTAAAAAAAAAAAAAAACTATACCAATTTTTTATGTTTAATTGGCTTGCGTTTGACCTTCGACTGACTCCATGAGGAGTTAGGCCGAGGACTCACTCACTCACTCTTACCCAGAAAAAAATTCTCATTCTCATCACATTATGCTAACATTGGAAGACTCGATATTTGGAAAAAAAAATTGGTTTACTTGTACAAGTACGGGTGCAAGTAAATACCATAATCTCAGAGTAAATAAATACTACGCTGTAATATTATTTCCTGTTATAACAAAATTCCTTGAAAATATCCACGTGTGACTAACTTCTTGTTTAATTTATTTAAAGCTAGACAAGTGTCCTGCCATTCTAAAGATATTGATTACAATGTTATATTACGTGCTGAGTGCATTCAAGTGTTAATGATACACAATACTTACCAATGTACAGTCGTTCACGTATTGTGTTTATAAATTTTGTCGTGTTTCCGGGAACTTGATTCAGAGAGGATATGACGGCTGCAAACAAAGATGCAGGTATCGCAGGAATTATCGACAAAGATAAGGAACTTGCAGACCCTGATTTTGTTAGGGTGCCCTAACAAAATCAGGGTCTGTCACTTAGTAATTAAGTCTAATTATTTATTTATCAAGTCGAATGAGTTCCTATCAATAAAAATAAGTTTTGTTAATGATTCGGGTTTTGTATATTTTGGTTCCACAGCAGGAATAAAAATTCACAGTATATTTTAAAATGATTATTTTGTGTTTTATACCAACGGATGATGATTTTATGTTCCTTTTATTATCCTTGAATTAACCGTGGTTATTTAGGACAATGTGGTAATGAACAAATTACCAACATAATTTTAAATTGAGAAAGTGATTACCTATGTAATGATTTCGTGGTTACTTATCTCCGTAAATAATTTGATTGAAGGAACTATATCTTTGGACTTTTTAACTCAATGTTTTTCCTTGTCTTGTTAAAAGCAAATATTGGTTGTAATTATTAAACACGGATCTCCCAGCCCATTCTTCATAAGTTAACCGCTCGACAACCACATAATATAATAAACGCTTCAAATTAATAATTACATCATTCACAATCTATTACTAATAGACTACAGACATAACGACTCTGTTTACCTTTTTCGTCCAAACAGTCAATTTGTGTTCATTCATTTCAGATGGATGTATTGCGAACAAAGGGAGGACACCAAACAAGTCGAAGAAATGGAAAATGTGAATAAAGAAGTTTAGTGACGTGTTTTAATCGATAAAGAATTTATGTGTAAAGGACATTTTACTGGATGTGTGCAATGTTTTAAATAAAAATTGTGTGAAATTCCGCCGAGTCTCACTCTCCGCTCGTTAGAATAATATTGTGTTAAATGGTGGATTGTTTTTATAATATTCTTGTTGCGGCTGAGATGATCCCGCGTGTCGCCGGCAAAGTTGTTTGTTTTTAATATCAGTCGTGTTCAGTTTATTTTCGATTTCTTAGAGTATGTTTGTGAACGCATTAAAGACTGATATGGCAACATAAGAGTGTTTGCTTACATAAAGCCGAACAATAGGTCGCTTGCTGCGTCTCGCCGGCGACGGCGACGGCTCACCACCACTTCAATACACCGTATTTATCTGGTGTAGTGTAAATATGCTCTCTTCTATACCAACGATGTGATCGCACTTGGGAAAACGTTCCGAAGTGCTCCAGTGAGGTACTTGATCTTTAGCGATATTTATAATACAAGAAATAAATAAATTAAATAATTTAAAATGGATAAATCAGAAAAAGGAGAACAGGTAGCCCCTCGTGAAGACATAACTGAAGATTTACCTCTTAAAACAGAAATTAAAAAGAATGATTTGAGTAGCATGTCCTTTTTAGAAAAAATAAAATATGTTCAGTCCAATGTATCCGTGGAACCGGTTTTAGCATTGTTTGTAATGCCGAGTGTGCTGGCTATGTTAGCAACGCAAAATCTGAATTTGGACAAGGCTTGTCGAGTTAACTTGGGTTTTTCTGACGATGCCTGTACTGCACTACGGCTAAGAAAGAGAGCTAATTATACCTTCGAAGAAGATGAAGTCCAGAAGTTGATAGCTTCAGTGCAAGCATGGAAGAGTGTGATTCACACAGCGGTACCGACTTTACTGATGCTGTTTATAGGAGCGTGGAGTGACAAAACCGGGAAAAGGAAAATCTGCATGCTAATGCCGATCTTTGGGGAATTCATGACGTGCGTATTAAATAGTATAAACACGTATTTTTTCTATGAAGTCCCTGTGGAACTAACGGTGTTCATGGAGGTTATATTCCCATCTCTGACAGGCGGGTGGTACACAATGTTCCTCGGTACCTTCAGCTACTTAGGAGATATAACTTCAAAAGAAACGAGAACGTTTCGCATGGGAATATTGAATTTATGTATGACAGTTGGGTTTCCCATAGGAATGGGCTTGAGTGGGGTATTGCTGAAGTACTACGGTTATTATGGGGTGTTTTCTATAGCTGCATGCTTACAATTTTTAAATTTCTGTTACGTACTCTTCTTTGTCAAAGATCATACGTGGCTTGAGAATAAAGAAAAGGTTTGTGTTATTTTTATTTTTTTACGAATGCTTTAATTTTTTTTTATTTTCGAAAAATAATCGGCAAATATTTTTCAGGCGAAACAAACTGGTTGCTTCGGTTTCTTTAAGGAATTTTTTGATATTACAAGCCTTAAGCACACCATGGAGATTGCCTTCAAGAAAGGACCGAACAACAGAAGAGTACGGATCTGCCTTATTTTAACGGTGGTCTGCTTGAGTTTTGGACCAATGTGGGGTAAGTTTATTTTTTATTTTTTTTACTTCCTAAATACAAATGTATGTCTGGTAGGAGGGAAAAAGAGAATCGATAAACTGCAGCTCTATAAGAGCGCTGTCTTTATCACGCATTATTAAGATGCTTGCTATAAGTACTGTAGATAGTGTACCTACTTTGTGGTTTAACTATTAATAAATTAATTGAATTTTATTTGTTATATACTGTTAAATAGTCATTATGCTAATGATAAGTGGTAAATACTACTTAATGATATCAAATTAGGCAGTAAACTTTTGATGATTTTACCACACAAAAAAACCGGCTGTTTGGTAAACAATAGAGTTACTATCATTATTTGACCCGTTTATGTTTTCTAATTTGTCTTATTACATTGATGATGAACAAAATAAGCGATTGACAAATAAAAGGATCATGGCGAGATTTCTACAAAAAAATAAGAAGATAAAGATTTTTAGAGACGTTGGAATGACGTTTTAATTGATCCTTGATGCCTAAGGAACAACTTGAGCCATTTAAAATATTTTTAGAATCCCGGGATATAAATGCGAATTTCTTTGGCATTCCGGCGAATCGCGACTATTTGCGACCAAAACAGTTATGTTAGTAGTGGTAGTTATGTTTTGCGGGGTTTATAAAATATTTCATGTATATTAACATGTTGCTGGTAATATAATCTCAACATTGGAAGTGATTCAAACCCCTCTAAAATGTTTTATTTTTTATACAAATCAATGTATGGAGCTCGCCATGATTCTTTTAGTAGAATAATAATTTAATATTATACAAACAAAGTCCAAAAGTTTGGACTTTTTGACGGTTCAGTATTATGACGTGGTTCGAAACGTGTTTTTGTTGTTATGATGACAAAGTTCCATGGTGCATTGCGCTGTTGACACATCACACACCGTGTTGGAGCATACGGGTGTGCGTACACAATGTTATTAATCATAGTTATACGCGACGCATGGGTTACCGTTTCTGTGTACAGTATTACCCAACTGATATGGCGCGTCGTGAATCTTTGTTCGCACAATAAAGAAAGTATGGTCCCGACGATTAACGAAAGAATGCTTAAAACTTACAATCAACCTTAGATCACTACTATAAGGTGCACTGCAGCTGTTAGTTCCGTGTTACTCGCAAGTCACGCCCCTCCACACGGCGCGCGCTAACATGGCGGCAGCTGCCGACCACTGACTGACTTTCTTGCCGGAGTCTTCTCAGTTCAAGTTGTATTTGGAACCGGTGTAGAGCCATTTATTACCTATATGCCTATATATAAGATAACAAGTATAATATAAACTTAACATAAGCCAATTACAAGTTTTTCTAGGTTAACCAAGAGCAATAGGAGTGAGTGGATTACATTTTAATCTTAATAAATATGTATTTACGTATAAACGTAGAAAGTGTGTACAGTGTGTGAAAGGTAGTGTGTAAGAGTAAGAGTGTGTACGAGTGAGTAGAAGAAGTAGTGTTTGAGAGCGAATGTGCATGTGGAGGGTGCATGTGTATTATATTCAGCAACTTTAAAAAAAAAAACTTTCTCTCTAGTGGTAGGCTATTATGGTTATATTTTACTCGGTAAACAAGCGTATGGCCCGCCTGATGGTAAGCGGTTGCGTAGCCATATGGACGATTGCAACACACGGGGCATCACTTACACGTTACCGACCCTTTTCTCCTCTCCAATGAGCTCTTGCAACCTTACTCAGACAGGAACACAACAAAGTTATTTGGCTGCAGTATTCTGTAAGGTGGAGGTACTTCCCCAGGCGAGCTGCTTTTTGAGCGAATAAACGCTGTGCTCCACCTCTCTTTGTTAGTCGATTCAAGTGAATGCTTTTAATATTAGTTTTATGATTTTCTTTATTGTTTACTAAAAAAAAAACCGTGAATGCTATACGCTATACAAATCGTTGTTTTGGTCATTATTTAAAAAAAAAAAACTTTTTTTTTTAAATAATAATAATTAATAAAATTAAATTTTGAAATTCATGTAATAAGCTAAAGTGTAGACATAATACTCAACGGGAGTACGAGGGAGTAAAGGGGTGGGGCGATGGCGGCTTGCGCCTAGCTCTAGACTGTGCACGTGCCTACTAACCATACTTTGCGGTAATTTTATTTCAAATTGAATATGGTATTTCTCAACATATTTACAGTATTTAATGGAATTAAATCCATTTTTGGGGAATATATTTTGTACTACCGCTCCTTGGTCGCTTGTCGCCGACCAAAACAACACCCTGTATAGGCGAGTTACTGGCCGGTGGCACAGTTTTACCACATACAGTTGCGCAACGAATGTACTTACGCAGAGCAACGGAGGGGAACTCGCGGGGTGTCGGGACGGCCCGGCCGCGCCAAGCTAACACCGCTTAGTTGGCTCGATCGTCCGCGAAAGGCTGACGCGTTCTTGTTTGTGAATGTTGTAGGTACTGTTCAGTGCTCAGGGTTCAGTGTACCTATATTATAATGTCGCAGACAAACTGTTCTGTATACGGCTGTAAATCAACGACGAAATATAATAGAGATTTAAAATTTCATAGATTTCCCCGTGACGCGAGGTAATTTATTCCTATAATTTCGTAAGATGAGTTCCCACCTACTAACTGATTTAAACTATACTGTTGTAGTTAGACCTATATAATTTATTCTGCGTGTTCAGTCAACGAACGCAGAAGTAGCTTAACATTTTAGTGGGTACCTTGTCGTAGTAAATAGTATATACCTAAAGGAAAAGCGCCACACACTTTTCATTCAAATATTGAACTTAATTACAAAATTGCTTACATTTAGGCCCTTACGGGATGGACTTTTTAGTGCAGGGCTTTTTAAAGCGTGTTTTTTTAGTTTTTTTAAACTGTAATTTTTTTACACCGAACCACTAGACGCCGGGAAAATTTTCAGCAGTACGTTGTAGTCATACCGAAAATACGGACACAGCATTTTGCATTCACATTTATAATGCGTACAGCAAGGGAGTGGCTTCCGGCGTCTGTGTTTCCCGACTCTTACAATCTAGGCCAGATGCCTTTCAAGGACAGAGCGAATAGGTTTCTTCTGGGTAAGTATGTTCCATCTTAGGCTTCGTCATCGTCCCTCGTGGGCGGGTCAGTGGCCAAACGCAAGCCCATTGAATTAAAAAAAAAACAAGTCAAAACAATTATTCACAATTCACAATAAGTCATGTTATAAATACGAAAGTATTCGCTTTATTATATTTTTAACATAGGCTGTATGTCGATTTTGTTCATCCTTGCTTCGACCTGCGGGCGCAAAGCTAATGCGGCGCGCGAAAAAATAAAATACGCGCCATTTTCCATATCAAAAAATCAACTTCATAAATCCAAGTTTTTTTTTCTCGAAATTGTGTTGAAAGACGTCGTATGACACACGTGTGCATTGGTAGCATTGGCACACGAGACGGTATTAAGCGTAATCGCTTTTGTCGGTGAAGTCGACAATTACATCATAATTATCATATATCATCATAATCTAAAAATCATATCATAATATTGAATTTGGCTCCAATTTTCACATTTATGTTTTTGGTGGGATCATTTATTCAAATAGATCTTCGCACGCACTCATGGAAAGTCTGACTAATACGTGCGGCGGTGGTGTAGGAACTTGGCGTGCGCACTGCCGTGCGCTTAGATAAGTCCAGTGCTAGACATGTGAATGTTTATTACTCATAAATAAATGATGACATTATCATAACAATATAATTATTTTATTTTCTTTTTTGTGACAACCCTTGCGTATTTGCTCGTGACAACGTTGGTACTCATACGAACGGCGGCACGGCCCAACATCAAAGGCGATTTCCTACTGTAAGATGGTAATACTGTGCCGGTGGCCACCAATACATTGCATACACAAGCATCGCGGGAATTTAAAATACGCTTGTATTTTTATTCGCTTGATGCTTGATGCTTGATGTTTAGAGATTCGCGGCGTATTCGTCCTTTCTGGACAGGGTCTTACAATGGGTTGACGTCGCGCGTCGGCCATTCATATCGGCGGGAATTAAATAATAGACGATCTACATATGAATTTTGATGAATGAATACTGACATGTCTGTACTATGAACTTTAAATTGATAAATGTGTAAAATAGGGGATTGAATTAGTCTTTGACTTTGAGGTTATCGAAGAGCTAGTGATCAGAAATGATGTGTGAAGATAGTTTCGAAAGGTATTGTTCACAAAATTTTATCGGACCCCGCACAAAATGTATGGGAAAAGCTGTTCGGTTGATTTGGCTGTTTAGGGTAGAATTTCTATAAATAGCCATCCAAAACTAGTCATTATTTAACCTTGCAACTTTACAAAATCCATAACTGTGACTATATTTTCCCAAAAATTCAGCCAAATTGACCGAACGGCTTTTTCCATACATTTTGTCCAGGGGTCCTTTAAAATGACGAACGGTATCTGGCTGATTATATGAAAAAAGAACAGTTTTTGTATCGACTTATTTATCCGAAGTTAATCTAGCTATTGAAAATCGGACTTTATAATGGAATATTTGTACAATTAATAAGAATTACCCTATGATATATCTTTTAAACCTGTTTTTTATAAGTCAAGCCAACGCATGGTTATATATAGTTGATATATTTCAGGTGAACTAAGTGTAATGTACATATTTACTCGGTACCGGTTCAACTGGGATGAAGTCAAGTACAGCATATATTCCACGTACAGCCTTATCACGCATTCTATCGGTGGGTATTTTTCAATGTCATTATTATATTTCATAACCGTCTGAGTCCTTATTATCTTTGGCTTATGAGTACCTATCTCCTTATATCTTATGAGATTATGTCCGTAAATACATCGTTTGGTATTTATTCTTGAAGTAAAAGGATTCCTTTGTAGACTTTTGTCCATTTTTTTAAAGATTAGACAAGAATGTAACAAAGAAAGTATGTTTTATGAAAAATTATAAACAGTAAGTATAGTTACAATATGAAATAGATGTACGTTGATGTATGTTAGCCAATGATATTATAATAAAAAGAGGTAGATATCGCATTAACGCACGCTAATTGTTGCAGACAAATTCAGACAATTGTCGTAATTTTGCTTAGCGGCTACATATAGCTATCTCTTTCTGTACCATACGTTCCGTATTATCTATCGCATTCACCTAATTCAACAATAACTGAACGCCGCTTAGTATGAGGGTAGCATATTTCTATTATAATATCATTGATGTTAGCCCATTTATTGTAAACTAAGCTTTAATAATATTGTAATGATGACGTAAATTAAATAACAATTATTTTCACAGGAACATTATTCGCGTTAAGCGTGTTTAGTAAAAAGCTTAAAGTAGACGATGCTGTCCTTGGCATGATCTCTACCACCAGCAAAATCTGTGGAGCCCTGGTGTTGGCTTTCGCAAGAAATAACTATGAGGTGTATTTTTGTGAGTAAAATTTAAAATTATTTAATTTTAGACCAGATAACCTAAAGATAGTATGTTGAACACAGAATACGTGTTTTTACGGTTTCTATCATATACAGGGTGTTGTTTTGGTCGGCGACAAGCGACCCAGGAGCGGTAGTACATAATATATATTCCCCAAAAATGGACTTAATTCCATAAAATACTGTAAATATGTTGAGAAATACCTTATTCAATTTGAAATAAAATTACCGCAAAGTATGGTTACTAGGCACGTGCACAGACTAGAGCTAGGCACAAGCCGCCATCGCTCCACCCCTTTACTCCCTCGTACTCCCGTTGAGTATTATGTCTACACTTTAGCTTATTACATGATTTTAAAATTTTTTTTTTTATTTTTATTATTTAAAAAAAATAAAGTATTTTTTTTTATATTTTTTTTAGCACCATTATCATTTGTATTATCGACCCTGAGTCGCTCGTCGCTGACCAAAACAACGACCTGTATAATAAAAAAAAATGGTTTAATTCTAGTTCATACTCTAGAATTAGATAGTAAAACAAAAAAATAAAAAAACATATTTTACCCATAACAATCTTTACCTATCTACTAAATAAAATCTATATCGACGAAATAAAAGCGGAAACTGATAACAAAGTATTTTTTTGGATATTTGGGACCAGAAAAAAAATACTGCATCGAATGGTCTGCCCCGGCTTTATGGCTAACTGAAAATTTTGCAGAGCGATTTAAAAACACCAGTATTTCTGGTGTTTCAGATATTCTATAGCATATCTTTTGCATTTACATCAATGTCAGTTTTTGTAGATTCTCATTTAGAGCAATGTTAGTTACCGAGTTTTAGAATTTGGTTCAGAGGGGGAGATATCAAGTTTAAAAAAAAATTACTATCCCAATTAATTACATGTATTGGTTAAGTATCTATACATGATTATAGTTTGCTATACAATTTACACAAATTATTAACTTCTATAAGTAAAATTATTTAAGGATTATTAAAAGCTATATCACGTAATTTTGTTTTTACATCCTTCTGTCTGTTTATTTAATAAAAAATACAATTAATTTCAGCACCTCTTGTGGAAATCTTGAACGGAACGTCTACAATCGCCCTCAGATCTATAGCTTCCAAATTAGTATCATATCAGGAACTTGGTAAGTTTTTATAATTTGAATTAAAAAAAAGAGTTTATTATATTCGACGCGTATGTTTTTTGGCCTTTTTTATACCATTGTTGTATTACAAAATCACGAGCCTGATGGATCTATGGAATCCATCAAAGACACCACGGATGAAATCACGCTCGCAGGCGCGAGATTGATTTAATTCCTTGCTCTGTGGAAGACAATGGTGCCGATTGTGTTATAAATCGCACTAATTTTAATCACATCTCTTACTCACAAACGTTATTATAAAAAGATAGAACTTATTTAAAGCTGTCAGATTAGTCTTTGCCGTTTTCATTTGCGGGTATTTACGTAACCGCGATAGATGGCGACTTTTATATTGAAAACAAGCATTGGACTAATTTGACATGACTAAATTCCTTACATCCTTTTCTTATGTTCTTTGTTAGAAAGAGACATAGTGAGATTAAAATTAGTTTAGTTGTAAACAACAGAATCAGCAATAACTTATTTAAAAACTGCTTCAGTTGTGTATATCGTCTTCCTTTCAGGTAAGGTGTACTCATTATTCGGCGTGGCAGAAACCACAATGCCACTGATATTCGCGCCACTCTACTCCCGGGTGTACATAGCAACACTCCATGTGTTGCCAGGAACTGTTTTCTTACTCAGTGTACTTGCTACTATACCTGCACTTTGTATATTTGTGTAAGTATTTGTTTTTAGAACGGTTTTCTATTTGCAACTATTTCTGAGTGAACACTTGGTCATATAGTCTTTCAAAATATCTACGTAATAAAATAAATCTCTAAATGTAAAGAACAGTTTAAACAATCTAAAATTAAATTGACCGAGTCATAGACTTCGTCATAGCGGTTCTTGTACAGTAGTACCCAACTGATATGCGCGGGAAATGCTATTGGTGGGCAGCTGCCGCCATGTTAGCGCGCGCCGTGCGGAGGGGCGTGACTTGCGAGTGAGACGGAACTATTAGCTGCAGTGTATTATGAACCTAATATTAGTGATCTAAGGTTGATTGTCAGTTTCAAGAATTCTTTCGTTAATCTTCAGGGTCATACTTTCTTTTCTGTGCGAACGAAGATTCACTACGCGCCTTATCAGTTGGGTACTACTTGTACTTTGGGTTCTATTATTTTATGCTCTTCGATTGTTTATAATCACTCTGTATATATCTTGCTCTCTGATAATTTATTTGATATAATGGATACTATGGACAATAGTTATCGATTAAACAATACTGATCATAAGACTATTGTTGTAGACCTAACAAAGGTTTCCTCTTAGCCAACCGAACAATTGGTATATTTGAATATGATAAAGAATTTAAAAACGTAGAAATAATTATAGTACCAAAAGCAAAATCTAGTGCTATTATCACCTTTCTACCACCGCACCGCTCGCCAGTGATGTGGAGTTCATAGTCAAATCCTCGAGACGCCTCGATCGTACACACATCGAATAAGGCCCGGTTTCAATAATTTACGGACCGGTATCGGTTAAGATTTATTAAAATTAAGACTCTTATATCTTTACTAATAATGAAGCAAAGACCTCAAAGCTTTGCATAGCAGACCTTCCCATATGGAAGTAGCTATCACAGGTAAAATAGCTTACGAAATGATCTATATGCCCAGTTTGACAAAAAAAAAACCTACCATTGGTAAGCAAAACGATTCGTTTTTGTTTATTGAAACCGGGCATAAGTCAGACAATCCTTCTACGCACCGTTAGAATGTGTAATGAGCTATTACGGAAGGATTTTGCTCAGTGCTATGATATGGGGTTCTAAAAAAGGAGCGTAAAAAGAGCTCTTCAAGCCACAAATTAATAATCACCCTGGTATTGCAAATTACCACAGGCGGTGACCATTTACCATCACGTGGACTGCCTGTTTGTAAACATATTAACACAAAATACTTATTTTTCACAGATGGTTCTACCACCAGCACAAGAGAGACCAGAAAGAGATAAGACTGAACGTTAACTCTCCTCCGACACCCCTCGATCCTGTTTCTTCGTAACTTTCTGAAACACCAGCAGTATTTATATTGTACTAAGCAGTTTTAAGTTTAAGGTTTAGTTGTTTATTATGTTATGATATAGAAATTAAAGTTGTTTTATTGGAGGATAGTTTTTGCCCTGTTTCATCCGCGTTCCGGGGACGGTAAATTTATTTTTTGCCGGTAGGTTTTTTCAGGCAGTACTGAAAGTAATACGGTACGTATATATAACTGCAGAGCGACAGAGCATTGTTGTAATAACAAAAGATGCCCAATAACAGTCTAACATTATCAACTTGAGATATGGACACACTCTTGAACAATGCAGTAATAATCATGTACGGCCTTACTCATAAACGCTATTTAACTAAATCTACTGAATAAATGGTCAAATAAATAACGTCACCTTGCTGTCATTGTCAAACAATTTGACGTTATTTTGGTGGCCACTTAATCAGCTTATTAGTTAAATAACGTTTTATTTGTAAAGGGGGTAATCTTTAAACATGGTCCCTTGCTTTACCTACATGGTAGTTGTTAATTAATTAGTCAGTATCTGCCTGCCCTATTCCAACTCATTTGGGGTAGGTGCAATATGTACCTACCTACGCTTCTTCTATCCGTTACTTTATAAGTATGGAATAAATTTTGTATCCCATCAAATAATGTATGGTAATTGAAACAGGCATTTAACAACTAGGCATCATCAATAAAATGACATAAAACGAGAAGAGATAGAGACGGGAGATAAATTGTGACATAAATTATAACTGGGAGCTGAAAGCGTTAATCCATTGCAAAGTGCACCGTACAGGTACGTTTCACTCGTAAATCTGATTTTACCTCGTGAATATCGCGCCCACTTACCGTAAATTCTCATGTATTATGTTTGCAGGATGTTCACATGTTAATGGAATTATTGTTTCTGATGCGATTCCACTTAATGGGTGTGATACAAGCGGTTTTGACTCATTGGATTTAGTTACAAATTTTAAGCAGTTACTATAAGCTGTTAGGTATTTTGTTCTTTGAGATGTAAACTTTGAAGGGTATCCAATTGGTAGTCGATAAAAAAAGAAAATGGTTGGAAAGTCCAAGTGAGGTAGAGTATAGCGTTTATTCGCTCAAAGAGCAGCTCGACGGGGGAAGTACCTCCACCTTACATAATACCGCAGACAAATAACTTGTTGAGTTCATGCGCGTGAGTAAGGTCGCCAGAGCTCATTGGGGAGGGGGAAGGGTCGGTAATGCGTGAGTGTTGCCTCGTGTGCTGCAAGCGTCCATATGGCTACGGTAACTGCTTACCATCAGGCCGTATGCTTGTCTTCGTATTAAAAATAAAAAAGTTTAAGCAACACTAAACAAATAGTGTAACTATGCAAGAAATACAGAGCCATTAAGCAGAAAGGTTTTTAGTTTTAAAACAAAGGGTGTTTGTAAAGGAGTTCAGTGGAATGCCATTGTTATTGCAAGTGACAACTGAGAGCCCTTTGTAATGAAGAGTTAACCGGCCAGTGCCGACTAAAATGAACCTAAAATATTTGTTTTATCCTAACATTTTCCACGTAACCGTGACAATTTATCCTTTGATACCGCGTCACACCCGAATTCAACAATTTCAAATAGAACGATAGTTTTTGTTTCTTTTTTATTAAAATCAAATATTCGAAAACCGACGATATTTTATAGAATAGTTTTTTATTTGTTTTTCTATAGCGAATGGTATGGAATATAACCGTTTTCGAATAGTTTATTTTATTCGATCACTTACCTATATTGAATCCGACGTTAGTTGGACAGTTTAACGCTTTTTGTTTATTTTGTAGTAAACAAGGAACCCTTATAGCAGTGTTTTTCAATCTGTGGATCGCGAAACCTTTGTCGGGGGGTCGCCGACAGAAGGAAAAAGGCAAGGTAGACTTTGCGCAAGCCGGCGTCTAACTTACCTCTTTAGTTGTAAACCTCTCGCGGCTTCTTGCAGACTAATAAGTAAAGGTATCAAAATAAAGAAAATCACCTAATGATTATTAATGAAGACTATTATGATAATATAGTCTTTTAATTTGTAAATTCTTTGTCTGTCTGACAAGCGGGTTGCCAGAATTTTTCAACCTGTAAGGGGGTCGCGAAATCAATAAGATTGAAAAACACTGCCTTATAGTATCTTCATATCCGTCTGTCTGGCTGTCTGTCCGTGGCTTAACTCAGAGACTCATAGCATACGTATTAATCACGCTGACAAAGTAAGTCTTAAAAAAACACTGCTCGTGGCCCGACATGCGCTCTTTACCACGCCCCGGTTTATAACACGTTTTTATTTACTTACTAGCTGACCCGCGCGGTTTCACCCGCGTTCCCGGGATAAAAAGTAGCCTATGTCCTCCTCCATACCATAGGCTATATGCATGCCAAATTTCATCGCGATCGGTTCAGCGGTTTAAGCGGGAAAGCGTAACAGACAGACAGACAGAGTTACTTTCGCATTTATAATATTAGTTAGGGTTATTATCATCATCATCAGCCTATAATATAATATATAACTAGCTTAACGACTGTCACAATTAGGTGATAAACGGGACCAACTTATTATAGTTGACCACAATCTCGCCATGCTAAGTGACGATATAGTTAAAGCACAAGCCTAGGAACTGGTAAATTTCTTCATTTCATATTCAAGTTATTCATAAAATCTTAAATAATCTTAAGCGGTTCTTGGAAATCCTGAGCTCAAATATCTCGTGTACAAAATATATTCTGTAAGGTCGGTAATATATTCCTGCGTGACACTAAAGACGAAGTTAATCAGCAAAGATATAGAATGTGAGTTAATTAGCTCTCCTACCGAGTATGGAAATAATTGCTTGGGTGAATTAGGATGGTGATGTTATAAAAGCGACGCGTTACTGATGCGTTTTTTATTTACCCGTTGTTTCTCGCGAGGGACGCGCGTTGTTATAATAGCGTAACAATTGATGCAATTGTTATATTTTTAACCACGAGCCAAGGTATAAAGCGTCGCTTTTATAACATCACCATTCACCATCCTAATACACATCCTTCTTTCGTCAGAAGTGCATTTCCAATTTATTTTACTCATAATTTTCTTGGATTTATAATTGATTTCATTATTACTTAAATTTTAGTTTTATATTCTAAAAATAAATAATTCCATCGCTCACCCGACACGGTATACAACCGTCCTTATCTATTCCTAACTCACGAATAACTCGCAAGACACCAAAAACTCCATGACAAACGACACCAGTGTAAGTGAAAAGCAATGTTTTGCTCTTACTGATTTGCCTAAATCTAAATAATGGGAGTTCACGCAATTATAAATTCTGTGGGTTGTTTTGCCAAGTCAGAATTAATGCGGACAAGTTTGACTAAACAACATTGAATGCGCACAAGTGATTCTAATTGGTGGTTAGTAAAGCTGGATTATATGATGTAAGTACACACGGCAACACATCAAGCTATACATTTCCAGTATAAGCTGATCTTGCATTGTATAGGATTTTCGTACAATGAGAGGTCAGCTTATATTGGAAATGTATAGCTTGATCTGTAGCCGTGTGTACCTATCTAGATATCTATCTATATATGTTACATCTAACCTTCTGCCCATCTAACGATCTCCTAATATAAGGAAATTCTACTATTATTTATTTTGTACTTACTAGACCTAGTTTTAGGTCTAGGGGCTTTATTTTACAATAGACAGTTTTCATTTTTATTAGAAGTGGATATAATTTATTTTATAGTTTAGAGATAGTTATTATTAATTTAGTTTTTAGTTAATTTTAATTTTATATAGATCATTATAGTTTATTTGTATATATGTATAGTTAATAAAGTGTGAATAACCTACTTAACTTGATAAAAAAAATAAAAAAAAATATTTTGTACTTACTAGACCTAGTTTTAGGTCTAGGGGCTTTTTTTACAATTGACAGTTTTCATTTTTATTAGAAGAGGATATAATTTATTTTCTACTTACTAGACCTAGTTTTAGGTGTAGGGGCTTTTTTTAAAATACTCAAAATACATTTTACAATATTAATAGGAAATTATGTTAAAATAGCATGTGAAGCGAACAACTCATTTAAATGCGTTCTTATACTATTTAATTTGCTCAGTTGAAACCTGTCTAAATGGAGTAACCTCTGGTTCTTATTTCAGAATTAAGTTTCAATTATTAATGCTGCAGTTAATAATGATTAAAAATGATGATTAAAGAAATAATCTTCAAATTCGTATAATATGAAATTGAAGCTTATCGTTTTGATTTCAACCAAATCAGTAACATTTACAATAATGTACTGTAACCGCAGGTAATTTGAAAATAATGTGGGTTTGAATTAATTCGGTTACAATTATTATTAGTATAATGGTTTAACTATTCAATGAATTTAGGTATTGTAATGAAGTATTCATTACAATAATAAATGTCAACTACCTGCCGGCCTAATTTGTAAGAAAATGGTGATAAACTTAAATTCAATTTGGGTCACATTTTCTGTTTTAAGCAATCTACTGACTTGGCTACTTTTTATCCCGGGAACGCCTGTGAAACCTATGATAGGTTCCAAATAACGCGAGTTAAATTCGATACACTTTTTTACCATTTCCTTACACGGTTGCCTCACTGAGTATATACAGTAATCCACTTTTTTGGTACCTACTAGGCGCACAGATCGCAGAACAGAATAGCAAGGGACACAAAATAATGACCTCATTGACCAGTGACATGTTGGTTTTGATTTTAATCAATAAACTTGGATGCAGAAATTTGCTACGAATTTTTCAGTAATTTTTTTGTTGAAACTTTTTATAGAGAGTCTGTACCTATATAGTCTTCATCCCCTTCGGATGTATATACCTTTTCGTTACACCCAGTATACCTATTTAAAACATAGCCTACGTTCAATACGACATCCTACTAACATAATAAATTGCGAAAGTAAGTTTGTTTGTCCCCTCTTGACTACTCAACGGAACAACCAATCGAGATGAAATTTGGTACGCAGGTAGATTATAACCAGGATTACATATTGGATATTTATTATCCCAGGAAAACATAAGATCCGGGATTCGGGAATACGAGTGAAACTGTGGTGCGAAAACTAGTAAGAATATAATTGAGATAACATACTCGTAGCTTCTCTTAACATATTTACTGCGTCACGGGGTCAGATCAAAATCAAAATCAAAAAGTCATTTATTCAGTTTAGGCCCTAGTAAGGCCCTAGTAAAAAAAAAAAAAAAAAAAAAAAAAAAGGCCCTAGTAAGGCACTTATGAACGTTACATTGGTACATACAGTTGAATTTACCACCGGTTCGTGAGAAACTCAGCAAGGTTTTTTTTTTGTGGAAGATCTATTAATATTACTGCTTTTGCAAGTGCAGAGAGAAGCTACTACAACCATATATTCTTGTCTTCCACGTAATGAGCCACCTTATAGGCTTTGTCAGATTTTCACTTACTACGTTTGTACGTAGTATTTATATACTCTGAGGTTTTAGTGTATGTATTAAGTAGTAAAGTATGCAAAATATGAGTACCTACCGAATTCCATCAGTGGATTTTTCTTGAAAATAGCTCAGACATCTTGCCGGTTATTTTTTGTATGCGTTCAATGATATAAAAAAAACCCACCAAAAACATTTCATGTAAAACTACTTTCCTCTAGAGCCCCCTCTATTATGTTTTTTTGGTATGGTAAGGCCAGTTGTTTGACAATCTCATTGGAAATGGCTCTCCAGTGCAGCTGTCGGAACCGGTAGATGCTGGGCGACAGATTTTCTACTTTAGGGTGGTAGCTACTAACCATACAGGTACTAAATAGTACCCACCGTGCTGTCCTCCCGATGTTTTCCTTCACCGAAAGCTCAAGCTCATTGTAGAATTCGAACCCGCGACCTCGTCACGACAGTCAACTGTGTTTGTGCGGAGGGCATGTAATTCCCCGTTTGTTATGAAATGCTGCATCATAGAACTCTAATCTGACACTGATTTGAAGTCAGCGAAAAAAATTGAGGTACCATAAACTATTTGGTTGAATTGTATATATCCAGGGAACATTTAGAGTTAGAGTTCCTACGTCGTTATTTCATACTTTTTAGTGTAAACCTACTTTGGAGGCGATTTAATTTTATCGTAAATAGCTTTTAACAATTTCCTTTCATCATACCTAAGCGTCCTCGAATAATGTGCCTTTTGAAGTAAAGTAAACATCCTGGCTTGCATGCCTCTATCGCACAACCACAACGTGACCACCCCAAACGTAGCACGACTTCATAAATTGGTTAAGCTAAAGGCTACAGCTATTTAAAAACATTGATTTCAGTTTGGTTGGTTTCATATACGATCCATAGAATGAGTTATGCTCGATGCCGTTTTTAAATCACTGCACAGAAAAAAGAAATAAGGTAAAGGCCAAGCGACACATGTAGGTATAGTTTAGTGTAGTGCTCGTGGTGTAGCCAAGGGCGGACCCAGCCTTCAGGTCAGGGGGGGTCACACACTTATGTCCAGCTTGGATGGGTTTCAAAATACACAATACTATAGCTGTTACCCGCAGATTCACTGAAACGGCCGAGCCCCAGGGGGAGGTCATGACCCCCATGACCCCCCCCCCTGGATCCGTCCTTGGGTGTAGCATGATTAGTCGATTGGAAAAGTTAAGCTACTACTGTTGAGGCTGGTACTTGGGTGATCGTCTAGTAGTATTCCATCTTGAGCATTTTCCATGCTTCAGAATGCACGTAAATCCGTTGGTCCTAGTTGTGATAGTCGTTGGAGGCCTCCTAGGTGGCATGAAACTCCAAAAGTAGGTTGAATAGCCTACCTCCACCGATCCGCAGTGAATAAGCTTGGTGGAGTGTTTGCCCATTCCCTTTCACCCTCATATGTGAAGGGAGGCCTGTGATCAGTAGTGGGACATTATATGCTGATAATATAGAAATAAGGAGTCATTATGGGACACTTCGGCCTTGTAATGTACCAAAAAAATAGAATAATCAAGGTCTCGATCGTACTCGATGAAAAGAGAAAAATCCCAAGTAGTGAGTACTCTAAATAGTTGAATAAAAAACTGCTATCATTCGCTTTTAAGCATTTACTTCATAAATTCCCATGACAGTATTCAACATTTTAATTAAAAAACATTTTACCTCAAAAATCGTACCTAAACATACCATTAGTGGTAAGTACGACACCTAAAGCACAAAAAAGTCATCAACTTAAACTGTCAATCGAAGCATTTACCCAGCACTTTCATTCAGAGCCACACAAAGGGGTCCTATTACGGCATCCATCGACTCCCGACTCCCGACAGTAGACGGATCAACGTCACAACCGCTCGTCATAAAAGCCCACCCATTATACAGGGTAGATCGTTAATTATTTTCAAAACAGTATTTAAAATTTGAATACCTCATTAAGATACGCACCAACCGCCGCGCATAAAGGGGTTTTTGGAATAACACAAAAGGTAATTTTCGCTTATTCATTTAAAGTAATTAAAAGGGGGCGCAATAATTATGGCAGCTCAACAAAATTAATAACATGCAAAATAACGTGTAAGTTAGTGGCTGTTCTTGTACTCCGCGTGAGGGCTGAGGGCGCGGCGTAGTGTTGTGACGGAGTACGTGAATATTTATTGTCGAGTCACTCGAGTACTTATTCTCGTTCAATATTTTACTCGATAATCCAGTAAAAACGTAAAGAGGCTTTTGCAGGTATTTTCCTAATCTTTATTTTTATATTATTTTTAATTTCTGTAGTTATTTGTATGTAAAATCACTAGCGCATATTACATCTATGCTGTTTATTATAAAAGTCTACGAGTAAGGTTTAAAGTAAGTGAGAACCCTGGCACCCATAACACAAGTTAAATCTTAGCTTGGGTGCCAGGAGTGATCTGTGAATTCAATTGTACAAAACAACTATTGTGTAATTCTTTGTATAAGCCACATTTTTGTAATATTTAGTTTTTTGTTCATTGTAAAACTGCAAATAAATAATTTTATTATTATTATTATTTAAATAGACGTTTTTAAGTAGGTATGGTTCGCGATTTTGGACTTTCGTTTCAACAAATTCAAACTTTTATGATAACATTTTTGGTAATATTATTATTTTAAAAATATTTGGTAATGTAAAATTCGAATCTCACGAATATATGGGAACAGTTAAAATTATACAAAGAGACATGTTATGAGGAGATGTGTATGGTGGATGGATGGATAGATTGTGTGAAAGATGATATGGGTAAGAAAGTAATGGATGCTGGTATGACGGATAGAAGTGCCGAATGGAAGAAGCGTACATATTGCGCCGACCCCAAATGATTGGGGACAGGGCAGGCAGATGATGAGTTAAATTATACAAAGCTTACAATGAACTCGAGGTAAACATTAATACCTCTAGGCCCAACACTAGCTAATCATGATCGGCTCGGTAGAGCATCTCAAAATGTATTATCAAGCTTGGTGGCTTTGGAAACATTATTTTATATATAAGCGATTTCTTTACAGATTTATAAACATCGTGGTTTTTTGCAGAAATCACTAGTCTCTAGCTCGTAAAGGAAACAAGTAAAACACCTGAAATTTGGACATTATGTGTAACCTGTATCTTTTAAGGCGATGATAGCTCAGTAGTGTGACGTCGGATGCCGAGACGAAGGTCCTGGGTTCGAATTCTACAATTAGCTTGAGCTTTCGGTGAAGGAAAACATCGTGAGGAAACCATAGCACGGTAGTACGGTGCTTTGTAGTAGGTACCCACCTGGCTGGCTTCCACCCTTAAGTTGAAAATCTGTCGCTAAGCAACTATAGTGTGTTCCTACAGCTGCAATTGAGAGCCAGTTCCTTCTAGGCTTTGTGTGCTTACCACCTTCGGACACATCATAACTTAACTTGGTGAGATTGCGGTCAAACACATGGCTATGACAAGTAAAAAAAAAGTTATTTTCTAGGCAAAAAAATTACCTAGTAGCAATGGATTTTGTAATTTATACCTACTTGTATTTATATCCTCTGAAAATATCATCATTAACTGGGTTCTTATTTACATTAGGTAGTTATGTTTTTCTTTGATAACTGTTATCATGTATTGTAATCATTTGTAATGTAAATATTTTAAGCATAATTAAATATTCCTTCATAATGATAATTATGTGCAAGCTGAACATTTATTTATATTCTTCTTATATTTATACTCTTTAGTTTCATTTCATAACTCTCAGACCGCTTTTCATAGATAGGTATTAGGATTAATTTAATACAGAATTTAATTAAAAATAATGTTATAAAATTAATCATTTATATTTTAAAAGATATCACAGATTTAAAATTAGCAAGAAACAGTATTCGCGTAAACGGGCGGGCCGAGGCGGGCGCGGGCGCGCAAATCGCTCGACACCACACGACATTGCACCCTTACAAAGCCGGCGCGAGACACTAGTTATCTATATATATTTCGATTGAAGTTGAGCAATATAATAATAATTAATATTTCACTCTTGAAAACAATTTAAAGCAACATTTACAAACACAAATAGGATCGTACTAATAAAAAGCATGTAACTAGGACATAGTAATCCATACCCATTTTAATCCCACCACAGATATACCTAGATATAGTTAGATAACGCACCTACTTCGCGTGCCAGATTTAGTAGCATAAAAACTATCGCACATTGCATCGGTGTTGATTTGGTTTTTTCTATCACTAAATAGTGTTTGTGACGTGATAGTAGGTAGTCAAAAAATGGCACGTTTGTTGAGTTGGTTTTTCGTCACTAAATAGTGCTTGTGAAGAAATATTAGGTAGACAAAAAATGCCACGCTTGGTTTTAATACAGATCGTGATAATTGCGTTATCTAACTATATCTATATCTGTGAGTCCCACCCATACGCCTATATAGGGTGACTGGTAATTAGTAAACTATTTGCAAAGAATTTAAAACGTCCAGAAGGATAGTCGCCTCTATGGGAACACGAAATAAACAAGCCATAATTGACAGTATTTAAAAGTAATAAGTTTAGGTAATTAAACGTGTCGAAATCGCAATACTTACACATGGAAGGTTAGTTTTTTAGTTTTTCCTTGGTTTTTATAAGTGTTGTGACAGTATTTAAATACGCAAGTTGACATTTTTTATTTAATCAGTACAGCGAGTATGACGCGATGACAGCCGTGCGCAATACGAACTGAGAGCGATTTGCTCAGGAGCCCCTCAAGCGGAGTGATATTAAATGTCATGCTTTAGTAAGGCTGACTATCCATCTGGGTAGAGGCACGATGCCCTATGAAAATCTTTGACTATTTGTAACTATGTGGGTGCGATAGTTTTTATGCTACTAAATCTGGCACGCGAAGTAGGTGCGTTATCTAACTATATCTATATCTGTGAGTCCCAGCCTAAGCCTATATAGGGTGACTGGTAATTAGTAATAGATACTTAGACACATGATTGTAATGATGATAACAAATCCAAAAACGCGGCAGAAACTGCGGAGTACAGCTAGTAATACTGTCCTCCTCTTGTGACTGGTGTGTCTAGTCACACACATCGGTATGTGTCAGATCAGGGGCTCAAGTCTACTATTTCAATTGTGTTCTAATAATAATAATAATAATAAATCATTTATTTCACAAACTTGAAACTTAATCTAAAAATACAATGGCTGGAGCACTCCTTTTAAGTAAAACAATACCTGTGTTAGGAGGCCCCGCTCTTCCATGAAGCAGGTAAGTACAGATTAAGTAAAAATATAAAGAAATAAAAAAAAAAGAAAATAAGCAATTTACATGATCTTATTACAATAAATTAATTGAATGCTGTTTGGGGATGTATGTGTGTGTGTGTGTGTGAAGTGGGGAGTGTGCATGTGTTTGTGGGGGGTGTGTGTATATGAATGTTGTCTAATGAACTTTCAGTGGTTTTAAAATTGTGTCATTTTACAGTTTTGGTAGTCTACTAACACTATAGCGTCATTATGGCGCCATATGTACAATGTCACAATTATGACACCACTGAAAGTTCATTGGAACACAATTGAAACAGCAGACTTGGGCCTACACCACGACGACTTCCACACAGCTAGATTTTTTGACGTGGCTGTTTCGTGAAGTCACCTTTTATATTATGTGAAAGCTTATTCCTATCTTGCTATAAAATTAAGGCTAAAGACAAACACGCAATCTGTAAAAGTCTGTGGTTTAATCTCACTTTTATTGTAAGCTTTCTTGTTTCTCAGAATCCTTAATTTTAACAGTTTCATTTCTTAAAATATCTTTTTTGTGCTCAAAGTACAGCCATCTGAAAGAAAAAAAAAACAAGTTTAAATTATAATTGGGCCCTGGCAAACCCAGTTTGCTTAGAAAATTATAGGAGTTAATGAAATTATTCTAGAAATAAGATTATGCTAAATTCATATTTCATTCTAAAGTATTTTCATAAAATTCTAACGACGTGGCCTAAGTTCTATAAGAATATAAAAGGGCAGAGGCCAAGTTTGTTTTTAAAATATATTTTGTAGTAGATAAACCGATGTATGTCTCTGAAGGCTATGGGACGAGACATAATTAAACTGTTCCTTGCATAGAGATAGAATATTAATAGAGCAACCGTAATAGACTATGCGCCGCCGTGAGCACGAGTATGTGCAACGCTGCCTTGAAACGCGTTGAACGACTAAATACAATTAATTAATGTCAATTTTTCGATTTTTATCGAGTCTTTTACCGAAAACAAATGACAAGGAACTATATTTTTTTAAACTACTATGTCGTTATACAAGTATACGGCCCGCCTGATGGTAAGCCGTTACCGTAGCCATATGGACTTTTGCAACACACGAAGCATCGCTCACGCGTTACCGACCTTTCCCCCTCCCCAATGAGCTCTGGCGACCTTACTCACGCGCAGGAACACAACTTTACGCAACATAAAGTTATTTGTCTGCGGTATTCTGTAAGATCGAATCGAGCGAATAAATGCTACCTCTCTAGGAAGACAGTACTCTTTTCTGACAGTAAATCAACTAGTATACGATATATCTATGAATGCATCATTATGAAAATTGCTCACGCTTCGAACAAGGTAATTTAGTTAACGTTATCAGTATATTAATATGCTTACTAAACAAATAACCATAAGATACTTGAAATATAATATTATAAATTACCCAAAAATGGCGATAGCTGGCACACAGCACTCGGCAGTATGTTGAGTGCAGCCGCCCGCCACAGTACACCCTGGAGTACAGTGGTCCGTACACTAGAGGCGTCATCGCTTCTGCTAGTCCGAACAGAGATTTCACTTTACTTAGAAAGTGTTGTGTTATGTACTTACGCGAAAATAGCAACAGCAGGGACAGTCATTCCAGCTCCCAGCAGGAACACAGCACCCGGCAGTATGTTCAGAGTAGCTATGTACACCCTGGAGTACAGTGGTCCGTACACTAGAGGCATCGTCGCTTCTGCTAGTCCGAACAGAGAGTTCACTTTACCTAGAAAATGTTATAAGAAACCTCTAAATTGTGGCTGATCTGTGAAAGTATCCTATTCAGGTTTTCTATTTAAACCACACGCTGGTTCCTTATTAATAACGGGAATTTGTAATTAAGCAACCAATGTAATGTTCTATAATGTGTTGAATGCAAAATTAATTCTATTGCAATACGCCGTATGCGCGCACATATCATAATAGTACATTATGATACATGTGTGCAAAGTTGGTCATTAAAGACGAGGCGGTGGAGGGAGAGCCGAGAGTGTAATGATCAATACACACGCGTGTCACGACGTTTTCCAACACACTTGTGAGGAAAATAACAGATTTGCATTTCTTAGAGTAGATTTTTTGATACCACACAATGAAAACGTTAACAAATATGGCGCGCAGGTTTTTTTATTAACAACTATGTTATATATAACTCTATCAAACTGTTTTACCCGTTTAAATCAAGAATGCTTCGTCTACACACATATGAATTGCATCGAGGTACAAACTTAACAAATACTTATTATAAAACTGTGCGGTAATGTAAAGTAAAAACCACTAGTGGGTAATAAGCTGCATTAAGATACTCAAAACGGTTCAAAAAATGACACTTTACGAGCAAGTGTGTTGAAATAACTAACGACTGCCCTGCCAAAAAACTAAGTAAAAAGTAACAGATCATAGCCAGTGTCACTCGAGATGATGTAAGGATTCTAACGATACCCAAATCCAAATCTTTTTGGGTATTTAAAAGTTATGGTGGAATAAAGAAACTCACATACATAAATTAACCATGTAAGCATTATACTCCTTTTTTGGATAGTCGTGTAATTACTTCTCATAGGGCGCTTGAAATTGATATAATAAATTAAAGCGCAAGAAACTCACCAAATTCTTCTCCGCTGACCAGTTTGGATGCAATCGATCTCATGGCAATGAAAGAGGTTCCATTCAATATTTCAAGAAGTGGTGCTGAAACAAATATAAGTCGAGTAAAGTAAAACCTCTTTAGGCCACAAAAATCTTAAATTATCTCTTTGCTTTAGAACTAGTCGGGCCATTCAAGCAGTTTTTAATAGATGGCGCTGGCTGTTTAGTTTTATTTTTAATTGGAACGAATTTATAATTCAAACTTTTCTTTATGATGATTTTCTTTTGTTTTTTTTTCTCTTTTTTTCGCTTCGTTTTTGAGCTTGACCCGCTTTAAAATTATCCCGCGCCTTTTAATATAATTTTATTTAAGGCCGGGTCTAAGCTCAAATCTCAAAAATGGGTTTCTTTGAGAGTCGAGTATGACGTAACGCAATGAAATACCTAACACAAAAAAATACTGTGGATAGAAGAGGGTTTTTTTTTTTTTTTACTGTTTATAGGCCTGTGTTTGACTGCAATCTCACCATGGTAAGTGATGATGCGGCCGAAGGTGGTAAGCACACAAAGCCTAGAAGGAACTGGCTCTCAAGTGCAGCTATCGGAACACACCGAAAGGTGCTTGGCGACAGATTTTCAACTTGAGGGTGGTAGCCAGCCAGGCGGGTACTACAAAGTACCCTACCACCGTGCTATGGTTTCCTCACGATTGTTTTGAGAAAAATGTTAACCGAATAGAATATTAAAAAGTGCTTTGATATTCCCAATAAAAAAATCCTAAGTTACGTCTAAAAAAATCTTTCGCGTCGAAATTCTCCGTATTTTCAGCGATGACAACAATTTTATTTTTAAGAATATAGGTATAAGATACAGAATTATATTAGAATGTTAACCGGACACTTATTCAATTTAATGCGTATATTCTGTATAATCTAAAGAAAACCCGTAAATAACAGTCCATTTCATAGAGTCGACACATTTATGATTTACCATTTTCAACCCTATTCCAGTGAAGAACGAGTCCTGTCAAAATCGTAGTCAGTCCGCGCCTTAAATTCATGACAAATATATCGCCAAACATCACCTACATACAGTAACACAATTTCACATCATTACACTACATATTAACAATGGTGTAAGTGTAGTGCAAACGTCTCCGCATCGTGGGTAAGTCGTAGAGCTATAAGTCCTCAATTTTTCGCTTCGATTCCCGCGCGATCAGCGCAAATCAACAGCCACAGGGAGAATCCTGTGCCCGGCGTAATTAAGGACCATCCATCCGCATTATTTTTACCAACTTATTCATAATCGCTTTTTAACTTTTTTTTTTTTTTTTTTTATTTATTATCATACCAAAAACATCATACATTGGGATTAGTAAAAAATCATTCACAATAAAACCACAAAGGTTTATAAAAAATGGAATGACTTACATCGACATTCGTCATTTACATACTCAACTTACACATATAGTAGGGCCGCACTCATCTCCGTCAACTAAATCAGTGCGTGTGTGCTCCGTCTCACTCTTTCGATCACCAAATGTCACGTGTCAGATAAAGACTTCGGAATTTTAGCTAAACAACGTTTGATAACTTTATTATGAATAAGGGGGTTAGTGTTGTTTATAAATATCTTAAGAAGAGAGAGTCTGACCTTTCCAGTTAAAGGCACATATATCATTATTTGACTTTTTTTTTGCATCGACAGTTGGAAAGCAAGCTCCCGGCCAGCCTAATTAAGATTCCCATGTCGCGATGAGGGAAGAATTATAATCTCATTCCACATCCTGAAGGTAACACAACAACTATGTAAGTTACAGATAATCTATCATTATAAAACAGGATAATCGATCAGAGGTCAATATTTTGATGTGAATGTTATCGATCAGTATGACAATATTGAGATAAGCTTAACTCTTTATCTATTGTTAAGTGCATTGAGTATGATTTTGTTTAAAGAGCTTAGCAAATGACTATCAATATTAAAGGACTTACTCATAAACGCTATTTAACTAAACCTACTGAATAAATGGTCAAATAAATAACGTCACCTTGCTGTCATTGTCAAACAATTTGAAGTCATTTAAGTGACTACTTAATCAGTTTATTAGTTAAATAACGTTTTATGAGTATGGGGGTAAGTGCTTAGGTGTTTGGGGTCTTCTTCTCTGTCGTTTCACTCTTGGCAGAGCGGTCGTGGTCACGTTGAGGCGTCCACATCGGTGATAGAGGCGGACACGGCTCTCCGCATGATCTCCCGCCATCTCTCTCTGTTGGCAGACTGTCTGGTGCAGTCAGATACGCGGTTTCCCACTGCAGATTTTACTTGGTCAGACCAGCGCATAGGTGACCAGCCGCGTGATCTGGTTCCCTCCACTTTTCCTTGTATGACCAGCCGTTCAATGGAGTCGTTATCCCGCCTAGAAACATGCCCAACGTACTGCAGTATGCGCGACTGTACTACGGCCGATAAACGCTGCGTGATGCCTAGCTCCTGGAGTATGGACACGTTGGTCCGAAATTCCGTTCACGATATCCCCAGCATCTTGGGCAGTATCAACAGTTGGTTAGGTTACAAATATTATATATTTTCTAAAGGTTAACCAAACATTTTTGTTCATCTTTATCTTCTACAGCTCCGTGACCGCTTGTAACTTTCTTAGAGCTACAAAGAAGGTAGGGTTATACCCTATTCAGTACCCCCTACTACCTGAATTATTGTAACAGAATATTATTCTGGTCAGTTTTAGATACATTCACTGATCACATGATGATTTGCAGCATATGCTGAGCTGGGGCCATTTGGATCCACGTTATCACGACCGAAACTGGAATCACTTAATTTAGTTTGTATGTTCTATAATTCGTTCTGTTTTCGATATTGTGTGTACCTATTTTTGGTTCCGATATACATATACTATTTAATCTTTATCTTACATAAATATTTTTCAATAACTCATTAAACGAATAGTTAGCATTTATTATTTGTAGCTTTGAAAACAACAATTACTTAGTCCCGATTCACCAAACTTAACGTCTAATTAAATCCACCCTGGATGCCAACACAACGCAACTAACGACATTACAAGCTCGATTGCTCAGAGTCAATTTGTGGTTGCCACTGTTACCGTTCATTCTCCATTATGCCACTCACAGCTTACAATGTCGCAAAACTTTTTATAAAGTGACAATTTATTTAGTAAGAACACAACTCACCAGAGACAAAGTCTCCCTATATATTAAGAGGACTCAATTCGTCATACTTTTCATACAAAACCCCTGTACTTATTATGGCGTAGTTAAACATTTTTCGTTAGATGTTTTGAACAAATTAGTATCTTGTGTACTGTATCTAGCCTTGTATCTTGGCGTAATTAAAAAAAAGTGTTAAACAAATTCAGTCAAAGCCTCCGAAAAACAGCGTTTTTGCCTGAACTTTGGCCATATCTAATGTACCTATAAATTGTAAAAGTAAAGAAAACATTTAGATACCAGGCTTGCAAATGTATTGGAGATTCTAAATAACTAACTTTTTTTTCACAAACATGAAAGATTTTTTCACAAGAAGTATACTCCTGGAACATGTTTTATGAACGCGAAATCATGAATGACGACCTAGCGAAGCGGCCGCGAGTGATCAGCGGAATTTACCAACTGATAACCGACGGCTCTGATGCTATCTCTCTTTATTCGCAGTCAAACATTACGTTGGATGAAACAACAAGGTTTTAGACTATGCTCGCGTTGAAGTTGCGCCGGCCACAGTGGGCCGCCTTAAGTACACAAGAGGGTTAGAATCATAGTCTATAGCGAATCTTAAAATAAGGCACAAGAATAGATTATGGCCCGGTTTCAATAATTTACGGACCGGTATCGGTTAAGATTTATTAAAATTAAGACTCTTATATTTTTACTAATAATGAAGAAAAGACCTCAAAGCTTTGCATAGCAGACCCTCCCATATGGAAGTAGCTATCACAGGTAAAATTAGCTTACGAAATGATCTATATGCCCAGTTTGGCAATAAAAAACCTACCATTGGTAAGCAAAACGATTCGTTTTTGTTTATTGAAACCGGGCATATGTGTATTTTAACCTATTCTATAACTACTCGTGATGTTTGGCACGCAGGTAGCCTATGGCGGTATGGTCAGTAGACCAGGAAAGAAATAAAGTATTATATTTCCAGGACGTTGTTGAATCCGTGGAGTGAAAACTATTGGTATTTTAAATATCCATTCACTACATGTCCTTCTGCACTTTGTGTTAAATGTGCCTAAAATCAACCGAAGTGACATTATGGTCACATACATAGAAGCGCTCGTGGTGTAGCATGATTAGCCGTTCTTAATCGATCGACTAAATTAAGCTACCTCCGTCGTGGTCGGTACCTGTATGGTTGACCGCCTAGTGGTATTTCAAATCGAGCGTTACCGTGCTTCGAAAGGCACATAAACCCGTTGGTCCCGGTTATCACTTAAGCTAGTTGGAGGCCTACTAGGCGGCTTGAAAACTCCAACAGTAGGTTGACCACTAGCCTACCTCCACCGATCCGCAGTGGGCACGCGTGGAGGAGTATCTTTCCATTCCCTTTCACCCTAATTTGTGAAAGGAGGCTTGTGCTTAGCATTGGGACATTATAGGTTGATGATGATGATGACATAAAAACAAATAAATAAACCATTAGAAATTGCTTAATCACTTGTTCAGTTCCAATCCACTACAAATTCGAGTGTAACCAGCACCAGCATAAGCATTAGCATGTGATATATTCAAACTATAGTCTGATCAATCAAACAATAAAAAAAAAACAGAATAAACCCACAAATCCATTGAGCCGCTAACGAATTCTCAAGTTCAGTTACATAGATTTAATTCATTAAATCCGAATGCATGAGCATTGTATAACTGCATAACTTGAAGTGTAACTCCGCAACTGTTAGCCCGAGCAAAGTTCTGAGCGCGGACTTTAGCGTTTACGACCGGAGAGTCAAGCTTGGCTTAGCGCAGTATCTATACTGTGACAGTGACTATACTGTGTACATATTAATCAGATTATGTTATATGTGTTGGTATACAATTAAACTTGTTTAATTATAATGCATAATTTATGGTAATGCTTAACATGAGTATTATGGTATGCCCTAGGGAGGCTACGATGTTCTCTTGAATATTATCTATAATATTTGACAGAGGCATTTATTCGGAAAGAAGGACATTCAATCTTGGAAGGTGATAATTGCTCTCCTTTTTTTTAAGGTAAACATCAGTAGCGAGGCGGGAAATTTGAATTTTTTCGGATTAATTTTTTTTTTACCTTCGCAGAACAATATTGATATATATTTCAGTGTTTCGCCACCTTAGTAGTTCATTTAGCATATTGTAGAATTGATACTTTTTGCTAAAGATTAACTATTTTTGTACATTTTCCAAAATAGTCAGTTTTACGGTTTTTAGAGAAACCGTTGTGAGAAACGTTCAAATATGGCTCATATTATACAAAATATATTGATAACACAATGTGCCAAATTAACTCTACGGTCGCTAATCACTGAAACATCTACCCATATTGGTCTACGAAGGTTAAAATTTATAAAAACTCGAAAAAAAAAACAAATTTCCCAAAAAGCTGATATCCAATGAGAAAGAAAGGTTCTCGATGTCAGTTTAGAAAATTTCTCAGCAGGTGGACCGAAAACTTGTTGGGCTGATTTAGCTAATTTTGCAGTTTGTTATCCAAACTAATTCTGAGCATTTAATTTACCTTTTTTAGTAACCGTTTGTCTATTTTGAATTAGTAAAGTGCAAATAAATTGGGATTAACCCCCTGGTCAGAATTGCAGGAAGTCACTGAATGCAAGTGGCAAATCTACATAAAAAAACTTACCCAAATATATTTCCAAATTGCTCTTAGCAAACGCATATGCAAAAGAAGCAATGATCTTGCTTGTACAAGAAATTATCCCCAAAAGTGTGTCGTCAAGTTTCATGAAGTTGCTGAAGAGACTTATTGAGAAAAATGTACCTGCAACGTGACCAATACTGATGACTTTGGTTCAAACATTGGCCAAATTCAGGGTACAGTTTTACATCTTTCTTACCCGCTAAATTGGTCACAATAGAATACGTAGACCAAATACTGAACTGTACTTCATCCCAGTTGAATCTGTATCTGGCAAATAGGTATAATACTGTGAATTCACCTGAAAGAAAGAATAATCAAAATCATATTTAAGCCTAGAATAAAAATGAATATTTATCTAGATAAGACAGAGAGTACGCACTTGCAAACTACCGCTTCGTGATACACTTAAACTGACTCGACCATAAGCTTCAATTAACTACGTGTAATAAATTGACAAGCATGTTAATGGAATGATTTTATATACAGAGGATCCCGTAAAAAGGCCGCTATCCTAAGGGGATTCTGTAGCTAGCTAGTTTACCATAGCTCATGCACATACCGACACAATGTAATATCGACGATACAAAAACAATGCAGCAGCGGAACAACTCAATATACTCTCGCTTGTTTCAAAAAGTATGAATATATGTAATGTAAGTGAGTAAGAGAAAAGAGTCAGTAAGTTTAATTAATTCATGGGTGATTTTTGTCAACAAACTCCTCATTAAAAGCTTATCTGGACATAAATGGTCTCCAATTGTGGGGAGTAGCCAGTATAAGTAACATCATCTGCCATCAAAGAGTGCAAAACAGAATATTGAGAGCCATTATCAATGCGCCATAGTTCACTAAGAACGAAGATGTTCAATCTGAACATGCCGACAGTTTCAACAGAGATACAGCTACTGAATAAAACAGATATGGCCCAAAGGCTAAAAAGAGACCGAGTTATTTATGTTTGAATTGTTGGTACTGGCCAACGTTCTGGACACGTAAAAAATCACACAACGCATTCGATTGAAGTCTGGTGACTGATTGGGAATCAAATTTAGAAAAATAAAATGTTACAACGCTAATTCTACTCAATCAGTGTCAGTAATTTCCATAGGCTGACATTTAAGAAATAATTCAATATCAATCGAGTCCATTTACCCACAGGTTTAGCACCGTTTCCGCGTCGTGAAATTCGAAAGAATTTCAATTATTATGTAGAATTATTTAAATTAGGTAAGACTTCTGTCAATGTCACACTGAAAATATTATGAATGACAATTTGAAGATAATTTTAATGTTATCCTTATCATTATTTTATGTATGAGCTTCGTTTTATTAGTTTATTTTTATCATTGTTGAAGTGTTATTTATATTGACTGACCTTTTTAAAATTACAATCGGTGATCATTAAAACTTTTAAATATGGCAAATTTGTGCTTACTTTAGTAATATTATAGTTACAACAAAATAAAATAAATATTTCAGTGCTATTTTTGTGATCATCATCCAAATTCAAGTGAAAACTACATACAACACTATGGCGATTCTAATATAAACAGAATGTGATTGGGCATTTATAAATACATTCAGAGCAGCTTTTGCACTAGAATGAAATCCAGATTTTGATAAACCAAACTCGCATTTACCATTCATATAAAAAGTTGCTTTTTTAATGCAAAAGTAAAGTGCGATTCCAAAATCAAAACCAAAAAGTCAAATATACAATTTAGGCCCTGGTAAGGCACTTATGAACAAACAGTTGAATTTACCACCGGTTTGCTATGCACTTAAACTGAGAAGACTCCGGTAAGAAACTCAGCAAGGATTAAAATCATTTAAAGTACTTACCATGCATAGGTCCAAATACGACGCACACGACAATCAGCAGCAGACACACTCTTAGCCGTCTGTTGCCAGCACCTCTCCTGAAGGCTACCCTGAAGGTCTCCAACACTAGATTTATGTCGAAGAATTCTGTTAAGAACCCAAAACAGCCTTTTTTCTGTGAATTTACAATGCAAATAATAATTCTGACGTTCTGTTATCATACAAAAGATGGGATTTTATTTAAAGCCTATGACAGTAAACGACCTTTTGTCCGACTGGAAAATGTTATAAGATCGTATTTCTATAGCGTATACCTAACCTAGTCATAAGAAGGTTGATTCCAATTAAAATGACTGAGCTGATCTTAATTTATCAATTACTTACATTTTTCTGGGGCTTCCGTTTAGGATCTTTCAAGAAATAATATCCATAGATTAAACTAAAAGAATATAGCGCAGCTGAGACAGAAAATACTCCATAATAGCCGAACCACCTCAACATGACACCGCTTAGAGCACTCCCAATGGGATATCCTAACGACATAAACATATTCACTAAACCTACTCTATAGGTTCTATTCTCTGTAGTCGTTATATCACCTATGTAGCTAAAAACACCAACAAAGTTCGTGAACCATCCACCCGTGATAGCAGGAAATATAGATTCGGTTAATGCTGTCACTTCCACAGGTAATTCATAAAAGAAGTAGGTGTTCACAACAAAACCAATACAGGATAGGAACTCTCCTACAATTGGCATGAGAATACACGCTTTTCTTCTTCCAGTCTTATCGCTCCATGCTCCAACAAATAATATGAGTAGCAAAGGTATTAATGTTTGTATGATGTTCTTCCAAACTTGTATACTGGCTGTTAGCCTCTGCACTTCATCTTCGTACTTCGTGTAATTCTCTGTATTCCTCAATTTTAATGCCTCACACACTTCTTCAGTGTAATTTAGATTAACAAGGCAAGCTTTTTCTAGATTTAAATTTTGTATAGCTAGTGATGCCAGAACACTTGGCATCACGTAGCATGCCATTATAGGTTCAACTGTAGTATTTTCCTTGATTAATTTGAATCTCTCTTTAATTGTCAGTTTTGCTTTAACTACATTTTCTACCTTCTTACATTTGTCTTCTAAATTTGGTTTCAATGGTGATAATTCTTCTTCTTTTATTGTTACTTCAGTTTCTTTTTCACTTTGTCCATTAGAAGTGAGATCCATTGTCACTTATTTTGTAATATGTATTTAATACATTTCTTTTTTTGTTATTATGTCACTATTAAGGCTGTAGACGTTGGAATAGGAGTACAATTAAACAATTGATTGTGTCGAATAGCGTATTTTCGTATATCAACTGTTTGTTTCATGACTGATCGCACTTGATCCATCTCAATATTTACAGTGTTGTAATGTATGTGCTTTGATTTGATAAGGTAACATAACACTCATAAGAGTACCGAAGTGATATATGAATTTATTGCTGTGCTGTTTACCCCCTCAGTCCATACGTATATTATTTATAGATAAGTGAGCTATTGTTGTTTATACAGGTCGTTGTTTTGGTCAGCGACGAGCGACTCAGGGTCGATAATACAAATGATAGTGGTGTTAAAAAAAATATAAAAAAAATACTTTATTTTTTTAAAATAATAAAAATAAAAAATTTTTTTTTTGAAAATCATGTAATAAGCAAAAGTGTAGACATAATACTCAACGGGAGTACGAGGGAGTAAAGGGGTGGGGCGATGGCGGCTTGTGCCTAGCTCTAGTCTGTGCACGTGCCTAGTAACCATACTTTGCGGTAATTTTATTTCAAATTGAATAAGGTATTTCTCAACATATTTACAGTATTTAATGGAATTAAGTCCATTTTTGGGGAATATATATTTTGTACTACCGCTCCTGGGTCGCTTGTCGCCGACTAAAACAACAACCTGTATACTTAGATAATACTTGTCCTTGTTGAGTGCATTTTAGATGTTCATAAAGAAAACGGTACTAAGACACGTCTTATTTATCTAGGTAGCGTATATACGAGGTAGCGTGTCAAGCCAAGTTCAAGAAAAGAAAAGAGTACTGGCGAGCAGCACCGTGTGTTATCTAGACACGCGGTAGTGTGTCAAGCCAAGTTCAAGACAAGAAAAGAGAACTGGCGAGTAGCACGTGTGTAATATTACATGAACCATTTGCAGCCAGTTTTGAACCCTTCATAACTCAAAAACTATTTAACATAAACACAAAATTTTGTTCATATATTGAAAACCCCTGGATAAAGTAGTACCCCAAATTTCAGAAACGCAGCTTAAACGGTTATCTTAGATATCAAAGTGGTTTGATATCAAATATTTATAAGAATTGAACCTTACAAAATAACAACAATTACTTGCATTAACATAAAGAAGATAAGTTGATTAGCTAAATATAATATGAATAGTATGTAAAAACAAGCCAAGTCAAATGTTGAGGTTAATAGATCATAATAAGTAAATGCTTTGTGTAATTAGTCCGACTATTCAAATTTAAAAAGTAATATTTTTAAATCGTAAACATTGTTGTGGTAGAAAACAAAACAAGAAATTGTATTTAAAATTTCCTTAACAATATAAATTACAACTCAGTAATTTTTCTAAATGTATAGGTATTTTACTCATTAAGGAAGTTTACAATTATACATAAAATATTATCAATTAAGACACGGAGTTAATTTTATTTGAACACAGGTTCTGATACGTCTTTCTAAATAAACGTTACTTATATAACAGAAAAAAATAAAGATAACATATTACTATCAAAAATTGATAAATGCGTGTAAAGAAAATTACGCATAGGTTTACGAGCTCTTTTCTTTAGATTGTGTTTGCGACGTACTTAATTAAAAACTCCGAAATGTCACAACTGACTGGTGTGACATTTTTTAATCTGATATTTTTGGCTCGCGGTTAAAAATATAACAATGACATCAATTGTTATAATAGGACGCGCATCCCTCGCGAGAACCAACGGGTTAAAAGTTTATTGTGAAATATAATTTTCAATGAAGCTATAAAAATACCTGGAATAAAGGCATTAAATGTAGTTTCTTTTGAGGTGAGTGATTTTTGTTAGACCACATAAGTAATTGGTTAAATGTAAATAGGCACGTTTTGTAAATAAATCTTTTATTTTCACAGAAACGCAATTACGTCTTTATTTCGTTATCCAAGAATATCATTGTATGTGTATAAAACACATTTATCAACTTTATAAACCACTAATTATAAATTGTGATGAAAACTTTGCATTGAAATCTGTTGCAGACCATGTTAATGAGATGACGGTATTCAGCTGGTGGCAACACCTCAGTTGCATTCGTGGCGTCTAAATTAACGTCTGGGTTAAAGTGGCTTTAGCTATAGCTAGAACATAGCCAGCACATAGCCAGCATAATATTGGCAACTTTATAGCTAGGACCTTTTAATGCTCGTTAGTGTGAATTTTAGACATTCTATTATGAAAATGGTCGTTATATTTATGAGGTTTATTGATGGCTGATGACGATTTGTTATATAGGTGATAGGCCACGTAATTGATTACAAAAAATTTGTATAATTGTATTTTAACTATTCTCAAAATTTATAATCTAGAAGATATACGTTCCAGTGCTTGACATTTATAGATTAGATATATGTATATCTAAATGTAAAAAGCGCGGAAAAAAAATCCACCCTGTATATGTAATCTGTCGGTATAATGGTGCCGACCTCTGCTCTGTGTTCTATTTGTGCCTTCTGCCACAGAATAATTAATAGAATACTACAAGATTTCTACTAATAAAAATAAATATTAGTAACGAACTAATTTCGACGGGGAAGAAAATATTTCAGACGTACGACCTTCCAAAAAGTATTGGTTATGAGACCTGATAAATAGAAATCCATGTCTATGATCAGGATTAGGTATTTCCAATTTAAAATACAATTTGTTTTCTTATTATGCAGTATTATCAAATTATCACTTATCATGGTGGGATTGCGTTCAAAATTCAAATACAGAGGTTGTTTTTGGCTTGGAAAATGTCAACTGTCAAAGTTCTATAATGACTTGACTAAGAAATGAATGACTTGTATGTACATACGCACTATGCGATTAAGTCCAGGATGCGGTTGCAATTGCGGCTAGCCGCAACCGCAACCGAAGCGTGCGTTTACAAACCGTTGTGATTTGCGGTTTGATCGACTCCTTCCTAAGATGGACGTCGAAGAAGTTGCAGCTATTTATTATATTTACGCGCGTTATATAATGAAAAATAAGCAGAGAAAAAGATACTCATACATCCTTATTTGCAAACACAAAATGAGAGCAAGCATTTTGAAATATTTTTCGATGAACTCAATAAGTATGAATATAACGTTTTTTTTTGGATACACTGGAAAAAGTCTGAAATCATTTGAAGAACTTTTAAGAATTTTAAAAACCAGCATAACAAAGAAAGACACATTTCGCTAGATTAAAGTTATTTCATACTTTTTGTTTTGATGTCGATAAATATTATATATATATATTAGTGAGATGATAATATATGAATGAAATATGGGGACTTCCCCTCACGTTCACTGAGCTTAAAAGCTAATTAATACCTGTGATAGATTTTAATATAATATTGACCATCGAACACATTAATCGGCTAAACAAAGTTTGCATTAACCTAATTTAGTTAATTAACGGTTAATGCAATACCCGTCGGCTGTACATAATAAATTAGCATCACGCGTGATCCACTTAGTGACTGTATAGCATTTAGTATTTACAATATTAACATTTCAGACTAGTTATTACAATTTAAACGATATTTTAAAGGTATTATTTATTTTATTTTAAAGTCTGAAACAATTCATTTATTTAAATAAAATATTAAAACGATAGTATACTGAAATCATTCCGTGCTTCGGAAGGTACGTAAAGCCGTTGGTCCCGGTTATTACTTAATTGTGATATTCGTTAAGCTAGTTAGATGCCTCCTAAGCGGCTTGAAACATTCCAACAGTAGGTTGACCACTAGCCTACGTCCACCGATCCGCAGTGGACATGCGTGGTGGAGTATTGCCCATTCCCTTTGACCCTCATTTGTGAAAGGAGGCCTATGATCAGCAGCGGGACATTATAGGTTGACGATGATGATATTGTAATAAACTTGATCTAAAAGACACTTTACTCTATGATCTAAAAGGAAAATAATTACACACTCAATATGTAGCGGGAGACTATAGATCTCCTTACGAGATTTACTAGATAGAGATTTATTAAATTTATTTTACATAAATGATGAATAAAGGGAGTGATTTATAAATTAATATCAAACATAAAACCAGCCAAGTGCGAGTCGGACTCGCACACGAAGGGTTCTGTACAATAAGGACAATAAAAAAAATACTTTTCATACTAAAGGTAAACCATGCTCAACCGAGATTTTTGTTTTCGAGATTTCAGTGTTTGTCCTATAGTAAATGTTATTCAGCATGATAAACCTAACTAACGTTTCAAAAATATGTATATTATACATTACTCTTATTCGGAGGTATACAAATGATTTGTATAGTTGATAAAAAACGTTTATTTCTTAAAATTATTATAAAATATACAACAATAGCTTATCCTTATAACTATTTAAGATATATTTTTCTTTTTGCCAAATGATATAAGGCATTATAATGATAATTTTTCTTTTGGAACGATTGAAATAACTTTTTATTGTATACAACAAATAAGTTTTAAAAATGCCAAGACATATTAAACTAATATTAAATACTGTACAATCTTCTTAGCGCTAAGAAGCGATCTCTCCAGGCAAAATAATAGTTTCTTGATTAAAACTTATAGGTTTTTGAAAATATTATTTTATCAGCTGCTGTTTTTTTATTTTTCTTTCTGTGTTCGTATAATAGCCAGCTAGAAAAAAAATATAACATATTTAGTCAAGTTCAAAGGGCCAATATACGAGTGTCACCTGGGGAGGTAGGTGGTCGAAATTCAGCTGAATATGCTATGTTATTCAAGGACTATGTTATATAAGGTCCTTCTAAAGTCTTGCAGGATATTTTGAGGGATGAATGTATAGGTCATTAGTAATAAAAAAAAATATTATAAAAATAATCCGTCGGATGGTTCAAGAGAAAAAAATAAACAAAATTGAACTTTATGTAATTACCAAGTATTAATTTATAAATTATGTAGTATTTTCAATGTACGGATTATTTTTCTAATATTTTTTTTTGATTACTTATACATTCATCCCTCAAAATATCCGCCAAGACTTTAAGGACCTTATATAATGTTCA
This sequence comes from Polyploca ridens, assembly GCA_951394255.1. Taxonomy (NCBI): domain Eukaryota; kingdom Metazoa; phylum Arthropoda; class Insecta; order Lepidoptera; family Drepanidae; genus Polyploca; species Polyploca ridens. Next base: position 14,886,659 of record OX596250.1, read on the forward strand.
TAAATTCCCATATTAAAATAATTTACTTATATTAAAAAGTTCAAAATATTTTAAAATTAATAATAAATTAAATAAATCTTTATAAAAGATCAACCACTTTAAACTTGATGTCGACTCTGTGCGTGAGTAAGGTTGCCAGAGCTCATTGGTGAGGAGGGTAGGATTGGTAGCGCATGAGTGATGGGTAGTGTTGGAACCGTCCATAGGCTATGGTTACCGCTTACCACCAAGCGGGGAGAGCCAAAGCTACTCTCAAGTCAAACTAGTTTGAAACCACTTCAATTATAAAAAATAAACCTAAAACTCACAAGAATACAATAACAGCTGGAATGGTCATAAAGGCACCCATGAGGAACACCGCCCCTGGCAGCACCTTCATGGTAGCAGTATACACTTTAGTATACAACGGTATATACAGCAAGGTTGCCAGGTTTTCTGTTAGGCCGACTATTGAATTCACTTTGCCTGTAATATAAATATAAAATGAACAGAATCTGTGCGAAAATTGCTTTATATACTCAAATGCATAATTCACGGTATCTATTAGTAGACGAGTTGGTTGGTGTGGAAGATGCAACACCACAGGCAGGACTTGAGTTCGACTCCCAATTGTCCCAAAAGGATGTTTTTTCATGGGTGTGTTACAATTATCTATAATAGTTTATACTAACAACTAATACATATGACCCATATGTATATAGCTTTTGGCTCCGCGCCCCCTACTTATACCTCCTTAGAATGGAATTTCCAAAATCGAATTCCAAGGTCGAATTCCGAGAAAACCCAAACCCATAATTATTTATTCTATTATTCCAAGATTTTTGTCCCAAGTATCAATACCGAGTTTCAAGCTAATCAGACCGCACTAAATCTTTTGTCTCTCTCTCGTTATTTTTGAATAGTCTGAAATATGGTACAAAATAGGTGGTTACAATATAAAAATTTGATGATACATACAACACATTAAATCAATAATTTAAAAAAAACATTATTAATTTAAATAAACAAACGCAAAATCTTTGAATTTAGTTCTTTTGCTACAAACAAATATTATTATTTTTTATTTACAAACGGATGTCACAATTAAAATGATCACTAAATATTTTTGCTATCTATTACTACAGAGTATAAAATCCAAGAATTATATGATTACTTACTAGCTGTCCCCCGCGGTTTCACCGCGTTCCCAAGGTAAAAAGTAGCCCATGTCTTTCTCCATATAGGCTATCTGCGTGGCAAATTTCATCATTTCAAGGTTTAGTAGTTAAGGCGTGAAAGCATTACAAACAAACAAACTCTCATTCGCATTTATAATATTAGTAAGGATTGTTACACTTACCTAATTCATCAGGTTCTACCAGCTTAGAGAATATAGACCTCAAGGCTAATAGAGAAACTCCACTCGAGATTTCAACAAAAGGAGCTGAAATAAAAAGACTAACATTTATTATAATATATTTTTGGCACAACATCATTATCATCAGCCTATAATGTCCCACTGCTGAACAGGCTGTCTTCAGAAGTGGGACCTTTCACAAATGATGGTGGGAGGGAATGGAAAAATACTCCACCACGCGTGCCTACTGCGGATTGGTGGAGGTAGGCTAGTGGTCAAACTTGTTGTAGTTGGAGTTTTCAAGCTACCTAGGAGGCCTTCCACTAGCTAGATTAACGACTATTAGAGTACATACGCACTATGCGGTTAGCCGGAATGCAGTCAGTCATCCGGTTGACTGCATTCCGTATGTGGGATGCGGTAGCAATTGCGGCTAGCCGCAACCGCAACCGAAGCGTGCGTTTAAAACCCGTCGTGGTTTGCGGTTTGATCGACTCCTTTCTAAGATGAACGTCGAAGAAGTCGCAGCTATTTATTATATTTACGCGCGTTATATAAAGAAAAATAATTGCTGACTTCAAAATAGTGTCTTCAAAACAAAAACTTCTTTCCACGTTAGCGGATAAAAAGAACTTTTGCACGCAGATTTGTAATGATAAACAAAACCTTTCCGAGCTTGGGAGGTAGAAATATATTTGAGACACTTATAACAAGCCCTTTCATTTGATATGTCACAGGCTTAGTGAGCATAACTTATTTAAAAAAAATCTAATTTGTCCCACAAAAATGACCCCCCATATTCCAAATTTATTTATTTACGATGCACGTTCGTGTTTGGGTCACAAAAATTTAAATTTCAACATAATCGGTTTAGTAGATTCGAAGCAACTCAAGGCTGTGACAGACGGACGCTCCGACAGACAGAGACACGAGTGATCCTATAAAGGTTCCTTTTGAGGTACGGAACCCAAGAAATTTAGTAAATAAAATGAAGCTGAAAATTGTGTGAGTTTGCCCCTATAAAGTGTAAAGTACTTACCAATAAAAAATATCCAACCATTAGGTGCAAAGCAGTAAATAAATGAAGATGCAATTTTGCTCACAGCCGAAATAATGCCCAATATTGAGTCGTGCCATCCAAAGTATTTGCTGAAAACTAATATTGAGAAAATGGAACCTGAAATAATATAAGGTAGTTATTAGTAAGTCTTTTAAGAATCACCCCATATGGTGGATGCGGTGCTAAGGCTCACTGCCAAAATAAACAAAGATTTTTTATTTGTTTAGTTCACAAACTATCAATAGTCATACCCATGTAATCAGCTGTTGGTTTTCCGAATAAAATAAAATAGTCCAAGCGGCGGATTGTGTTAAAATTTGGTACACAGATAGTTGACTGACCTATTTGACTGATCTATCAACGCATATCTCAAACCACTGAACGGTTTAGACTGAAACGATTCACGTCACGTTCATATCGGCTACGTAAACTACACTACTTTAAACTAACGTGGCAAACAAGCATACGGCCCGCCTGATGGTAAGCGGTTACCGTAGCCTATGGAAGCTTGCAACACCAGGGGTATTAATCACGCGTTGCCGACCCTGAAGAAACCTCTTCACACCCTTCTTGAAGAACCCTATGCTGTACTCCATTGGGAAAACCACGGCGGGGAGTTCATTCCAGAGTCTGAGCGTCCGCGGAAGAAAACTCCTTTGAGCCCGCACAGTTCGAAACAATTCTAGTTTCAATGTGCTAGAAATGACGACGCCAAGGATCCCGATGCTTTGGCTGATTTTCAAGGAAGTGTTCTGGAATTGTGGAGCCACAGACCATGGGGTTTTCTTAGCGGCGATTGATTTGTTTCGTAAAATAATAATCTTATATAATGTTTAATATTTCTACACCTGGAACAGGTAGAATATTCTGAACACTTCAATTGTAACATCTTCTGTACCTACCTTATTCGGAGAAATAAATAAATAATTATTATTATAAAAACCTCCCCCAACTCTTCCCCTTGTGGCAGAGGATTGCCTACTGAATTATTTCACAAAAACACATGAATTACTTACATCACGTATAAACTTACCGGTGGTATGTGTGACAAAGTTGTATGTCTGAAATATGCTGAACATCACTTCATCCCAATTGAATCTATACCTTGTTGACAAGTACAAAATGGCCATTTCACCTGAAAATAGAATACTAGTTAGAAAACTACAAAATCAAAATCAAAATCAAAAAGTCATTTATTCAGTTTAGGCCCTAGTAAGGCACTTATGAACGTTAAATTGGCACATACAGTTGAATTAACCACCGGTTCGGAATACACTTACTACAATAGTGACAACTTCAATAAAAATAAATATACTGGATGTATCGAAAAGGATATACAGGTTACAAGTTTTAGACGGATCAGTAAAGGTCGTTGAAGCCACACGAATATGGTCTTAAGTGACTGTCCTTTATTTTTTGAGTTAATGCCATCGATATCTATACTATTTCGATGGTTAATGCAATCGGCATTGTGGCATGTCTGTGGCATTTACACATTTTTGAAAAAAGGTACAGAAAGTGGCGATTTTTAAAAAACATTTTTATTAGCTTATTCGATCTTGTCTCCGACAAGGATCAAAAAGCTCTATGAGACTATGTTAGGTTAGGGTACTAGAAATGTTAGATATTGAAAAAAAAAAAAACTTTTCGCATACATTTTGTTAGGAAAATTAATTGTAACACAGTAATGCAAACTGCCGGACAAACACGTTACGAATTTTAAATGTATCCTGCTACAATCATTACGGAGAAGAGCTATCTTTGTATTAAACAAAATGGAAAAAAAAACGAGCACTTAAGTTCATAACACACTACGCGTATACAATAAGATATCTGTATCTGAGCCCATATCTTTCAATATCGCTCCCTATGTAATTCAATGAAGCAACACACACTGCGCAGATAATATATATTTTGTCGTTAAGTATCGGTAGGCACCGACCGATATCGAAATAGATAACATCTGCAGATACAATTAATATCACGATTATTGTGTAGGTACTTCCAAACCTTGCTTTTTTTTCTATTGTTTCATTTTTTTATTTAGGTCGTTCTTATTAAAATAACATTTTTAATTTAGTGTTGACACTTTATTTTGTTTACATTCTATTATGCCATTACAGTAGGCTAGATCTGGGGGCACGGAAGTGCCCCCCGCCAAGACAGCCAAGCGAAGCGAAAGGGCACTACCTACCTTTTCTCGAAGCGCTTCGTCGTTTTTTTGAACCCTCATAACTTGGGTTTGGATTATACCAGATAAACAAAATTCTCAGGACATAATGTCAATAGTAAACTTATTAAATATATTAAGTTTCAATAACATAGCTCTTATACTTTAGATTTTATTGATATCTAAAAAACCCCGATTTCGTCACTGACTCACTGATGATCATTAAAACTCATAGGGTACTTCCTGAAGTCCTAGAAAGCTGAAATTTGGTATTTAAGCTTGTACTTATACACAAACAACAAAAAAATTATAAAACTTAGAAATTTCAAACAAAAAAAAATGTAAGCAACATACAAAAAGAAGTGAAATCCCACCAAAAACATTTTTATGTAAAATGTTGCCGCCAAGACATATGGCTCGTACTGTCAAACAGTTATCAGATCTCATGTAGAGCCAAGCTTATAACTCTACATGCAATTACTCTACAAGCCTTAACTTCACAAACTCTACACACCGTAGTCAAAATATGTGGCTTGGCCGTTTCAATAGTACAAGAACTATTGAATAACAAAAAAGTAATTAACAGTGAATATTTTTTTTACCTTACTCCCATGTGACGGTAGCGAAACGGCCCAGCCACATATTTTGACTAAGGTGTAGAGTTTGTGAAGTTAGGGCTTGTAGAGTAAGTGCATGTAGAGTTATAAGCTTGGCTCTACATGAGATCTGATAACTTTTTGACAGTACGAGCCATATGTCTTGGCGGCAACATTTTACATGAAAATGTTTTTGGTGGGATAAACCTTACAAAATGTATGGGAAAAGTTTTTTTACAGTCTGACCTTTCTAGTACCCTATACTAACTTGGATTTTACCATAGAGCCTTTTGATCCTTGTGGGGCACAGGTTCGAATAAGCAAACAAAAATATTTTTTGCAAAAATCGCCGTTTTCTCGCTGACTGTACCTGTTTTCAAACATCTGTAAATGCCGATATCAATAACTCAAAAAAATAAGGGACAGTCACTTAAGACCATATTCGCGTGGCTTCAACCCTTAAGGTAGCTGTTTTATAGTTTTTATATATGTTACCTACTCAGGGAACTATTTCAATACTTTTTGCAAGCAGCCAGACTAATCGTAGCAGCCAAACATCCCGAAAACATAATTATGATAATGCATTTATGACGATAATTGTCATTTTTCATCCAAAAAATAATGGGTGGATGTCAAATGATAATTAATACAAAAAATAAACCACCTATTGTTACCTATTGTTTTTAAAATCGCTGCTTCTAAGTTGCTCTACAAGATAGACAAGATGGTGTCCCGCCGGCGTGACGGGACTAAGAAAAGTGTGCAAGATATTATCATGCTGCTAAAGGAGACCGATCCTGACGACGTGCCTACGTTTGTGGCAAAGGAACTACACAAGCTCCCTCCCGTCAATTTCGACCACGTCGACGTAACAAGCCTGCTGAAGGATATAGTGTTTCTTAAGGCAATCCTGATGGATGTGCAGAAGAGGTTTGATGCATCCCAAAACACCGTCGCTGATATGCGCAATGAACTTATTGAGTTGCGTAAGACAGTAACGGTAACTGGGTCACCATCGAGTGCATCAAACGTCAACGGAGCGGGTCACGATTTATCGGGGACAAGTTTTGCGTGAGCAGTTTTGTCCTCGCCGCCACCTTCGATCGCTGAGTCTGCAGAACGTGCACCGTGTGCGCCCCGCAGCCCCGCTGCGGCTCCTCTGCGCACCGCCCGCGCCCGCGTTCGCGCCGCTCCACCTAACCGTCCCGCTGACACACTGCCTGTGTCAACAACGACAGCGTCTTCTACGCAACCCGTTCCTGAAAAGGCATCGATGAGGGCTCGTGATGATGATGGTTTCGAGACAGTGCAAAGTAGGAAGCACCGTCAGAAAACCAACAAGAATCGATGCGGCACGGCTCCTGCGGAGCCCAAGCAAACCATATGTGCCGCGAAGCCAAACACTCTTTTAAGAGAGGTAGAGCATCGCGTTTATTCGCTCATAGAGCAGCTCGACCTCCACCTTACAGAATACCGCAGCCAAATAACTTTATGTTGTGTAAAGTTGTGTTCCTGCGCGTGAGTAAGGTCGCCAGAGCTCATTGGGGAGGGGGAAAGGTCGGTAACGTGTGAGCGACGCTTCGTGTGTTGTAAGCGTCCATATGGCTACGGTAACCGCTTACCATCAGGTGGGCCGTATGCTTGTTTACCGACTTAGTAGTAGTATAAAAAAAAAAAAAAAAACTCCGGTGTATATCTCCCGCCTACACTACACCACTAAGACGGAAGACATTGTAGAGTACGTGCGCCAAAAGATTAAGTACACGCCGAGGGTGCAGCTGCTGGAATCGTCCCGAAACGTCAACTTCATGGCGTTCGTGGTGCGAGTTCCAACGTGTTTCTGCACCTCGTCATGGAAGAAAACTTTTGGCCGCAAGGCGTGGTGTTTCGTCGCTTCCGCGGACAAGTGCCACACAATCGCACTGTGTCGTAGTGCTTTTTACTAAGTGTTTTATTTCAATATCTATGTTAGGTTGTAAGGTATATATCCAACCAGACAATATATATATCCACTCGGACAGCCAGGCAGCTCTCTTAGCACTGGCCTCCGATTCAATTAACTATAAGCTAGTTAAAAACTGCATGGACCTACTAAACCACCTGGGCGAAAAGAACAGGTTTGTGTTACGGGGGGTGCCTGGACACACAGGAATCGTCGGCAATGAAAAAGCTGACAAACTAGCTAAAGCTGGAGCTAATGTGACCCCTTATGGCCCCGAGCCAATTTGTGGTGTACCTTAAAGCCTGGCTAAACTAATAATGAGGAACCTATATGTAAACTCATCCATCGATTCTTGGAAAAACGCTCCTGGAATGAACCACCGCGGGGCACTGTGGATTGAACAAACATCTGTTCACCATCAGCGTTCACGACTCGAGGTTGTGCAGATTCTGCCGTGAGGCAGATGAAACACCAATACATCTCTTGTGTGAGTGCTGTCCACTTATGCCTAAATGAAATACTCATCTGGGGAAACACCTGTTACACCCAGATGAAGTAAAATCCATTCCTGCCAAGAATATTGAGCAGTTTATTATAGCTGCAGGTCTTGGCAGTGAAATTTAATTAACGTGGCGATCACAATATATCTAGTCTGGTCGCAGTGATACAGCCACTTGGCTGTTTCAAGTCTTTCCAGAGCTATTTATTATTTGGGTTAAGTAACCCAAATAATAAGGTATATATCTCTGGCCCAAAGTGGCCTGATAATAAAATTTATTATTATTAAAATTAATTACTTTAAATTCTATGTAATTTTTTTTTGTATTGATTATCTTCTAACGTCCATCCATTATTTTCGTAATTTGTGGTCTATTAACATGACTTTATTGTTATATTTTAAATTAACTTTCCACCGTCTGGTGCTATGTTGATTCCTCCAAGCCCATATTGTTGGAATGTTTTGGAAATTTAAAAAGGCACATCCTGTGTATGATACTAAAAATATCTCCTCTCGTTTCAATATTAATTGGGAAATAGTCGCGGGCAATATTCAGACACTGCAGTATTAATGACACTGACACTAGATAGAAGCTTCAAAAATTCAGTTCTATTTTCATGGTAGGAAGTCCATACTATTTCCCCGTTTTATGCAGAGGATCGTGCCCTTAGATGGCGGATAAAGTAAAAGAGCCACTTACCGTACATAGGTCCAAATAGAACAGACACGACGCACAAAAGCACACACATTCGTCGTCTTCTATAATTTGGTTCTTTCTTCCAGATCACCTTCAATGCTGCTTTAATGTTGCTCAAGTTAAAGAAGGTTTTGATAAAGTGGAATAAGCCTTGACCACCATGCTGTATATAATAACAAATTAGGTATAACATTACAAAGTAATAGTAAATTAAGCAAACGAGCTACGAATGCAACAGTTCAGAGAGAATTATTGCTAATGCTCAAAAAAACAAGATTATTATTGTTATGAAACATTGACAACTGTTTGGTTGTGACGTTTTTGTAACATGTAACAACATATAATGTATATTATGTCAGCCTCATATTCACCTTTTTTTGCTCCTTATTCCTCTCCGGATCCTTCAAAACGTAGATGTTGTACAGAATATTTAAAGAATGTATTAGTACAACTAGTCCGTAGCAAATGTAGAAGCCAAAATTATTTAACAACACTCCACTCAACCCCATACCTATTGGGAATCCAACTGTTAAACTAAAATTTAGTAAGCCCATTCTAAAAGTTCTATCAGGTCGTTTGTGATTGCACTGATATATGAGAACGTTGTTACGAAAAAGACACACCATTCTCCTGCGAATGCTTCCAAACAGGCTTCAGTGAAGACTAGGACCTCCAACGATAGTTCATAGAAGAAGTACACGTTGATTATGTTATTAATACTTGATAAGATCTGCCCGATTAGAGGGATGATCATGAACATTTTCCTATAGCCTGTTTTATCAGACCAGGAACCAACGAAGATCGCGAGGAAGCCTGGGATCGTCGCAGTGATGATTGCCTTCCAAGCCAATGCTGAAGCTATTAACTTCTGCGTACTCCTCTCGTATTCATTCTGTTCTTCAATATCTTGTGCTTTTAGCGAGTTGCAAATTGCGTCAGAAAAGTTCAGGTTGACTCTGCAAGCCTTCTCCAGATACAGATTCTGTGTTGTCAGCCCTGATACCATAGATGTCATTATCAGAAGTAGCGTGCATGGTTCCACTGTAATGTTTCTAAATACATGCATACAGTTCTGTCGAAAAGTTCTTTTAACAACTGTTTGTTCTGCATTCTGATTAAGGGGATCTTCTTTAGTAAACTCGTCACTATCATGTAATGTCATTTTGTTATTGCTTTTTAACAGAGATATTTATACTTTTTATTATTATTAAGTGTTAATTTTTTGAAGATTAGAATCTTGGTTTTGATGTCACAATCTTATAACAATATAAGTAAAAGGCCAGAAGCCGTGAAGGAGCCTGGTATTGATGCGTCAAAAACTACTCTTAAATACAGTAGTTTGTCGCGCAGCCGATTAGTTAAGTACTCTGTGAACGCCGTATCGCGTAACCTGTTTGACCAGTATCTAAGTAACTGAAATTATGCCGTCTTATGTTGTAACCAACTGGGGGGCAACTAGATTACTCACAGGCACAGACAATGATTAAGGCCATACTGACGGACACAATACTATTGGAATTCCATTATCATTGAGCTAATGAGCGCAGTCTACTAATTCATAATGGTCTCATAATTAGTGTCGTGATGGAATGGTAGTAGAGTTGAGACCTAAAGAAACAACTCATTTCCGTATGTTTTTGTTAAATGTATTCTTATCAATTTTAATTCTTATTTACTTCGTAACGGATTTAAATAATAGGTCTTTACCTATAAAATTGCCGTTCTGCAGTACTGGCCATTTCAAATCAAAATAATTTTTGTTTGGCGAAGAATTCTAATTTCAAATTAATTTTATTTTAAAAACATGGAATTCTTTTTCCAAAAGTAGTCATCGGGGGGCACGGCAGTGCCCCCGCCGAGTCGAGCGCGAAGCAAACACTGCCGTACCATCCTTTACTGGAACCATTTCGCCGCATTTTCAGGCCCCTATTTGAGAACCTCTGGATAAGACCCGAACGCAGAAATTTTCGTCATCCAGTAAGCTATAATCACATACTTAAAATCCAAAATTTCAAGTCTGTAGGTCATTTAGTTCCGAAGTTAAGCGAAAGCAAAGTTTCACATTTATGAAACTCACTCACTCACTCACTCACTCATGATCATCAAAATAGAACTAGTACTTCCCATAAACTCAGAGAGCTGAAATTTGGTATAGAGTTAAGGTTTAATGACCACATAAAGGGAAAACTATAAAAACTAGGATAATCGAAGATCTGGAGTACCTGGTGACCCTGATTAGAAAACACAAGAGCCCAACCAAACTATTAGAGATCGACATACCGCCTTTACAAAAAATATTCAACTTGGTGGGCCGCTTCATTTTCTACAAAAAGAAGTGAAATCCCATCAAAAACCTTCTGTATAAAATTAGCCAAGTCTCGATGGAGCTGCTTGTTTATCTCTAAAAAGTAATGAAATCTAGACAAAGTCGTGCCAAGTCTAAGGTTCCTTACTGCGATTTCTTTATTATTATAGTTAATGTTGTGTGACTTGGCCGTTGAAGGGAACACAAGGGTACAAAACCAGGTGTTCCATGACACCATTGCACCAATCTGTACTTGTACCCACTAACGTATAAAGAATGTTCAACGGCCAAGTCACACAACATTAACTATAATAATAAAGAAATCGCAGTAAGGAACCTTAGACTTGGCACGACTTTGTCTAGATTTCATTACTTTTTAGAGATAAACAAGCAGCTCCATCGAGACTTGGCTAATTTTTTACAGAAGGTTTTTGATGGGATTTGTTTATTGATTAGTGTTACATTTTTATCGCATTCCAATATTTTTCGTCATCATGGATACGTTAAAAATTTGAGTAATTATGGAATATGAGTACCGTCGTGGCAGCAACGCGGCACAAGCGGCACGCAACATCAACGACGTTTACGGAGCTAACACTACAAACCAACGCACCACCTCTTATTGGTTTGCTCGCTTCCGTTCTGGGAATTTCGACCTGAAAAATGAACCTCGCGGTCGTTCGAAGACTTTGGTCGACAATGACGAATTAAAGGCGATTGTGGAAGCTGATGATACACAATCGACGGCTGAATTAGCAGCAGCTTTCGACGTTAGCGTCAAAACAATATTGGTCCATTTGCGTCAAATTGGCAAGGTAAAAAAGCTTGACAAATGGGTGCCCCACGAACTCAATGATCGCCAGCGCGAAGTACGCGTCGAAACGTGCCTTGCACTGCTCAAAAGACACACAAATGAAGGAATTTTGAACCGCATTGTTACCTGCGATGAAAAATGGATTCTGTTTGATAACCGCAAGCGCTCAGCAGGTTAGTTGGATCCTGGTTCAGCACCTAAACAATGTCCTAAACGAAAACTTACCCCTAGAAAAGTAATGATCACTGTTTGGTGGTCTAGCGCCGGTGTGATCCATCACAGCTTCTTACCAAACGGGGTGAGCATTACTGCAGATGTGTACTGTGAAGAACTGAACACAATGATGGAGAAGCTGGCACATCTCCAACCAGCATTGGTCAATCGCTCGTCTCTGCTGCTCCTGCACGATAACGCGCGACCTCATACTGCACAGCAGACGGTCTCCAAGTTGCAAGAACTGGGGTTGGAAGTTCTCCGTCATCCGCCCTACTCACCAGACCTTGCGCCTACAGACTACTACTTTTTCCAGAATTTGGATAACTTCGTGGCGGGAAAAAAATTCAATACCCGAGAGGCAGTACAAAATGCCTTTGAAGAATTTGTTGCCTCCCGTCCAGCTGATTTCTTTAAGAAGGGCATCAATAAACTGCCACTGCGTTGGCAAAAATGCATTGATTGCATGGGTGATTACTTCGATTAATACAAATAAAAAATACATGAAAAAAATTCGTTTAAATTTTTTCATACAAAAAGGCAATTTCATAGGTGAAGACCTAATATTTAAGATTAATAATAGTAATGATACTGGATTAAAAACGAACACTTATAATTGAATTATCATATCAGTGTACTATTATTAATCTTAAATATTTAAAACCGTTACGAAGTAAATAAGAATTAAAATTGATAAGAATACATTTAACAAATACATACCTACGGAAATAAGTTGTTTTTTTAGGTCTCAACTCTACTACCATTCCATCAAGACACTATTATGAGACCATTATGAATTAGTAGACTGCGCACATCGGCTCAATGATAATGGAATTGCAATAGAATCGTGTCAGTATGACATGTTAGACTTGGCCACCAAGCCAATTGTCCTCAGTTACTTACCAAAATCAATTCTATCGTTCCACGTTCAAGTTCCAAAATCAATTCTATCGTTCCACGTTCAAGTTTAACTTTAATCAATTTACCGTGAATACGTCTAGGACTAATGTTGGTGTCAATAGAATTTTATCAAGACCTTGTAGCGAGCACAACAGGTTTTACAAGTGTAATAAAACTGATATACCTATTGTCTAGTTCACTTTCATGCTGTAAAATATATCTTTTTAAGAGGACTCAATTCGTCATACTTTTCATACAAAACCTGTGTACTTATTATGGCGTTGTTAAACATTTTTCGTTAGATGTTTTGAACAATTTAGTATCTTATGCACTATATCTAGCCGTGTATCTCGGCTAAATTTAAAAAAGTGTGAAACAAATTCAGTCAAAGCCTCCGAAAAACAGCGTTTTTGCCTGAACTTTGGCCATATCTAATGTACCTAATAAATTGTAAAAGTAAAGAAAACATTTAGATACCAGGCTTGCAAATGTATTGTTATATTATTTTTTCACAAACTTGTAAGATTTTTTCACAAGAAGTATACTCCTAGAACAAGTTTTATGAATGCGAAATCATGAATGACGACCTAGCGAAGCGGCCGCGAATGATCAGCGGAATTTACCGACTGATAACCGACGGCTCTGATGCTGTCTCTCTTTTTTCGCAGTCAAACATTACGTTGGATGAAACAACAAGCTTTTAGACTATGCTTGCGTTGAAGTTGCGCCGGCCACAGAGGGCCGCCTTAAGTTTATCTATCTATACAATTTATAATTACTTGTCCTGACTGAATGACTGATTCATCAACACAGAGCCTAAATCGCTGCGGCTACAAACGTGAAATTTTGCACACAGGTTTTACAACGTAGAAATACCATTAAGAAGGGTTTTTTGGAAATTCTACCATTAAGGGGGTGAAAAGGGGGATTTGTTTGTATGAAAAATCTTATTACTTACCGGGTTTATATTTGAAAATTACCACGTTTACTTATTTAAATAAACAATAAAATCTAATTATACGATTATGAAATCTAACCCTCAAAGGGGGTTAAGAGGGTGTTAAAGTTTGTATGGAAGAAACTACTGCGCGGTCCGATTTACTTGAAACTCAGTATTAATAGTTCGAATAGAAAATAAAGAAACATATTTTTTTGGGTTTCTCGAATGTCGACCCCCTAGCGGGGCATAATGGACTACTTATGTTTAAGGGGGCGATTTTATTGTCTCGATTAGGTAATTAAAACGTTTGAATAAATTAGTTCCTTTTATAGCTTATAAGAAAGGATTTTTGGAAATTCGATTCCTTATAAGACGGGGCACGGGTGAAACCGCGGGCGGAAAGCTAGTATCTATATAGTATAAGTTTTTGTTGTTATTGTAATGAGTTATGTTATTCCATCCCACACAGCTGTGTTTATTTTTAATTGTATTTATAATTGATAGTGTTTAATTTTCATGTTTGTATTTACTTTAAGAAATGTAACGTACGTTGGCAGACCTATAAAATAAAAAAATAGGTATTGATTGTTTTTGCGAAATAAGTGCAAGTATTTTTCGAAAGCACCATCGTAGCGTCTATTCAAATCGAAGGAAATGCTACATCATTTCGTATCAAGTTCATTTCCATCTCTATATCTTTGACATAGAACTATACTATACACGGCTAGGATAAGTTGCTTCGCTATGGAGTTCCAGTGCCTACCCTCCTACTCCATCATCAGACCCTGAAAACCACATTATGTCCAAAGTGCATCTCAAGACGCTTTCACCTTAAGTTATTCACTATGGAGCTCCAGTGACTACCTTCCGGATCCATCATCAGATCAGCTCGATGGTAGTTTAAGTGTGCAAAGTTTCAGTTTAATCTGACGTTTTGAAGTCGATAAAAAATACGATCGAATATTCCATTACATAGATACATTCATACCTACAGACATACAGGTGAAGCTAATAAAAGCATACCTACAAAAAAAAGATTTCTGGGTATATGTACGTATGTGAGTACAGAAAAATACCTACCTAATTAGTAACACCATCCCCACCACCCGCGGTTTCACTCGTGCCCCCTACTTTACCTGCTTATGGATGGAATTTCAAAACCAATGGGTCGATTCGGAAAAAAGTGGCTGTGACATACCGACAGACAGACAGACAGACAGACAGACAGACAGACAGACAGACAGACAGACAGACAGACAGACAGACAGACAGACAGACAGACAGACAGACAGACAGACAGACAGACAGACAGACAGACAGACAGACAGACAGACAGACAGACAGACAGACAGACAGACAGACAGACAGACAGACAGACAGACAGACAGACAGACAGACAGACAGACAGACAGACAGACAGACAGACAGACAGACAGACAGACAGACAGACAGACAGACAGACAGACAGACAGACAGACAGACAGACAGACAGACAGACAGACAGACAGACAGACAGACAGACAGACAGACAGACAGACAGACAGACAGACAGACAGACAGACAGACAGACAGATAGATAGACAGACAGACAGACAGACAGACAGACAGATAGATAGACAGACAGACAGACAGACAGACATACAGACAGACGGACAGACAGACATGACGAATCCATAAGGGTTCAGTTTTCCATAAGGGTTCAGTTTTTAGCCATTTGGCTACAAAACCCTAAAAACGGCCAAATACGAGTCAGATTCGCACACGGAGGGTTCCATACAATATTAACTAACTAAATATTGCTATAAGAAACGCATAAAAGAGACGTTTCTTGTATGGGGGCCCCTTTGTTATTATAGCAATTATATTCTGTGAAAATTTCAGCTGTCTACCTATTACGGTTCATGAGATACAGCCCACTGCCAGACAGACGGACGGACGGATAGCGGAGGCTTATGAATAGGGTCCCGTCGGGCACCTTTGAGGTACGGAACCCTAGGAACAACATACAAAGAAAATCTCCCCTTTTCACCCCCTTAAAGGTTGAATTTCCAAAACCCATTCTTAGTGCTTAACTAAATTATAAAAGGAAGCCTTGTGCAAAACAATTTCAATTCTATTTAATTTCTAGTAGTACCTAATTTGTGCTGTGCGATCACATGTCAGTCAGACAGTTCATTTTATTATGTCCTGGTTGAACATTTTAGACGGGTCAGTGAGGGCGTCTACCTTAAGGGTTGAAGGCACGCGAATATGGTCTTAGACGTCCTAACTGACCCGTCTAAAATTTCCACCTGTATTTAATTTACTAGCTGTCCCCGTGGTTCCCGCGTTCCCAGGGTAAAAAGTAGCCTATGTACACACACATACATACATAGACATAGGCTATATTCGTGCCAAATTCTAGACATCGGACAATCATGATTATCGGTTGAGTAGTTGAGTAATTAAGGCGTGAAAGCGTAACAAATAAACAAACTAACACACATTCGCATTTATAATATTAGTTAGAATTTTTATTTGGGTACACAAATGATCTGTCAATTTGATTAAAAAACGTTTATTTCTTAAACATTATTGTAAAATATACAACAAAATAGTCCTTAAACATATTTAAGAGATATTTGTATGGTTGTCTTTCTGTGCAGGCCTGTGATGTAATGTAACGCTTTATTAAATTATTTATTAAATGCGTTATTTTAACATCTCTATAATATTTATCCATATGACAGATAACTCTTAATTGTATACAAAATTATACCGAAACATATTATACTAATATTAATTACTGTACAATCTTCTTATCGCTCAGAAGCGAACTCTTCCAGGCAATCATTTCTCGCTCAATCACATTACAATTAGGTTTTTCTTCAGATTTTTCTGCTGCAGTAACTCGTTTTTTCAGATTTTTTCGGTGTTCGTATAATAGCCAGCTACGAAAAAATTTTAATATATTTAATCAGGTTCAGAGGGTCAACATGAGTCAACTGGGGAGATGGGGGGGGGGGGGGTCAGAATTCACCTAAATATTGATATTAAAAACATTCAAAATATTTAACACATGTTAATTTAAAGATTTATAAAAGGTCGACCACTTAAACTTATGCCGTGTTGAGGGGGTTCGCAGGGTTGCTAGCGCAAGAGTGATGACCCGGTGGTATTTCAAGTGTCCATAGGCTAACAACTACACTTACGTTACACCAGTTTGGGAATCCACGCTTCAATTATTAAAAAGAAACCCAATACTCACAAGAATACAATAACGGCTGGAATGCTCATAAAGGAAATCTACGCTTCAATTATTAAAAAGAAACCTAATACTCACAAGAATACAATAACGGCTGGAATGGTCATAATGGAAATCCACGCTTCAATTATTAAAAATAAACCCAATACTCACAAGAATACAATAACGGCTGGAATGGTCATAAAGGAAATCCACGCTTCAATTATTAAAAAGAAACCCAATACTCACAAGAATACAATAACGGCTGGAATGGTCATAAAGGAAATCCACGCTTCAATTATTAAAAAGAATCCCAATACTCACAAGAATACAATAACGGCTGGAATAGTCATAAAGGCACCCATGAGGAACACCGCCCCTGGCAACACCTCCATGGTAGCAGTATACACTTTAGTATACAACGGTACATACAGCAAGGGCATCAGGTTTTCTGTCAGGCCGATTATTGAATTCACTTTGCCTGTAAAATAAATATAAGGTAAAAAGAAATTGAATTTGTGTGAATTTTGTTTTATATACTCAAATGCATGTTGTTTTAGAATAGAATATTTATTTTTCTCATACATGGTACAAATTCAAATTCAAAAAGTATTTATTCAATTTAGGCCCTGATAAGGCACTTATGAACGTTAACGACTCTACACCGGTTCCAAATACAACTTGAACTGAGAAGACTCCGGAAAGAAACTCAGCAAGTCCTTTTTTTTAAATGTGCACTTTTAGAAGTATTATAATTTACATAATATATGTATAACAATAGCCTGCGAAGCGAACAATTCATTCAAATGCATTCTTGTCATCTACAAAATCAGAAACTTTATAATACCCGACTGACCCGGAAGGAGGACTGCAATACCTTATGGCATTCAAGTTATATTCAAGATTCTATAGATTAAAAAGCTTGTTTTTCTCTTTTCAGTAAATTTTTGTTTTACACAGTTGTGTTTTTTGTTTTTAAATCTATGTAGAAAATAGGTGTCCAATAACAATTTGGCTCAACATGTTTCACCAATGCCAGTAGGTATGTCAGTAAATACTTAAGTGGTTACAATATTAAAATTTGATGATACAATAATAAGTACATATCCTGGGACAGTCCTCACACACGCTTATCTAATCCCAAACTAAGCAGAGCTTGTACTATGGAAACCAGATAACTGATATACTACTTAAACTACTTTTTGTTTGTAAATGCATACTTAATATACACCCAGAGTCAGGACATACGGACATATCCATGCACACAAATGCATTTCATGTGTGGGAATCGAACCCACAACTTGCGACGCGATAAGTGGGGTCTTAACCAACCGCGCAAGCTGGCCCGTCTATCCATCCAATTAATAAATTAATAAAAAAAACATTAACAATTTAAATATTACACAAACGATGTCACCTGCAAGATTCCACATGAACAAACATAACATACATACATTGCAAGTTAAATAAAAGCTTGTAAAATAGTATTAACCACACTTGCTGTTTTTACTACCGGGTATACAATCCAAGGATAATTTATGATTATTGTTACACTTACCTAATTCATCAGGTTCCACCAGCTTACTGAATATCGACCTCATGGCTAATAGTGAAGTTCCACTCAATATTTCAACCATAGGACCTGAAAAAAAGAACCATTTATTATAATATATTTTTAGCACAACATTATCATCAGCCTATATTGTCCCATTGCTGAGCACAGCCTCCTTTCACAAATAAGGGTGAAAGGGAATGGGTAAATACTCCACCACGCGTGCCTATTGCTGTTTGGTGGAGGCACGCTAGTGGTCAACCTACTGTTGGAGTTTTCAAGATTTTTTCGCCTAGAAGACTGAAGACTAAATGACAGCTGGGACCAACGGCTTTATGTGCCTTCGGAACCATGGATTTGAATGATAGGCACCACTAGACGGTAACGCACCCGGATAACGTCTTCGAATAATCAAGCTACACCACAAGCGCTTGTCAAATATATTTATTGTAAGTCAATAAAAAGGAAGGAAGAAAATAAGGAGAAATAGGCCGATAATGACCTGCCATGTCACAGAATAATGTATGTGAGAAACATTGAAAATTAACCTAAAACTATGTAGGTATTTACAATGTTTTTCAAGTAGAAGTTCACTTTTGTAATAAATAAGGATACATGTGCAAAATACATTGTTGAGAAACATTGATAAATTCATAATAATTTACGATCTGACAAAAACAATAGAATTATCAAAATACTGATTAACTTTTATGTTGCGCGTACAACTGTTTAATGATAACATATAATAGATAATATTAAAAGGTGTGTTGAACTGAATAACGATCAGATAAATTAAATGGAAAATTATTTCTCATCTGTTACTGATTATTCATTATTACTGTCATCGAATGAAAATTAATTGATATAAATTACGGTTTACAATTGAATTATATTAGAGAACCGGTATTTGAATCAAAATTACTCTGATAAATAAGATGTTAGGAAATCTACCAAAGTGTAAGAAAGTGGTTAGAAAGTTCAGGCTAGTATGATTCGATAGATTTGCCTTATACCACCATTCGACGTCCCTAATACCACCAGTAAGCCTTAAATCCAGGGAATCTAAAAACGGAATTAAATAAGTAATGTATTTATTTGTATTAATTTGGATTACAAAAAGAAGTTAAAATTTTTAGGACCATTCCAAATTCTGCCCTTCCAAGCACATAAAATAACATTATATTATTAAAAATTAATATTTCAAATTGTATGCAATTCATTAAATTTGAATCAGTTAATTAATTTAATTATGATAAAATGATCACCTTCGGTCGATAATTTGGAAAATAATGAATTCTATTCAGCCATTAATTAAATAAAATGAATTATATTCAGCCATTAATTATAAATTACTTTTTTTTCTCTTTTTTCCAAAAACCTTAGGTACATGTTTTGCTTATTTAATAGTCGCCAAACTACTATTGCAGTTTTTAACGTGCACTCTTTCACAGTTTTTTTGGTTTTGTACGCTTTTTTTTTTTTTTTTTTATACTACTTAGGTAGCAACCAAGCATACGTACCTACATTATTATATATATATATATATATCCTGGGACATTCCTCACACACGGTCATCTGATCCCAAACTAAGCAGAGCTTGTACTATGGAAACCAGATAACTGATATAATACATATACTACTTTTTTGTTTGTAAATACATACTTAATATACATAATTACACCCAGACTCAGGACATACAGACATGTTCATGCACACAAATGTAAGTCCTGTGTGGGAATCGAACCCACGACCTGCGGCGCGTAAAGGCTAACTGGCCCGTCGTATTACTTAACAATCACATGCATTATACCTATATTATTCTTGTCTAGTAACTTAAGAAAGAAACATAATATATCATTTTTTTGCTGCAACTAGACTGCTTCTCTAATAAATTCTCTTTCGTTATTCTTATTCTTTCTTTTTTGCTTTGATTTCAATTTTATTTTAGTTACGTTGATGGTGACGTCACCTATGGCAGGTACCGAAAATCAGTGCTGTAGCCCTGTACCTGTACGTAATGGGCTTGCAGTCTACAACTGAGGCGCTGTCCATTTTTGATGTCACACAACATAATTTATTATTACTTTTCCACCTTCTATTATTTTAATTTTTTCTGGTTTATGTGTACGTAAGATGTAATTGTGTTTTCTCCTCAAAATAAATGTATTTTCTTTCTTTCTATATTACTTGGCCTTTTTAACACTCCTGTTCCTTGGTATCCAGGGCCGGCTCTAGCCCATGTAGTGCCCGGGTGCAATCAGTAGCCTGGCGCCCTCCAGTAGGCGCGCGATCTTTGCCAAATTTGGGCTCACTGCCAATGCCCTACCTTGACTCTCGAAGGCTAGTAACCAACGTGAGGAGGTCACCAGCCGAGCGACTGTGTCAGAAGCCGTATTGTCGGTCGCTCAACAAATCGTGATCCTCCAGGTATCTCAAGAGCTGCGTGTTGATCACTCGCTCCATAAGTTTGGTGAGAAGGGAGGTGAAGGCGATCGGCCTGTGATTCGCCGGGTCTGATCTGTCGCCCTTTTTGAGGACTCTCTGAGGGCACGTGGTCAGTATTCCTCAAAGATGGGACTTTGGTATAGGAGAGCGCGAAAAGACGCGTTAGTACAATTCAGGAGGTAATAATTGGATTTCTTTAAAGAGCATTATTTGATGAGAGATTGCATTTTGGCGGCGTAAATGCAATCTCAGGGCGGGGCTCGGCACCCCCTAAGTCCTTGCGCCCGTTTGCGACGCACACCGCACTATAGGAAAATTCGGTTCTGCTGATATCCTATTTTTGGCCACTTCTACTAGCCATCACTTTTCGTCTGCTCAAATTAAACAATGAAATCGTTCATCGGTGTAACATAATATTGGTAGCGGTGGATTAAACGTTATCTATATTATCAACTCTACTTGTTTTACTTAAATATTTGATAATATCTTGTGTCAATTAAGGTCATTAAATCCGGTATTTAAATCACTGATAAAGATTGCAGACACTGCATGGGTTTTAAAATAAATCTGCATTTAATTATTAACCGACTTCAAAAAAAGGAGGAGGTTCTCAATTCGAATGTATGTTTTTTTTTTTTTTTTTTTATGTTTGTTACCTCATAACTCCGTCATTTATTAACCGATTCGGAAAATTCTTTTTTTATTTGAAAGGGTACGCTTCCCGTTTGGTCCCATTGTCATCAGATCAGGATTTGATTAGTTCTTAGTGTACTTTGAAGTCGGTTTAAGGTTTTTGTAAAACAGTCCAATTATGGTATAACAACATTAAATATAATGAGCGTTAATGAAACATGAACATAATAAATTAAATCGCAGTCAGCCGTCTAAATATTTCCAGTGATTATGAATTATAGCTATATATTATGCACATGCATCGTAGGTGTATCTCAAAACAGCGAGGTACAATATTAGTTTATTTGTAAACTAATATAGATATCAAATAAATATACATATACTATCAACTATTTACAAAATTACAATAATACGAGTTTATTTCAGGAATTATAGCGATCATTTCATTTCACTTTGTCTGAAAGAGTAGAAAACTATGCCCAGTAGAGCTACGAGCGGGATGTGCTATGAAATGTCTACGGGATAAGTACAAATGCCTACGGCCTAAACACGTGCTACGTAACGTGTGACATTATGGCGAAGGCATTCAAAAGCCGTATTACATCGATTTCTATGCCGTATTTTTTTAATTTTTTGTCTTCATATTTGAAAAAAACTA
This sequence comes from Polyploca ridens, assembly GCA_951394255.1. Taxonomy (NCBI): domain Eukaryota; kingdom Metazoa; phylum Arthropoda; class Insecta; order Lepidoptera; family Drepanidae; genus Polyploca; species Polyploca ridens. The sequence goes on from OX596250.1 coordinate 14,908,642, forward strand.
AAAATACGGAAGGGGTAATAGGGGTCTAGGTAAGTTTTGTTAGCTAGCTCCTCTAAAGTGTAAGGTACTTACCAATAAAAAATATCTTCTCATTACGGGCGAAGCAGTAAATAAACGAAGATGCAATTTTGCTCAAAGTTGAAATTATGCCCAATATTGAGTCGTGCCATCCCAAGTATTTACTGAACACTAATATTGAGAATATGGTACCTGAAATAATATGAAGTTTGATTAGACTTTTAGGACAAAAGATTTGTGCCACGAGTATAAATCGCACCATGTTTGATGCGGCGTTAGTAAGCAACAAAAAACAAATACTTTACAAAGCGGCGACTTTCTAAAAGGCTGGTGCTACGGTGATACGGTATAAGGACGAAAATAATGTTTATCAATGCTTACAACATGAGTTGAATTAACGTTTCTATTTTTATTTATAGTCATCTCAATTCTTGACCAAGTCTCGCCAGTTAACAATATACTGCAGGTTGTTAAATTTTAATAAAACTAAATTATAAATAAAAACCTCACCTATCTCTTCCCTTGTGGCATACCAGACGATTGCCTACTGAACCATTTCACAAAAACACATGCTGTAGCTAAATAAACTTACCGATGGTATGTGTGACAAAGTTGTATGTCTGGAATATGCTGAACATCACTTCGTCCCAATTGAATCTATACCTTGTTGACAAGTACATAACGGAGATCTCACCTTAAAACATAAAAATACTAGTTGTGACAAATTCAATAAAATAAATGACACCAAAAACATTTTTATGTAAAATGTTGCCGCCAAGACATTAGGGCTCGTATTGTCAAAAAGTTATCAGATCTCATCATCGGATGGTAGAGCCAAGCTTATAACTCTACATACACTTACTCTACAAGCCCTAACTTCACAAACTCTACACACCGTAGTCAGAATATGTGGCAGTATTCAAAATTTTGTATGTTAGTAAACTTCTTGTGCTTAAGTAGGTATAATATAATAAGGCCGTTTTCACACGAGACGATTACGACACTGTAAAAATGTCGTGACGATTTATTTTATATGCAGTGCGGTGTCGTTGTGTATGAAAACGGTTCATAGAAATATGTGGTCCTCTAAGTCGTCACGATACTAAGGCATCCTGTGAACTTTTGGGTGCGATAATGAATAATGTTTGCAGAAGTTTAACATCTCATAAAAAACATAAGTGGTAAGAAATTGCCAAGTTCTTCATCTTAAAGACTAAAAGTTACCTTAATTATTGTTAGAGTTCGGTTTAGTTTCCATAGTAATGAGGTATAATTGAGCAGTGGAAAACTACTTACAATATGTTTTTGATTACCAGCCCTTCACTACATTATCGCAATTTGTAATCTGTTAACATGGCCTTATGGTTTTATTTTATAAGCACTTTCCATCGTCTGTTGCTATGTTGTAATTCCAAGCCAATACAGTGGGAAAGTTTGGGAAATTAAAAAATACACATGCTGTATGATAATAAAAATACGGTACTTTTCGTTAAATAAGGGAAAGAGTCGCGGGCAATATTCAGGCGTTTCAGACACTGCAGTATTAATGACCCTGACACTAGATGAAAACTAAAAAAAACATGGTGAGTAGTCTGCAGTCCATCTCCACCAGTAAATTAAGACCATATTTGCCCGTTTTATGCAGAGGATTTAGCCCTTAGCTGGCGAACAAAGTTAAAAGAGCCACTTACCGTACATAGGTCCAAATATAAAAGACACGACGCACAGGAGCACACACAGTCGTCGTCTTCTATATTTTGGTTCTTTCTTCCAGATCACGTTCAATGCTGCTTTAATGTTGCTCAAGTTGAAGAATGTTTTGATAAAGTGGAATAAGCCTTGACCATCATGCTGCAAATTAGGTGTAAGATTACAAAGTATAATAAAATGAAGAGTGGTAGGAATACTTAGTTCATAAAACGGCAAAAGAGCTACGAATGCAAGAGTTTAGATAGAAGTAATGCTTATGCTCAAAAATTCATGATTATTATTGTTATGAAACATTAACAACTGTTCGGTTGTGACGTTTCTGTAACATGTAACAACATATAATGTATATTATGTCAGCCTCATATTTACCTTTTTTTGCTCCTTATTCCTCTCCGGATCCTTCAAAACGTAGATGTTGTACAGAATATTTAAAGAATGTATTAGTACAACTAGTCCGTAACAAACGTAGAAGCCAAAATTCTTTAACAACACTCCACTCAACCCCATACCTATTGGGAATCCAACTGTTAAACTAAAATTTAGTAAGCCCATTCTAAAAGTTCTATCAGAGTCGTTTGTGATTGCACTGATATATGAGAACGTTGTTAAGAAGAAGACACACCATCCTCCTGCGAATGCTTCCAAACAGGCTTCAGTGAAGACTAGGACCTCCAACGATAGTTCATAGAAGAAGTACACATTGATCATGTTATTAATACTTGATAAAATATGTCCGATGAGAGGGATGATCATGAAAATTTTCCTATAGCCTGTTTTGTCAGACCATGAACCGACGAAGAGCGAGAGGATGCATGGAACCGTCGCAGTGATGTATGTCTTCCAAGCCAATGCTGAAGCTATTAGCTTCTGCGTGCTCCTCTCGTATTCATTCTGTCCTTCAATATCTTGTGCTATTAGCGAGTCGCAAATTGCGTCAGAAAAGTTCAGGTTCACTCTGCAAGCCTTCTCCAGATACAGATTCTGTGTTGTCAGCGTTGATACCATGGTTGTCATTACCAGAAGTAGCATGCATGGTTCCACTGTAATGTTTCTGAATACATGCATACAGTTCTGTCGAAAAGTTCTTTTAACTGTTCGTTCTGCATTCTGATTAAGTGGATCTTCTTCAGTTAACTCTTCACTGTCGTGTAATTCCATTTTGTTATTGTTATTTTAACATCGATTTATAGTTTTTTTATTTTTATTATACTTATTCTTTTTATTATTATTAAGTGTTAATTTTTTTGCGATTCGGATGGACGTTTTGATATCACAATGATTAAATGCGTACTGTCGACGGAGTCAGCAAAGGTAGAGCGGTAAATAAAGATAATATTTTATTGGATTGATTGGTATCATATATTTGGATAAAACAAATGCAAATCACATGTGTACCTACTACGTACTCACAGAAGTAGAATTTCACTTTCAATTTCAACACTACTGATTATATTAATCTATGAAATATTTCTTTTGAAATAATAAAAAATAAAAATCTTTGTAGAGCTTTACGTATACGTATGAAAATGAGAAGATACCCACTTATGCATAGTCATTTTGTAATAACAAAGCATGCCTATCTAATGAAATGATACTAATGATTCATAAATTAATATGTTATCTTTTATGTTACTGAGTATTTTAACATTAATAATCGGAAAGCAAATGCTTCAGTGATATTATAGTTTTAGTTTGATAAACGCAAACAGGATATGAATAATTCACTAAAATATGAATTAATGAATGAAATATTCTTCATTGTATAGACTAACATAGAACACGATAATAGTAAAAGAAATTTAGGAAGTTATACAACATAGGCGGCCTTATCGCCTTATTATTTTATTATTTATTATTTATACACAGATACTATAATACTTTGAGATATATAAAGTAATATACTAATACTTACATACATACAATAAATAAAGATAAGTAGGTAAATAAACTAAATACTAATATTAAATAATATTGAGGTAACTAAAGGAAAATAAAAGGAATTAGAGAGAATGATAGTAGGAGAATATTTGAGATTTAAAGGATTCAATAGTCTGAGCTTGTCTGATAGTAAGGGGTAAGGCGTTCCAAAGACGAACAGCTTGAACATTGAAAGATTGAGAAAAAGAGTGAGTTGTGTATAAAGGGGTTTTGAGGCGAAGTTCAAGAGAGGTACGAAGGGAGTGATGCTGCGAGCTATAGTATTCGAATGCTCCTTAGGTTAAGTAGGGGATATGGGATTAAACAGAATAGTATAAAGGAGTGAAAGTATGTGAGTATTCCGGCGAAGGCGAATAGGAAGCCACTTGAGTTGAGTACGAAACTAGGAGACGTGGTCATATTTGCGCAAGCCAAAAATAACCATATGCAAAAATTCTGAAGACGCTTAAGTTTATTCAGCTGCTCCTCTGTAAGGTCAAGGTAACTGACATCAGCATAATATAAATAAAATATTTTTTTTTATTTGTTTTGTATATTATTATGAAATAAATAGATCATCGTAAATTTTAAGGTAATGCAAAACTAGCCCTATTATTTGGTATGTAGGTATTGATTGAATTTGCGTAAAAAGTGAAAGTTTTTTAGAAAGCACCTTTGTAATGTTTATTCAAATCGAGAGCGTTGTTGCATTAGAATACGAAATATTTATTCAGTAATAGCTTAAATACCCTTTGAAGGAAAAACAAACTGTAATACTTAAAATATTCAGAAATAACGAGAATTTATGCAATGTCACATAAAATTTTAAAATTAAAATTGAGCCTTTCGATAGCTTACATTCTATTTTTTATTTTATTTTATTTATTAGGTACACACAACAGATAACAATCACAAATTCACACCAAAGAGATACATTTTTAGTTTAGAGTCTAGATCGAAATACAAACACGTGTATACACAGAATAACGAGCAAAAAGGCATTTTAAACAAAAAATAATAATAAGTTAGTTATTGATAAATTTATATACTCTAATGATGCTATCATTAGAGTTTATAAATTTATCGTGGTATAGTTATATAAAGATGATCATTATCAGCGTTATAAATATCTAAATACACAAACACAATACAGAATACAATACAATAAATATACAATACATTATTATTTTTTATTATTTTTTTATACCACTAAGATGGCAAACAAGCATACGGCTCGCCTGATGGTAAGCAGTTACCGTAGCCTATGGACGCTTGCAACACCAGGGGTATCACTCGCGCGTTGCCGACAAATTATTAATATGAGAAGCCGCTATTTCAGGACATCCTTTAACTGTTTTTTAAAAGCAATTTGACGCGAATCAAAGATATCCAAGCCTGAGCAATGTTCATTATACAAACGACACATACGAACAAATTGGATTATAGTAAGATGTATTATTTTTATAGACATTAAGAATAAATGATTTGGGTGATCTTAAATATCTAATATTAAAGTTTAAGGTTTCAAGGAGAGGGGTAGAGTGGCAATAAGAGTGTAGAAGTTTATGCAAAAAGAGAAGGTCGTTATGTTTACATCTGAGGTGCAGAGTAGTAATACCAAATTTTGACAGTCTGTCTGTGTAGTGGGATAAACTGCGTCCATACCCGCACCTGTAGCTTAGAATCTTCAAAAACTTTCTCTGTATCGATTCGATATTATCAGAGTGAATATTGTAGCAAGGGTGAGCTCCCTGCCGTGGTTTTCCCAATGGAGTACAGCATGGGGTTCTTCAAAAAGGGTGTGAAGAGATTTCTGCAGGGTCGGCAACGCGCGAGTAACACCCCTGGTGATGCAAGCGTCCATAGGCTGCGGTAACCGCTTACCATCAGGCGGGCCGTATGCTTGTTTGCTACCTAAGTAGTATAAAAAAAAAAAAAAAAAAAAAGGTGACCAAACAACTGACCCATATTCTAAAACGCTTCTGACGAGGCGTATTAATGTTTAATAATTTGTTGAAATCCAATCTATATTATAATTTATAGTACCACAGTCGTGGTCGGTACCTGGATGGGTGATCGCCTAGTGGTATTTCAAATCGAGCATTTCCTTGCTTCGGAATGCACGTAAAGCCGTTGGTCCCGCTAGTTGGATGCCTCCTAGGCGGCTTGAAAAATTCCAACCGTAGGTTGTTGGCTGATGATGATGATAGACATAATGTAGGCATATTATTGTATTGTTATTTATTTACAAATCCCTAATCATGGAGAAGATAAATTTTGATTTCAAATCGCTTATTCAGCTTGCTAGAAAATACTTAATTTGTATTTGCATCGGCCAATAATGGATCAAAAAATCCGGTCATAGTTCCTAGTATTTTCACTGATTTCAAATCTAGCATTTCAATAATAAAGCATATATTTATTTCCACAAACGATACGTTATTTCAAAACAAGAAATATTATTTATATCGTGAACAAACCACCAAAATGTGTATTTTGCAGCTGTAACAATTTATGCACGGCGGCAATTTTGCAACATTTTGTATGTTGTACTCATCCTTATATCTTTGTTCAAATATTAATAGTACAGTCGGAATTGACGATTTATTAATTGTTGTTTTGGATGATACAGTATTAGTCTCAATCTGGTACAAAAACGTACCGTATTTTGCTAATTGACTAATAAAGATATAGATATTACAATAATATGATTCATAAACAGCATAATATACTAAATTGTTTAATAAGATTCTAGAAACAGCCAAAATAATGGCATATGAGATAAATGCAGAAATTAACAATACTTAATCGTTGGTCCTAATATCAGCCAAATCAGAAATCTAGCTCGATAGCTAAGACCGTGGGATGCCCTTAGCTATCTAATGTCCATCCATCATTATTGCAATGAAGACGACGTCAGTCTTTGACGTCGTCTTCCATTTCATGGCTTCCACTGGAAACTGATAGAACAGTTTATTGTAGGTGTATACCAGAGTTTAGTTTCCTGAGAAAAAACTAACTTCTTCAATCAAATTTAAATTCACTCGACACACCTTTAGAGTTTAAGTTATTCGCTACGTTAATAATGTAGTGTTAAAAAAGTGTTAAAAGAGTTTCTGTTTTATATCTAAGGCAATTTTATATGGTTCTGTTACAATAGTGTCTTTCTTCATCATCGTTAGCCTGTCATGAGCAACATGTATTTGTGGTTGGCCTAATATGTACGTTTCTTCTTTTTGGCCATTCTATCCGTCATATCAGAATTCACTCCTTTCTTACCCATATCATCTTTCACACAAACCTTCCACCTCTTTTTCGGTCGTCTCTTGTTCAATAGGGTCTTTGCCTACCTTTTTTGTTAAAGTATCTTTAAGCTCACTGATTACATACGTTGTCTTTTGTTTGATACATCTACATGTTTAAACAACATTTATTTATCAAGTGATTGTTGATCAGATTACAACGCGCAATTGTCTGGTAATAAAGTAATGCATGGCCATATAAATTATGCACTATGGCTGGTAAATCAACAGTACGGTAAGCAAACACATCTCGTATGTTATCTAGATTATTATAAACGCATTATTGATTTAATACCAACACTCTGAAATCGTTTCTGCATTTTAGGTATATTTGAGTTAAAAGCTTTGAAACAAATATCAATAACTTTATAAAAAAATACAGTTTCAGAGACATGTGTAGTTTTTTGGCTTCCGTTCCCAATGGGTAGCAACGGAATCCTATTACTGACAATAATAATAATCTTTATTGGCAGTTAAATTATATTATCACTATACGAGTATGTGATAGAAAAGAACACATGATATCACTACAACCAGCGAGTCCTAAACTAAGCTCGTGTTTTAGGACTCGGGATGTACTAATAAAGTTTACGAATTAGTTTGTTTCGCTCGAAGAGCCGATAACCGATGGGGAAGAAAGGTTCTCGAGTGGCGATCACGTATTGGAAAGCGCCGAGCGGGACGACCTCCCACCAGGACGACCTGGTCAGAGTCGCTGGGCGCCGCTGGATGCAAGTGGCCCAGAACCGTTCGCAGTGGAAATCAATGGGGGAGGCCTATGTTCAGCAGTGGACATCCATGGGCTGATATGATGATGATGATGAATTCATTTGCAGCAGCAGCAGTCAGTTACTTGCTAGGCTTTATGTCCTTGTCAACTTCAGTTACATAATTACTTAACATGGTGTGTATTTGTGGCACAACATAGTCTAATAATAAAAAAAAGTTATAAAATCATCGTCAGGTGATTTATTGCTTTTTCCTTATAATTGTATTATCATTCGAACGTATTTGTCGATATTTTAATATTCATTCTTGAAACAAAGCAACTGCGCTATAGTCGTGAGTTTTAATTTTTCAGTTTGATAAATACATCGGTATCTTAGTACTAAATTATACTATCAGTAAGTGTAGGATCATAGAATTACATTAAGGTTAATCTTATCTTATCAGGAGTTAACATGCCTACTATATTTTTATATCGGGTGCAGGTAACTACCAGAAGTTTGGGTTCATTACACAATTTCACGTTTTCTCGTTTTAATGACCCTCTGATTGGGAGCCTCTTGATTTTTCATCTACTCTTTTTTATTGAATTTTGTTATGGCAGTTATATTTTTATGTGTGCGGTAGATTTTATTATTTTTGATATTTGGTCGGGTCAGGCCACGCGCTCGTAACTTTGTGACTCTCTTCCCACTCGGCTCGTTGATCCCCTCACTTTCTTATCGGCTTGAGCTCGTATACCTATATCGTATGCAGTGTTGTTATTCACTTCGGAACACGTTGCTTGTGCTTTATTTGGAAGTAACAGTTTCTATGTTTCACATCTCTCAGGCATCCAGCGATCGATGGCATAATTTTTTTTAATTACATTAATCTATTGTATTAGCTTTAGTCGTTTTAAACCTACATGTATAAGAATTTATAACATGATATTTCAATATTACAGTTAATCTTCATGAGTATAATTTTAATTCGATCATCAATACAAATTTTTACAAATTTCGTGATTAAATAATTTTCCTCAATCAATTTTAAATTATGAATTAGAGGACTTTTTGAGCATCAGGTAATTAATATACAATTCGTGGATCATAAAGTTTGAGACAGATTTAAATATTCTAATCAAATATTATTCTTTAATCTGTAGATTTTATTAATTATCTTTGCGATTTTTTAACAAGGGCATATTTAGTATCCATGTAATAAAATAAATATAATTATTTACATAAAAAGTAAAAACATAATTACTTAGTCCACTTCATCACACCAAAATTATACCTTGAAAGATGCGACGATTTGACAAAGTGTCAATACAATTTCTATTACAAAATTTGATCACAAATAAGGTTTCTTTGTCTTATAAGTTTGATTGATATTTATTACCAAAATTTCTAGTCTACATTCTTCTTTGTGTATATTTCCAAAGGTATAGTAGGTTTCCTAGCTTTGATTTCTGCTTCTTTTGCTTCCTTCTTATCTTCTGCTTCGAGCGCTTTCTTTCTTGTGTTCTTTAGTGCTTTTCTATGATGTACATAGAAGTACCTGATTTAATAAAATATTTGTTATTATTTATTTATTATTAATTTCCAATGAACATAAACAACATTTTACAACGTACACACGGCTACAGATCAAGCTATACATTTCTAGTATAAGCTGACCTCCCATTGTACGGAAATCCTATACAATGCGAGATCAGCTTATACTGGAAATGTATAGCTTGATCTGTAGCCGTGTGTACATAAAACATAACATTTTACAACGTACATTTTACATAGTTTAGTTTCGTTATGTTGCTATAACGAAGGAAAGATCTTTTCTTTCCTTCGTACATACAAAATTAAGTGAATCGAGATAAATATAAAGTGCACGAGTACAGCGGGTTGACCAGCAGCGACACCAGCATCTCCGTTAGGGAGAACAGCGAGTTTATAAACTTACGTCAATATTACGCCAGCTGGTTAAGTGCACGAGTACAGCGGGTTGAACAGCAGCGACGCCAGCGTCTCCGTTAGAGAGAACAGCGAGTTTATAAACTTACGTCAATATAACGCCAGCTGGTATAGTGATGGCGGCGCTGGTGATGAACACGGCCCCGGGGAGCACGTGCAGGGTCTTCATGTACAGCCACGAGTACAGCGGGTTGAACAACAGCGACGCCAGCGTTTCCGTTAGAGAGAACACCGAGTTTACTTTAGCTGAAATATGAGTAAAAAAAATAATTTCTTCATCTTGTCCTCGATGAAGTAATCAGTCGGTGCCGGAGCACAGTTAGTTTGGGATCAGATAACCGTGTGTGAGGATTGTCCCAGGATATTTATTTATTGTTGAGTTGAACACGCTTTGTTTCGCTCGCTGTTATTAGCCGACTAACTCAAATTACGACAATTGTCTGAATTTAACTACAACAATTAGCGTACGCCAGTGCGATATCCACCTCTTTTTTTATTACATTTACATTTAATACATTGTAGTTTGTAATAAAAGTGATCTAGTTATGTACTCACCAGTCTCCTGCTTTTCAACTAATTTCGATATAATCGACCGCAGTGATGTGAACGTGGTCGCATTTAAGAACTCTGCCACTGGTACTGTAATAAATATAACCATTTTAATATAGTTTAATATCCACTCAATCGAAATGTATGGGACAGCTGATATTGTGATCGGGCTTTCATAGTTGGTCTAGTAATAGTTACAAGCTACCTTCATTTTAAATATATCGACGCAAGAGTAACAAAATAATACCGGCCGCATACTATAAGAAAATTTCTTATACTAATAAGAAATTACGGCCAGTCTAAATGCGTTCAGTCGTGCACCGTGATTTCGTATAGGTCTCGTTGGTTTCGTATATGTAAGATTGAGATGCGTATAGTGCTCTCAGGTACGCGCCGTGGCAAATGACAGCTTGGAATTAGGGAATGCAAAACCGAGGCAAAATGAAAACCGGTTTTTATTTCGGTTATGAGATGAAAAAACCGGTTAACCGGTTTTAAACCGGTTTTTTAAATGTTCGCTCGTTTTTTTCCCACGTTATTTCTATAGCTCGAATTATAGATAATAACCGTGCCTAAGATTTAAAAATCGCAAACTGAGGAATTATTGTCAGTTAAAGTTAATGAAGTGGGTATAAAAGAAACATCAAAGACACCATCACCATTTGCCTGTCCTGTTCCCTATAATTTGGGATCGGCGCAATGTGTACGCTTCTTCTATCCGTTATACCAACATTCACTCGTTTCTTACCAATATCATCTTTCACACAATCAATCCATCTCTTTTTTATAAAATTTATGGAAATAATCGTTTATTTAACTCTGTAGATCAGATACTCGTTTATATAGACTACACGGTTCGTTTATGTTTCATAAGTTATAATATTAATTTCAAACGTATACATGGCATATTGTAGCGGCACAGCAACTTGCGTGTACACTAAAACGTGGTTATTATTATACGAATGTTTTCATTAGATAAAAAAAAAATTACCTAGTTTTTGCTGTCGTGCAGACGGGTAAAAAATAACACTAATCATGACTGATTGCTTGCTTGCTGTCTGGCAGATACATAAGAGCCTTCGTTGATAGTAGTTGCTCCGATAGCATGACATTAATGCTGGCGTCCCGAAAGGCTCTAAATTATCCCCAACACTGTTCCTCCAGCATATGAATAATATACTCTCTATTGCCAGCATTAATTGCTATGCAGATGAAATTACATGGGACGCTCATTACACGAACCGTGCAAATATCTCACGTTCTATATTGGAGAAAAGGCGCGAAGGACTTGTCTTAAATCGAGAGTACACAAACTAGTGACTCCGATTGGGGTCGACTAAACCTAGTCTATTTCAACCCCACAAAATCACACGCAAGCCTGCAATTCACCGTTGAGAGAAGTCCATTTGCTGTGGCTCCTCATTTCTAGAACATGTCCCTCAACATCACGAAAAGCATTGGGACCCTTCACGTTAATATTTGTAGCGACGTTCTGTTCCAAAGTCATCTACAAGATATCCAAAAAACTCGGTGTGATTAATAGAGCGAAGCAGTACTTCTTATCGAGACAAAGACTGCAACTATATTAGTCGCAAGTCTGGCCCAAATAAAGTAATGCTGTCTTCTGTGGGCACCTGGATACCAGCTTGGGTATTTAGACTCAGTTCAGCGACGTGCCGTTAGAATTGTCGATGATCCCGAGCTCACAAGTGTTTTAAAGCCCCTTAGTCTGAGGAGAGACTGCCTTCTTATGTGTGTTCAACCGCTTTTCCAACAGTGTTCTGAAGAATTGATTGACCTGATGCCCAGTTACCTTGATCCATCGTAGTCACCGATGGGGAGTCCATCCTCACACATTGGAACCAAAATGTTCTCATACTGTGCGGTTTCAAAGAAGCTTCCTATCGTGGATGCTCAGGCTGTGGAATGAACTCCCCGCTTCAAAAAGGTTGAGGGTTGGTAACGTGCGAGTGATAACCGTTATGTTGCAAGAATCTATAGGCTAGAGTAACTGGTTATCATCAGGCGGGCCGTACGCTTGTTTGCTACCTAAGTATTGTAAAAAAAAGTTTTACATGTTTTATATCTATCATAAAAACAATCATTATTTTAAGTTATTTTCTTACCAGCTCAATAAACTACACATCAACACACTTCAGTTCATCACAAAAATACTCACTGCATCGCACTCAGTTTAAAAAACGGCGGCAAATCTTCCTTTTTTAGTTTTTCCAAACATTGAAATAAAAACCGAAAAAAATCGAAAAACCGGTTTTGGTGTTATGTGAAACCGGTTTTTGTTGTTGGTCAAAACCGTACCGAATAACCGGTTTCTCGATTTTCGGTGAAACCGGTTTTCATTCCCTACTTGGAATGAACAACGTAAGAATTTATAAAAAATATTACATAAAAAAAAACATGCTATGTAAGAAGAATGAACTAAATTTTTTTTGCATAAACATTCATTGTAAATTCACAGAGTTACAGTGAAAAAGGTTTTTATTAAGAGGAAAGGATGGCTGCATGAAATTTGAAAAATAGGTATTTAACAAATCTATTGCTGTCGCGCTGTTGCTGGGATGTAAATATATGAGGGACGATAGAGACAACTGCAGCTTGGATCGATTATACCTATTTAAAATAGACGAAATCGCTATTTCGTAATCCCCAGTTTCCTCCTCCAATACTGGATCGTTTTATTTTATTTTTTCAAGAATATAATAAGAAGGGCTTTGACTATGTCTGTCGGTTTTCCTTTTATTTTTTATATTCGTCAAATTTGTTTGCTGGACGTCTGATAAGGACAGTAAAACTGGTCAGTTTTTGTCATTTTAGAAGGCTCCTAATTCTTATAATAATTAATTTATGGAGAAAAACACAACCGAAAGACATACAGTGGTACCTACAGATTGCATGGTAAAATAATCATAGCTCTAGCGTCATTATCCAGAGAGGAAACTGAGGATTACGTTTGTATGGAACAAACGCCACCAGCGTTTCCTCTTAAGAGGCTACTTTGGAATTTACCTTTATCGTAAATATTTCTATCAGACGTGTTTTCCTTCCATTAGGATACTCAATTAAGATCATCTTATAATATAATAAAAACTCGTATCCCCAAACCTTGTATTAATATTATTAAGATATACGTACACAATAATCTCATTTTTTCCAAAGTTTAGCAAGGAATTTTAAAATAATTCTGTATTGTCAAATCACTGGCTACTCGGTACTGACTAGTAAAATTATTGGAATTTGCACTGAATTTGCACATCTCTATTCCAGCCTAATGGATTAATGTAATTTTGAGAGCTGGCTTCTGATCTATTGTGATTTTAGTATTTAAATTCTGGAAATTAATTTGATTTGACTGGGAACTAGTTACTAGATTTAGACAGGAGCATCAAGGTTTATAATGTTACGTAAATTATTGATGAGCAGTTATAATATAATACATTCACGTTTATTAAATAAATTTCTATTATAATTAATTTTGTGTGTTGTTAGTACATCTAGGTTTAGCCTATCTAGTAATAATATATCAACAAAGTTGTTTAAACATTATATAAAAAATATTTGTAACATATATATTTTAATTTATCATCGCATATTATAATAGAGGTACCTACCTACCCACGTAATGTTATATCCATAGATTACGAGTTATATCATTCTTATGTTATATCAATAACTTGGTTAACATATATATGTAGTTCCTATATGGTACATCAGTGGCTCATACGAGATTTCAGGGCAAATTTTAGCCACCGAGGATTGGATCTAGTTGCAGCCTGTTGTTGAAGGTCTACCTAGTCCTGAATAGGATAGAGCTAAGTTTAATCAACCGAAACCGGCCGCACCTAGTTTTAGCCAGCTAAATCATAGTGTAAAGGCACTTCGGCTTTTACCCGTAACAATTTATGCATTACATTTTAATCTTCGACTGGTAGTTGTAGTTTTTACTTGTATATAAGTACCTATTTTCTTATTCCATCAAACAAATAACCCAAAGAACCGCGATGATGATAATTTTGTTTGAAATGTATTCCGCCGATTCCCAACCACCGACAATGCACTCTGATTGGCTAAGGCCCAGTTTCAATAATTTACGGACCGGTATCGGTTAAGATTTATTAATATTAAGACTCTTACATCTTTACTAATAATGAAGCAAAGACCCAAAGCTTTGCATAGCAGACCCTCCCATATGGAAGTAGCTATCACAGGTAAAATTAGCTTACGAAATGATCTATATGCCCAGTTTGGCAATAAAAAAACCTACCATTGGTAAGCAAAACGATTCGTTTTTGTTTATTGAAACCGGGCATAAGTCAAGGACACACTAAACATTTACCCCCTTATTCATAATAAAGTTATCAAACGTTGATTAGCTAAAACTCCGAAGTCTTTATCTGACAGGGAGTATTACAAAGATTTGAAAAGGCAAGTTAACATCGCTTTATATAATGAGAAAAAGGCTTTTTTTAGGCAAAATATTAATTGCTACTGTAATGATTCTAGACTACTGTGGAAGAATCTCAAGTCAAAGGTGTTGCCTTCTAAGTCAATCGATCTACCCCCACAGTTTAATAATCCTGATGCAATTAATCACCACTTTCTCTCTGTTCCCGGTAACCACTACGCCAGTTTGTCAGACTTGACTTATCTTGAGTATCATAGGCACGGATTAGCTCATTTTTCATTGAAAACGGTAACATCTTCTCAGGTACTTAAATACCTCAAAGAACTTAAGTCCAGTGCAGTGGGATCTGATGGAATATCATTGGACATGATTACATTGACACTGCCTCATAGTCTGGAATCACTTACTGCTATAATAAATAAATCTATTACAACTTCTACATTTCCAGCACTATGGAAGACAGCTATAGTTCGACCAATCCCAAAAACTACGAGCCCATCAGATATCAATGAGCTTCGCCCTATTAGTATATTGCCATGTATTTCAAAAATTCTTGAAAAGGTAGTTTCCCATCAACTAACAGAGTTTTTGGAAACTAATTGCATTTTGCCTGATGCTCAGTCGGGATTCAGAAAAGGTCGTGGCACTACTACTGCTCTCCTGGACGTAACTGACAATATCCTTACTGCTCAGGACCAAGGCATGGGTACAATTTTGGTATTGTTAGACTTTTCGCGCGCTTTTGATTCATTAAATGTCCCCTTATTATTATCAAAGCTTAACTACTATGGTTTTCAACCAAGTGCTACGAAATGGTTTCACTCCTATTTAAGTAATCGCCTCCAGTATGTCGAGGTGCGTAAAGAGGATGGTTCAAAATGTCTATCCAAATGTTTACCAGTTACACGAGGGGTCCCACAGGGGTCGATTCTGGGCCCTCTTTTATTTATTTTATACAGCTCTAATATCGTCAATAGTATACAACACTGTAGATATCACCTGTATGCAGATGATTTACAAATGTACATTTCTGTCAAACCAGATTGTACTCAGGAAGCTATAAATAAATTAAACGAAGATCTAAATAGTGTTAGTGAGTGGGCACGGCGAAACTGTTTGTTACTTAATGCAAAAAAAACCAAGCTGATGATACTAGGAACTAAATGTCAAATAGATAGAATAGGTCAGGTGAACCCTCAAGTCCATATTAATGGAGAACTTATAGAAAGGGTCACAGATGCTAGAAACTTAGGATTAATTATTGATGAGAAGTTACGTTTTGAACACTACATATCTGAGACTGTAAAAAACTGCTTTTATCGACTTAAAGTACTATATAAAATACGCAATTATCTAAGTGTTGAATTGCGCATCAGACTTGTAGATTCACTAATCTTGTCCAAATTTAACTATGTGGATGCAGTATATGGACCGCGATTATTTAAAAAAACTGAACATCTTATACAAAGAGTGCAAAATGCTTGTGCTCGTTTTTGCTTTGATATCCCGCCCCGTGGTCATGTTACGCCATTTCTCGACAAACACAATATTTCTAAGATGAGATATAGAAGGGAATTACATTTGGCAACCCTTTTGTTTGGCACAATAATAGCTAGTAAACCTATTTATTTATATAGTAAGCTTAGCTGGGCTCGTGAACATAACAGTCACGCGACGAGGGCTTCCTCTTATTTGCTGATGACGCCTCGTCACCATTCGGCTGCTTTCCGTGGCAGCTTCAGATACCGCGCTACCAAGTGTTGGAACAATCTTCCACCACCACTGCGTGACCTGAAAAGTGTAGCAGTATTTAAACATAGGTTTAAGATATTTCTGTTGCACAAACAGAAATCAGAATCATAATTTAGTCCTAACTTATGGTTGTTAATTCAAGTTGTTTGTAGCCTTGGTAATAATTAGTATAAGTAGGTATTATAATAATAGTAGGTATCTTCATCAATTTTAAATTTTAATATTAAAATAAAATAAAAAAACCATCAATAATTTTAGAACGTTTGTATCTCACCTGCACTTTTTTCACTTTTCCATAATAATGGTTGGCTGGATCGATGGAAGCTAGTCGAAAGGTACCGTTATATGGCTGTCACATTCACAGTGAGAATTGATAATTTACACTCCACGTTTCTCTCTTTTTTAAATTCATTTGACGTATCACAACCATATCTTATAAGTTTGTATTATATATTATTTCATTAGTTTTTGTAGGTAATTGTAAATTTATTCTTAACGATTTATGGGAAACGCTTGCTTTCACTGTGCGTGCGCCACTACGAATGATTCAACTGCAATACTTTTTTGCCATGCATAAGTTTCAAGGTCGTACGCAGGGTGAATGGCATGTGAACATGTATGTTTTATATTTTCTTTTATTATTTTATATTTATTAATTATTCTTTGCCCTGTACTTTTGTCCGGAGTCACTACAGGTGCCAGCTGAAAATCAGCGCTGTTGTTATACAGCAGCACATGCTGAGCTGGTACCCTTTTGACAGCACACCCACCGTTGACGATGCGAGAAACGAATTGTTTTACCTCAGAGTATATAAATACTACAAGTACAAGTTTTACTATAATTATTATTTTTTCTTTCTGTTCTGTACTTTATATAATTTTGCCTAGTTTTAAATATTCCTGTATGTTTCTTGCTTTTTTGTTTTACTTTTATTTGTGCTGTTAATAAATGTTTTTTACTTACTTACTTACTTACAGGTGACATTTGGTGATCGAAAGAGAGAGACGGGGCACACTATTATGGTTTTAGTTAAAAAGCGATTTTGAATAAGGGGGTTTGATGCAGTGATTGGGTTGATACTGTTATTAATCAATACAAATGTTATTAATACGTCTTTTATTGGTTGCGGAGTTTGATTTCCTCACCGAATAACTTCTTAAAAGTAACAATATCCCAGACATAAGGAAATAACGAAATAAACTTATCCGTCATATAAACACGTGTCTAGTACATAACCAGTATTTCTAGATAACAACACTAACAGCAGTAGTCCTTACAAACAAGCTTACCTAAATACATCTCTATATCTGTCCGTACGAAGGCTGTCCACATGGAGCCGACGAACTTGCTCGCAATGGATATGAGACACAGCAGAGAGTCATCAATTTGCATTTTCCTACTTAGCACCGTTATTGAGAACATTGCACCTGGAAATTAAAGATATTATACTGTACATACATGTTTTGTACATGGACACAGCTTCTAGATTTAGTAAGTGGCAATGGGCAGGCCACATCGCCCGAAGAGCCGATAACCGATGGGGAAGAAAGGTTCTTGAGTGGTGACCACGTATTGGAAAGCGCCGAGGACGACCTCCCACCAGGTGGACCGATGACCTGGTCAGAGTCGCTGGGCGCCGCTGGATGCAAGCGGCCCAGAACCGTTCGAAGTGGAAATCAATGGGGTAGGCCTATGTTCAGCAGTGGACATCTATGGGCTGATATGATGATATGTTTTGTAAATTACAAAATAGAGTCAAGCGAGGCAGTGAGTAGCATATGCTTTAAAATAATGAAAGCTATGTGGTCAACCCACATAGCATCACGCCATATATAGATCCCGGCAAACTTCTTGGCATAATTTGGGCGTAGTGGGGAATGGTTTGTGGAGGTATACTGGCGAGCAACATAAATGATTATTTTAATTTAATGACTCGCGCCCGCCCCCGCTCCATTCCCCGCAACCCATCACCAAAGACACCTAAAATTTGGCTTCTGTGCAGTTTACGTTTTGTGTCAAGAAGTTTGCCAGTTTCAAAATCAAAAATCAAAATCAAACTCTTACATTCTGGAATTCTGTTATTTTTATGAGAAAGATATAAAAGGAGCCAATTAAGACATCTATTGATTCGTTCGGTGCCTTTCGTGGGGTTTAAGATAGTGGCAGCCAAAACGTAGATCGTTGGCACTCACGTACCAGAAACCTAAAAAGGATGGAATCGGAAAGTTAAGTGTAGTGCCTTATCAGGGTCTAAATTGAATAAATACTTTTTGAATGTTGAATTTGAATTTTGTAGCGTGAGACAGACCTAACCTATTTCTTCCTTCGATTTTGTTCCCGTATGGTGGTCGATCACAATAATACCACTCTGTTTGTATGTTTGAGTTAATAGTTATGTTTAGAAGTAACTCACCTATTGAGTGCAGTATGATGGAATAACTTATGAAAAGGCTGAATTTCACCATATCCCAGTTTAGTTGGTTCCTCACAAAGAGGTAGAAGACCGAGTGCTCCGCTGAAAAATAATAAATAATACATATATTCTATTAAATTAAAAAGATATTTTATTTTAATTAAAAACACATACACATTCTTATTATAACTTTTTTTTTAAATAGTAGAGTGTTACTTTCTAGCGTCATTGGAAGTACCAGTCAGTGTTCAAATTGAAAACCCATGAGGAAAAGAGAAACCACATAAATAGATCTCATCAATAAATATTTGGATAAAATATTGTTAAGATGCGGTCCTTCTTTGCATCTTATCCTTGGCGGCAAATGTGCTTTTCTTCCGGGGACCCTTCGAGTTGTGCGAGCGCCATTTCTGAGGTGATATGTCAGGCTATGGAATATTTTATTCCATACTCTGACGTATCCCCCAACAGCAGGACCCCTAAGTGGTTTAATGCAGATTGCACCTCAGCCGAGGCTACTAAGCAATCAGCATACCAAGCCTGGGCAGATGCTCGCGCGCGTAAAGCTCCTGATTTGAAGTCCAAGAAGAAAGCTTTTAATATTGCCACCAAGTCCTGTAAAAAGGCCCTCAAAGATGCACGCACCGACCATATTGGCCGAATTAGCGACAAGCTTTCTTCTTTCCCATCTGGGAGTAAAGTTTTTTGGTCGCTTGCCAATTCGGTTGAGGCGAATTTCTGCCGCCCATCGCTACCGCCGCTGCTGAAACCCGACGGTTCTCTGGCCCACACAGCCGTGGAGAAGGCTAATATATTTGCCACTCTATTTGCGGGGAACTCACATCTAGATGCGGGTAGCCAATCACCCCCAAAACTACCCTCTTGCAACCTCCAAATGCCAGATATTCATATTCGGCAAAAGGAGGTAGCTAAGGTACTACGCAATCTGGATGTGAATAAAGCCAGTGGCCCTGATGGTATTCCAGCCATTGTCCTTCGGAACTGTGCGCCTGAGCTGTCTCCTGTCCTAACACGCCTGTATCGCCTCTCTCTACTAACGGGTCAAGTTCCAAAAGCCTGGAAGCTTGCAAATGTGCAACCAGTGCCCAAAAAAGGCAGTCGTGCTGACCCCTCAAATTATCGCCCGATTGCGATCACGTCCATACTCTGTAAGATTAAGGAACGTGTATTGAATCGGAGGCTCCTGGCATACCTTGAAGATAATGATCTCCTCAGTGACCGCCAATTTGGCTTCCGCCAGAAACGGTCGACTGGGGATCTTCTTGTGTATGCCACACATCTATGGAGCGAAGCTATTGAGAGATATGGTGAATCACTTGCTGTTTCCCTTGATATCTCCAAGGCTTTCGATAGAGTCTGGCACGATAGCCTGTTAAGTAAGCTTCCTTCGTACGGAATATCTGCTGGTTTGTGTGCCTGGATTTCAGATTTCCTGAGCGAAAGGTCCATACGAGTTGTCATAGACGGGTGCTCGTCGGATCTATTGGCAATTAATGCCGGGGTACCTCAGGGATCAGTTCTCTCCGCGACATTATTCTTGCTGCATATCAACGATCTGCTAAAACCCGGTATCTTTGGGTACGCAGACGACAGCACTGTCATGGAGAGCTATTTTTCAGGCACACAGGCCACCAGGGAAGAAATCTTGACGCTTAGAGAGGCCATGGTTGAGCGTATTAACTTGAACCTGCAAGCAGTCTCCGATTGGGGCAAAGCTAATCAGGTCAAGTTTAATCCCTCCAAGACACAGGCGTGTCTATTCACCGCTAAAAGGAGTCCTTTCAACCTCACTCCTTCTTTTCAAGATATATCCGTACCGATTTCCGACCAACTTGAACTCCTAGGCATAACCTTAACTACCAAAATAAATTTTGGTAGTTCTATTGAGTCAAAGGCTAAAACCGCTGCAAAAAAGTTAGGCATCCTCTGTAAGGTGAAGCGGTACTTTACACCGGATCGGCTATTGCAACTGTACAAAGCACAAGTCCGTTCGTGCATCGAGTACTGCTGTCACCTCTGGGATGGATCTGCCAAATACCAGCTGGAGGCCCTTGACTCAATAGACCGTCGTGCTAGGAGACAAGTCGGTGATGTTACGCTAACTGAGGCGAAATTAACGAGCCCTGAACATCGGCGTAAGGTTTCGTGTTTGTCGGTCTTCTATAGGATATATTTTGGAGAGTGTGCTACAGTATTGTTCAATCTAATTCCTCCATCCCCATTTCTCCATCGAAACACAAGACGCCGGGAAAATTTCCACCCATACGTTGTCGACATCCCGCGTACCCGGACACAACGCTTTGCTTCATCGTTTCTTATACGAACAGCAAAGGAGTGGAACTCTCTTCCGGGGTCTGTGTTTCCCGACACCTATAACCTAGATGTATTCAAGGCCAGAGTGAATAGGCTTTTTCTGGGTAAGCGTGCTACATCCTCGGCCTCGTCATAACTCCTCATGGGGTCAGTCGAAGGTCAAACGCAAGCCCATTTTACATAAAAAAAAAAAAAAAAGTTTCGAAAACATGCAAGAGTATATCCATCTATGAGTATATCTATCTTTTTATTTACTTTAAATATCGTAATCGTTATGGGTATCGGTACGGAATCTTTAAATATAGTAAAAACGTGCACATGAGCCGTGTGGACGTTTAGTGCAGAGCCGTGTGGATGTGTAATGTAGAGCCGCGTGGACGTGTCAGAAGTCATAAACACCGGTTAGGTATGGCTTTTATCAAATATGAAACTGGCTTTGATAATGTTTGACCAATTTGGCTGCTCCAAATTTTGGAACGGGAGAACCTGTTATGACCTAACTCCTTTTTAAATTTACAACTAGATTTTTTTCATTTTTAAAATAGGAAAATAAGGTAATCCACATTAATCAAATCTTATCTATGTCTGAGCGGAAACTCGATATCAGAAATATTCAGAAAGTGAATGGAATTATAAATGAAGACAATAGAAATATAATAACAAATACAAATGCTTTATTTTCAAAATTATCTGAACGTAATATAACGTATTGGTGTTGCTAATCAGATATTATCTCTTTTATCACTAAATGTCTAATTTGAAATCTTTTAATTTTCTATTTTAAAGAAAATCTAACTGACTCCCTCTAAAAAGGAAGCTAAAGCAAAATTGCTAATAGGAGGTACATAGAGGAGGATTTTTTCAAATTTACAGAAGATATTTATGCAATAAATACAAAGATTGGTAAAGATGGCCAATAACAAAAAAAAACTCAGTAGTTTGACGGCTCTGCCCTGAATATCTAATTTGCGTGTCCTTAGCCCGAGATAAAAAAATGTACAAGATATTATTTTATTTTATTGGTTACCTACTTCAACTAAAAGTCATGCTAAAAGATTACAGCACAATGACAATTGATTTTACACCTTGCGTGCTTCTACAAATGCGATAATACTTTGTTTCCGGCTTTAAGAAGAAGATTGACGGTCACTAAGGTCTACTATTAAGTATAATTGAACTTAAAGACGTCACATAACGCAGCAAAAAAAAATGCTGCTTGCTGAGCATGATAGAGGCTATTCATTTTCCAATCACAACACTATCTTGTTTCACTCCTTAAAATGTCCACTATTTTTATTCTATTGAATTTACTAGGTACATTATTATTTTACTGGATTATTTTGTTGAACTTGCTGTATTGTTTTATTGAACATAAAATTATCATTTATGTTATATATATATTTTTATCAAGTTATGTAGGTTTTTCACACTTTAATATTGTTATTTTTTGTTATTTTTTAAAGTTACATACCCACTTATATTCATAATATTAATGTCTTTCTCTTATATCTTATTTAGTTTGTGTCGTCACTCTAGTAAAGGCTCTGCCAGAATACCAGCGTTGTACTGCTTTATGAGCAGTGCAGCTTTATTCTGAGGTAGGGACCTTTTAACCCCATACAACAAATTAATGTAATGTATTTTCTTCATGTGGGTGTGTACGCATTATGTTCATAGAATATGTTATTCTCACTATATAAATATGTGTACCTTATCCTTGTGGGTCAATAAATATTTTTTCTTTCTTCTTTCTTTCAAATGTCGGTACAAATGCTAAAACGAGAATAAGTATTTTATATATTAACTAGCGACACGCCCCGGCTTCGCACGGGTTCCATGTCGTGTGGTGTCGGGCGATTTGCGCGCCCCCGCTCTCGTCTCGGCCCGCTAATTCACGGTATCGCGAATACTGTTTCTTGCTAATTTTTAAATCTGTGATTTCTTTAAAATATAAAATTTTCAAAATAAAATATATTTTTTAAATTTTCTTTTTTTGTTGACTGTACTTGCATTGTCATCCAATATACTAATTTATACCAAATATCAAGTCAATCCGACCACTGGAAGTGGGTGAAATTCGACCTGCAAGATTCCACCCGAACAAACATACATACATACATTGCAAGTTAACTAAAAGCTTGTAAAAATAGTTACTGTGGGTTGTCCATAGGATATAGACATACCATCGTGGACTTTTTAAAGATATTTTTAAGACACACGATTCCGTAGTACATCATTTTGATATATTTCGTAAAGTTTAGTCAGCGTTAGCATTAAAATCGCAAAAAAATATGTGGTTAAAAACATTGACTTTTTTATATGTTCTCTATATACAGGATGTTGTTTTGGTCGGCGACAAGCGACCCAGGAGCGGTAGTACAAAATATATATTCCCCAAAAATGGACTTAATTCCATTAAATACTGTAAATATCTTGAGAAATACCTTATTCAATTTGAAATAAAATTACCGCAAAGTATGGTTACTAGGCACGTGCACAGACTAGAGCTAGGCGCAAGCCGCCATCGCCCCACCCCTTTACTCCCTCGTACTCCCGTTGAGTATTATGTCTACACTTTAGCTTATTACATGATTTTCAAATTTTTTTGTTTTTTATTTTTATTATTAAAAAAATAAAGTATTTTTTTAATATTTTTTTTAGCACCAGTATCATTTGTATTATCGACCCTGAGTCGCTCGTCGCTGACCAAAACAACGACCTGTATAACATAGATGTATTATATATATTTTAGGGAAATTTATGACTCAAAAATCCGTTGCGTGGTTTAGAAGGAGTTAGAGAACAAACAGACAGACAGACGCGGAAAGCGACTTCATTTTATACTATGTAGATGATAATTATATGATATTATATGATATAATTTTGGAAACTTAGGACGATCCGATCGGCAGGAAGCCGACCAAATACCTACGTCGGATGCGCCGGGCGAGCCGACCGCTTCCGATTACATCGGTCCCGCGGAGTCCTGCCTCGCTTCGTTACGTTTCGATTTGGTAGTGGTCGGCGTCCTGCCAATCGGAGCGTCTGTTACTAGTATTAAAGCGCAGGCCGGGGAAGATATCTAACATAAAAAACAGAGACACTGTGAAGTACGCTGAGCATTAGCTATAAGATACTTACAAGAATTAGGTCCAAACAGTATGAATACAGTGAAGAGTGTCAGTAACACTTTTACTCTTCTATTGTTGGATCGTGGCCTGAAAGCCACCGTGACGGTCTCCAGCACATGGTTGATGTTGAAGAACGATACCTTCTTGTCACTAGTCGTCCTTTCTGTCTGTAAAATGTGATTGTTTCTTAATTACTTAAGTACGTGGTAGGGACTAAGATTCCTTTGTTGATTATCTTTGTTGATTAGAAAATTGATTTTCTTTGCAATTGGTTTTGTTTTCGGGGTAGGTATTTTTGTTCGTTTTTTTTTAAATTCGTGTTTTCCTACATTGCTCATGAGAGTTCTAGGTGAATCTGTTTTTTTTATACCACTAAGGTGGCAAACAAGCATACGGCCCGCCTGATGGTAAGCGGTTACCGTAGCCTATGGACGCTTGCAACACCAGGGGTATCAGTCGCGCGTTGCCAACCCAGAAGAAACCTCTTCACACCCTTCTTGAAGAACCCCGTGCTGTACTGAGAAAACCACGGCGGGGAGTTCATTGCACAGTCTGAGCGTCCGCAGAAGAAAACTCCTTTGAGCCCGCACAGTTCGAAACAATTCTGGTTTCAATGTGTGAGGATGGACTCCCCGTCGATGGCGAGAGGTGCGATGGTGGAAGGTAGCCGTGGGCATTAAGTCGAACAATTCCTTGGAACACTCCCCGTTGTACAAGCGGTAGAACACACATAAGGAGGCAAAGTCTCTCCTCAGACTGAGGGGCTCTAAACTGTTTATCTCATGCTAGAGCTTCACCTGCGTGTAATGCCATTAATTAGCGCGTTATTTGAAATAGTACCTACGCAGATATATCCGCTGATGTTAGCGCGCTAATTAGCTAATGACATTACTGATATCGTTAGACGTTAAGCGATAGCTCAAATCAAACGATAGTGGGCCACCCATTTGGTGCATAGTTTAGTGCATAATTTTTTTGCACGCTAATTGTTCCGATAATTGGACGTTAAGCATCACGCATTGGAAGCCTAGCATTAGTATTTTGTTGTGGACATTGCACTTGAAATCCAATCAAGCATAAAATCATAAGCGCTTTCTATTAGTTACATTTCGAATAAAAATAAACATTGCATAATTTTATCATTGTATACTGTACCTAATAAACAAAATCTGTTAATTAAATGAACCACGTTTTGTTGTTCTATTTGAACAGCGAACTGGTTCCGGACAACACACAATGTAATTAAATTGAATAATGATACATTGAATAATCACAATATTATTATTATGACATTACATATTTAATTAATTAAATAATATGCAGTGTATATCAACGGCCATACAATACTTTTTGTCCTGGGAAGGCATTAGGTCTCTCGAGTAAGTGCGGGGCACTGCGGGGTGTAAGCAAGTAAATAATATAAATCCAAAATATTAAACTTATCTTCAGGTATACATCGATAGAGTTATAAAATGGCTATGTTTAATCACTAATCACCAGTAATTCCGAATTATACATTTTTCATAGATTCATGTTAAATATTACTCAACTTTCTATATTAATATTATAATGAGGTAATTTTGTTTGTTAATTCGAATGTAGGGGGTTATCTCGGGAACTATTGATCCGATTCAGAAAATTCTATAATTAATAGGAAACCATTGTATCATTGAGATAAGTAACTTTTCATTGCGGATGGAACCGCGAGGGACAGCTTATTTTAAATAGCTTGTTTTATCATAAATTTGGTGCCATTTTCACGTAGTCATCTTCCATAGGACAACAGGAAGTTTCAGTGGATTTATAAAAACAAAACAATACTTACAACAGTTCCTTATACACTAGGACATTCTTCACGCACAGTTATTTGATCCCAAATTAAGCAGAGCTTGTAGGTACCTACTATGGAACCGTTCATACATTTAACAATCGTAATTTGGTTTTAAATTATCTAAAATTAATTAAAAATGAACTCACCTGTGGAAGCCCTCGTTCTTTAAGCCATTCATCAGGCTCTTTCAAACATAGAGTACCATACAGTAGCACAAACACAAACATTACGGCGGTCGTCGAAAATATTCCATAGTACCCCATCCTCTGCAGCAACACTCCACTAATTCCAATTCCAATGGGGAATCCAACAGTCATGCAGAAATTAACCAAGCCCACACGAAAAGTCCTTGATTCTTCAGAAGTTATGTCACTAATGTAACTAAATACACCAAGAAACATTGTCACCCAACCACCCGTTATGGCAGGGAATAAAGTCTCCAAGAACACAGTAACCTGCACAGGTATCTCGTAGAAAAAGTACACGTTCACCAAATTGTTTATAGATGTTAACACTTCTCCGTAAATTGGTAGCATGATACAAATTTTTCTCTTTCCCGTCCGGTCGCTCCATGCTCCCAAGAACATTATTATTATGCATGGCAAGGCTGTTTGGATCACACTTTTCCATATGTCTATCGAGGATATCAATGTTTGCACTTGTTTCTCGTAGTCCGTATAATTATTGCTCTTTTTATTGACTAATGCGTCGCATATTTCATCTCCGAAATTTAAATTGACTCTACATGCTTTGTCTAAATTGAGATTTCCCATAGCAAACCTTGATATGACACTGGGTATAATCAATCCGGCTAGCAAAGGTTCTACGGTTATGTTATTCCTGATATATCCCAATTTATCCTTAAATGATTTATCTTTATACAGTTGTTGAAATACATCTTTATTCAATGGTTTCTCTTCTGTAACCTCCGGAGATTTTTGTTTTTCTTCAGCCATTTTGAATTTTGTTTCGATTGTTATTTGTTTTTGATTTCCTATATCAACTCCATTGTTTATGAACACTCGAACGCGACCGATCGTTACTGTTGCAATATTTGATTTCACATTATGTCTGACAGTAAGTAACTCAATAATAGCTTCTATTGTTTGTCTTCATATATTTGTTTGATATCAATTACGCGTAGATAATGATAATGATATAGAGCTCTAATTGATAAGGGCGTCCTGTTGTATATTAGTACGATTATCGTAAGTTACTGTATGTTCTGTCATTTATAGTTGATCCTCTAAACTGTGGTACTCTTTAGATTCGGTGTTGGTGTGCTCAGCGGCTGACTCTCCACTGGTATCTGTATGAAAAGGCAATGATAAATATAAACGCTCATGTAGTGAGGTCAGCGGTTGGATTAGATGACGATGATTATTCAGTTTGTATTGTAGTCTGGTTTACTTTGATTCTCGTTGAAACATTTTTTCCTAAACGAAATAATATTAGACTGAAATCTATATAAGATTTGAAAATACGTGTTAACATAATAACTTACAGTTCAATTTTGCAGCGCACATAAATTGTAGATTATTTGTTTTACAATTATATATAATATAATAATATCAATGTAGTGATCATACTGCAACACTGTGACAGATAATTATTATCACGAGTTACATTTTCTATTTATTTATATCTTACGTTTTAATCAATAATTATATTGTTTTATGTCTGAGTTTTATCACGCGTTAATTCTCCTTCGATACTGACATGTATTGTAGGACTTGTCGTGTACAGACACAGACCTTTTTTAAACATAGCATTGTTGGAAGAACCGGTCATATAAACACATAGTCTTGGGCGGATTTAAATGGATAGCCTAAAGTGACAGTTGCTAGGGTGACTATTATTATTAACTAACGGTTCCCCGCGGTTTTACCCACGTTCCCGAAATAAGCATATAACAATCGGGGATAAAGTAGCTTGCTATAGGTGAAAGAATTTTTCAAATCCGACTGTTAGTTCCAGAGATTATCCCGTTTAAACACACCAAAAAACTCTTCCGCTTTATTATATTAGTATAGATAACCGACTTCAAAAAAGGAGGAGGTTCTATGTTCGACGCGGAGCTATGTTCTTTAATTTTAAGTTTGTTGGTGGGCCATAAATAATTCTTTTTATTTTAATGTAAATAAGACTTTATATAAGATTTTTATAGAATTTATGGGAATCTTGCCGATCGATAGCCTCCAGGTAATTTGTATATTTGTTGTTATAATGTAAAAATAATAACCGATATTGAAAAATAGTAAAATTCCATAAAGTATCGATATTTATACCTGCACATGACTATTTTCATTGGTCGGTATCACGTTTTAATTATAAGTTTGATGCATGACGGTGAAAAAAATGTTACCTGTTATTTTTTCCGGTATGTTAGATAGTATATGGTTAAACCTTTGCAAAATTATACTAGACTTGAAACTAGAAAATAAGCATAATGAGTAATGATCCGCCATTTAGATCTATAACTTTTTAACGATCAAAATTGAATTCAAGACCTACGATACAAAGTTCAATTTAAAATAACTAGACATGGAAAACCACGTTGATACTTACACGGCATAAGGTTTAAAATCGTAAACGATGTAATTTGGTCATACATTGAAATGACAATTATGCCCCATGGA
The DNA here is from genome assembly GCA_951394255.1 of Polyploca ridens. Classification (NCBI taxonomy): domain Eukaryota; kingdom Metazoa; phylum Arthropoda; class Insecta; order Lepidoptera; family Drepanidae; genus Polyploca; species Polyploca ridens. The sequence continues at coordinate 14,937,340 of OX596250.1, forward strand.
CACATCTCGTGGCAAAGTTCCGCATCTCTGCACAAGAAAAAAGAACTCAACAAATATGTATTATTAATGAAAATTGTGCAAAATGTTGCTATTAGCGCCGACAATCACGATGTCTACACTTAAAAGATTTTATATAAAAATATTTTATAAGTTATTATGATTAGAATATTTAAAGTCAATTTTTAAGTCTAGGTATATTAGTCGTTAATTTTTTCGCACGATGTTGTCTTATTGTGATGGTTTGGTACGTAGTTGTTTTTACATAAAAGTAGTTCTTTTTGTACAGTTATTTTATTCACAGTCAAATTCTAAGCCATTTATTCAATTTAGGCCCTAAGTGCCCTAGTTGGGCACTTATGAAGGTCAAAGCTACTGAATTTCCACCATTACGTAAGTCGGCCTTCAATATGAGATGAACATGGCAAGAAGAAAAAAAATATTTAAAAAATGTAACCTTGCTGAGTCAAGGTAAAATTTTTTAAATATTTATTTTTGACGTTCTGACCATATTGGTTATTTTTCCAAAACATTATACATACATACTTTTCTTAATTTTACAAAATAAAATACACAAGCATAAAAGGCTTAAAAAAGAACAACATACAAAAAAAAATAACCTTTACTAGTATAATTATGTAGGTAATCTACTGGCGTTTGTACAACGTGCACTTGTGCAGAGTGATGCTATTTCCAGGAATCTTTATCTTAAAGCCGGCTTATCACTATGGGATATAATATAATATATATTACATCTTGGGATATATATTTTACCGCTCGTTACATTTTGTCGAAAAAATATTTATAGTTTGGGATGTAATATACAAAAATGTATCACGAGCGATAAAATATTATATCTCAAGATGTAATTTATATTACATTATATCCCATAGTGAAACGCCGGCTTAATTCTGGAAGACACTATCGTAATTTTCACAAATAGCACTAAATTTATGATTTTGCAGGTTACGCGAGTTAATATCAAGGGTTTTTATCTATATGTTTTGCGTTTGAACAAACTCTTACAGTATTTCAATTTTTAGTTTCTACATTGCTTAGTCTTCGAGAAAAACCTCATTGACAGACAGACGGACGGACACCAGAGTGATATTATATTCTTATTTTTCCTTTTAAGGTCCAGAACCCTGAAAAGGAATTGAACATTTTTAAAACGGCAACATTTGTATGCTGTTATTTAGTATGGATCTCAGTGTTTATCAGAAATGGTCAACATTGGCCGTGTTGCCAGCAAATACGTGCCCGGAAACCGAGGTACATGTGGACGCATCAGTTGAGACCGACACTAGGTTTATTCACACGTATTTATGGATTTTCCCATATTTCTTTTTGCTTGCATATCGCCACTGAACCCGCCTATACAGGCCACTACGAAGACTAAGATGCAGCACGATTGCTAACAAGAAACCTATTTACACTGGTATTGAAAGCCTCTAAGACTCTTGTAAGAGTCAAGAAAGAGCCACCGAAATCAAGTTCCACGCTTGCTGTCCGCATTTTAAATTTTAATGAGGATGCAAAACGAACTCTGAACGTATTTTGTACCATACAGCGGGTATTATGTTATATGTACGCACGGCTACACATCAAGCGATACAAGTGTCAAATTCGGAAAAGTGAAGAGTGAGCGTTACCAATTCACATGTATGCGAAAAGTCATAGTTTAATCATAAAACAGTTTTAACTCTTCACAACATTATTATACAAGTTATAACGATGCCAGCATATTTTATTAGAAAAATGCCATTGTTCTATTCTCTCACAATCGTCAATTGTTTATAAACTTATTGTTATATAATAAGCCGGGGAATCTATATCATTTATATATTTTGAAAACAGAAGTGTCATTGAGATTTGCGAACAAAAATAAACACCACATTATTATTATTTCCAAGATTTTAATTGATAATTTTGTTTCCCTATTTAATATGTTTATTTATACATACAGCGTGATATCACCGGTAGTCTCGATATAAAATTACTATAGCAAACACGGACGGACTAACTTAGACGGACACGATGAAAATATAAGGGTCCATTATTGACTACGGAACCCTAAAATGTGGCGTTATTTTTAGAAATAGTTATGAAGGTTGTATTATATATCTTTTATATGGAAATTATAGTTTGTGTGTTCGTTCATTCGCCTTCTATGCTTTCGCAATTCGCGCTTCCTTCGTACGGTTGAGTTGAAACTGTACAGTCGATGATGTAATACACTTAGTGAAATTATACAATGATTATCTTAAACTATTGATAGCTTTCCCGGGATAAAAAGTACCAATTGTGTTAATACAAAACATATTATATTAGCGTGCCATCCAAATCCGTTCAGTAGTTGAAAGCGTAATAGGGATGTTGCCTGGGTAAAAATATAATAATTCTAAGTCCGTCAGTTAGATTATCAAAAAATATTGGACACGTAGTTTTTGCTTTACCAAATCATTAACAATTGACGAAGATAATGCGTGACTAAGTTCGGGAGAGGGAGCTCGTGACATCACTTGTTACTAAAAAGTGTACGACACCGTGACGTCACGCGGAACTTCAACACACGATATCTTCGTATTTTTTTGTTTAATTGACAAAAGAAAAAATACGTGTCTAATATTTTTTGATAATGTAAATGACGGACTAATTAGTTTTTTTCAGGAAAGTAGCCTATTGAGTAACAAGTATCTATCCAAACTTTCACATTTATAATATTAGTGAGATTATGCAGGCAGAATCCTTCAACATATTTTAGATTAGTGTAATATTTCAACATCTGTATCTATATATTGCGAGAAAATTGCTTTGGGATTTCACAAAGTGTATAAGAACATAATTTCTGTCCTCGACTGTACAGTTCTCATCTTTGACACAGGAGTGAAAGTTTCTGACACAGAAAATAAATAAAAAATAACGAGATATTGAAACGCATACCGGGAAAAATTATAATAATGTCTATTCACTTGATGAGGACGTCCTCAATTCTAAATATGAACTTATGCTATGTAAAAGTACGCTAGTAATATGAACTAAAGAAACATTCACTGCACTTTGAACACTATTTTAATTCACCACAAGAAACAATATATAAAGAACATTATCACATCTACGTGCCTACAAAATTAACATGTACAAATGGTACAAGATGTGGTCTATCGTACGATAACTAAACTATTAGTGCTGGCTGTTTAGTTAACGTGGGTTTATCGATAGTAAGCTCTTAAGCATAATATTGATTAGCATTGTGGTGTCTTGGGTGACCGCCTAGTGGTATTTCAAATCGAGCGTTTCCGTGCTTCGGAAGGCACGTAAAGCCGTTGGTCCCGGTTATCACTTAATTGTGATAGTCTTTAAGCTAGTTAGATGCCTCCGAGGCGGCTTGAAAACTCCAACAGTAGGTTGACCACTAGCCTACCTCTACCGATCGGCAGTGAGCACGCGTGCCATATCTGCCTATTATCTTTCACCCTAATTTGTGAAAGGAGTTCTGTGCTCAGCAGTGGGACATTATAGGCTGATGATTATGATGAACATAAATGAACAACGCTTTCAGACTATATGATTTAGTTCAAGATTTTAAATAGTCGGGAAAGTTAACTCTGCCCATGGGAGGGTGGAACTAAGGGAAGGGAGTGGAACAAATATATTTTTTATGGCATACCTAACTGGCATAGCATGCCAATGGTCGATATTTGCTTTCTGCTTTGAACTAAGTCGACATTACCCGCATCCGTACATCCTACGCTTTTCCCCGACACTAATAAATCGAACTATCGACTTTAGACAACACTAAAGTGGGCAATGATTCCGTCGGTGACATTTTGACCAATTACCTACTTGAGCAGGAATTGTAAGAATTGTCTGCGTTTAGCCATATTGACATACAAAGACGTAGGCTTGTTGTATGGATCAAATAGCAACTCTTATTATGAGCGAGTATTGTAGTAGTTAGGTTTAATAATTATTTAGACTTGTGTATACAATGACTTAACTCTTGTTAATTGTTGGTTCTCGCGAGGGACGCGCGTCCTATTGTAACAATTGATATCATTGTTATATTTTTAACCGCGAGTCAAGCGATTAACACGATTAGTACAGTCGATTACATTGAGATATATCTTGGATGCAATAGTTATCATCTGCGTTGTCTACTAAATCTTTTAAGGCAATGATAGCTCAGTGGTAGTGACGTCGGATACCAAGACGAAGGTCCCGGGTTCGAATCCTACAATGAGCTTGAGCTTTCGGTGAAGGAAAAAAACGTGTGGAAACCATAGCACGGTGGTAGGGTACTTTGCAGTAGGTACCCATCTGGCTGGTTATCGTCTTCAAGTTGAAAATCTGTCGCCAAGCATCGGTGTGTTCCGATATCTGCACTTGAGAGTCAGTTCCTTCTAGGCTTTGTGTGCTTACCACATTCGGTCACATCATCACTTACCATGGTGAGATTTTGGTCAAACACAGGCCTATTAAAGCCCATCACAGACGTAGCGATAATATATATTAATATAAATCATAGCAAGGCATATTACGATATATTTTCAATACTAATGTTTGAGTGACCGCACACGCAGCTATAATATATATTTCTGTTACATCGCCTGTACACTGTACTGTAATTTATATTATAGCTCGGCATATTAATATATATTATAGCTACATTTGTGATGGGCTTTAAAGTTAAAAAAAAACTATATTTTGACACAATTTATATGTAGTTCATTGGAATACTTATTTTAATAGCAGATTATGTTCCGGCCGGTAGCTGCAGGTGAGCATCCTTCTAGGCTTTGAGCGTTTACCATCTACCGCCATATCTTTACTTACTATGGTATGATTTTGGTCATATTTAAAGGATAAGAGACTAGCTAGAGAGTTTAATAGGTTTGACCCGCTATAAGCTACGGATATAAATTAGGACTTAAAATAAATAACTTAGGTACCTACTTACAATCCTTCGTTCTTCGTCCTTTGAATCAATTGTTTTTAATTGTTATAAAAGTCCGCGCGGACCTTAGAAGAGCGTAAACATTACTGTATGAGAGTAAGTAGGTCATGTCTGCAAAAACAAGTTCTCTGATATTGACCTTAACATCAATATTCCGTTTAAAAGAGGTAATATTAAAGCACACACGTTTCTCTACCGAACTTTAAATAGAAACTGTTAGATGTTGTGTAAATTACAATGTTTTAAAATGGTTGTAAAACAGGTTTCTTCTTAAAGGTGCTTCTTAAAGAAGAAACCTGTTCTTAAAGAAGATGGTACCGTTAGGCTCATCGCGCACTTTGTCAGCATCGCTCCATCGCAGCAGCGACCCGGCACCGCCTCAATTCAATCCAACCACTAGCTGCCAGTGCCAGCGCGCCGCCTGCGAGGTGGCAGCTCGCGGGCGGCGCGGCGCCGGTCAAATTAGTAGCGCGGCTATGGCATGATACCGCTTGCTGGCGTCACGCAGCAAGGGAGCGGACCGCTCGTTGGAAGCGAGTGGTCATCAGGACTAGTGGCTTGTAGCGGCAAGCGCGCTTGCCGCGAGGCGTCCACTATTTTATCTAGTCATTGTAAAATTTACTTTAACGCATACGATTGCGTAGATGCCGAGGCGTTGCTATGGAGCGGTGCTGACATAATGAGCGATTACCTTTAGATGTTAGACATTATTTGTATCGCGAGTCGGTTATATAAATATTTTTTATACGACTTCAAAAATAGGACATTATCAATTCGACATGTATGTATGTAATATTATTGGCAATGTAATATTATTTACATATGATAATCTATTAGGGTTCCAAACAAATATACAAAATTTCATAGATAGGTATACAATACTATGTATGTTTGTATATTTGTATGTATGTTTGTCCACGAATATCTCCGACTATTAATCGGATTGTGATCATTCTTTTTTTATTGGCTTCCATTTATTTCAACTTAGGAAATGCGTTTCCTAAGTTCCTAAGTTCAATGCGTTTAATCAAAATCAGTTCAGTAGTTTTCAAGATATGCACTAATACGCGTGACGGCCTGGCTTATTTATACGAGATACGAGCGGTGTCAAAGGGAAAACAACTCAAAACCTTGGTCAAATTTTAGTACATGTAAGAAAAACTAAAAATTTCAATTTTTTTATTTTATTATAAAAGTTTACCTATTATTTATGTATTTATGTATTATCAAACAAATGTTTTAATATGACATAATTGAGCCAAATCCGGAAATATCATATTTGATACCTTTTTTGTGTATAAAAAAACTTTTTTTAATACATTTTATGATACATAAGCAACATGTCTTTTAATCTCAACTTCTACTTTAGTCCAATACATAATTTTATGGAAAATATATTCATACTATCAATATAAAAATCTAAGGAGTAAAACACTTCAGTATTTCAAAATATATTATAATTTGGTGGAGATCTTTATTTGTTGTCATGGACGTATAAAAAAGTCAAGCACCGCCTTATGAGAAAGTGAAGCACTATATTTCCTACGTATGTGTGAGTAAAATCAGTACTGGCCCAAGCAGGCACAAGCAATACTGAGCCTTATCGTCACTTTCGACGTCTCAATGCAAAATGACAACCAATTGGCTTACTATGGTATACATGTGTGTGTGAGGCTTGTATTTACGAGACGGCCGGCTTACTTGGGGTGCTTCACTTCGTATAAGGCGACACTCCGTCCTGGTTTTTTTATACGTCCATATTTGTTGTGTTTAAACTAAAATGGTGATCCTCATTCTAGTATTTTATCAGTAACACCTTCACAAATAACATCTCGTCTGTCAATATTCGCTTGAATCCGTCTCTCTTTAGTTTCTTGTCTATGTTTTATGAAGAACCATCTGAAAATAAATAACTCATGGTATAAAACCTTATGCATGACGTGTAAATTGTGTAGACATAAATCGCAAAAATAAATGAAATAAGGCCATGTATTAAATTAGTTGCCAAGTCACAAATTTCCCATATATTTTTTTGTATTATTTAATTAGCAGTTAATGTTTAATATTATTATGTAAGTCTATACTCATTCTATCTCTTTAGTTGCTATTAAAGGAGTGGCTCACTCGCAAAAATAGTTTTACAGTGTTTTGTAGCCGTTTGATAACAGTCACCGGGAAAACTATGCTCGTTAAAATAAAAAGAAATTGAGTTACTATGATCTGAATATAAACCAAAAAGTAATCAGTTCGTCAGAAAGCGAGAATACCGATTCCAGAAGTAGACAAAGGAAGAGGTGATCTTAGAAACATAATCGGAGTTATTCTTCAGAGAAATAATGAGGGCTTTTAGAAAGTTGGCACCAAATATGGCGTTTTACAGAAATTATATTGCAGGTATTCTTTCTCTTACCACCTGCTTAAATTTTTTCATTCACTTGATTTACATTTTTAGAGGTGGGAGATGTTAACCAAGATATAGAAATATCATTGAGCAGCCTATAAACATTCGCTTCGATCGGGGCAAGGCTTTGTGAGGTGCAGCTACATCAAAAACTGTACAACAAACAAATGCAATAGGCTACTTTCCTGAAAAAAACTAATTAGTCCGTCATTTACATTATCAAAAAATATTAGACACGTATTTTTTCTTTTGTCAATTAAATACAAAAATACGAAGATATCGTGTGTTGAAGGTCCGCGTGACGACACGGTGTGGTACACTTTTTAGGAACAAGTGACGTCACGAGCCCCCACTCCCGAACTTAGTCGCGCTTTATCTTCGTCAATTGTTAATAATTTGGTAAAGTAAAAAATACGTGTCCAATATTTTTTGATAATCTAACTGACGGACTAATTAGAATTATTATATTTTTACCCAGGCAACATCCCTATTGCTAGAAAAAAATTGTGCTCTGCTACTCTAAGTGCCATCAGAGTACACCTTGCAAAAGTAAGTAAATTTGTCTTTGGCTAATTCAATGAATAAATGAATCATGATTATTATTTTCTTTTAATACTAGAAATTTTAATTATTTCACATACAAGTTTTCTTTACCTATTTTCCCTACACGTATAGAATAGGTGATACAAATGTATCCTGAAGTGCGGTGGGATAAACTAGATCAGCGTATGCTAAACTAGATTCTCCTACCAGGCTAAGGATGTACCAGTTTGGCCTAGTCTATACCAGTTTATCCTATTGTGTATAAATAAATAAACAAATATCCTGGGACATTCCTCACACACGGTCATCTGATCCCAAACTAAGCAAAGCTTGTACTATGGAAACCAGATAACTGATATAATACATATACTACTTTTTGTTTGTAAATACATACTTATTATACATAATTACACCCAGACTCAGGACATACAGACATGTTCATGTATAGGAAGAACTTGTTTGGCCTAGGCCAAACTAGTTTATTGTACGAGTAATATTAATGTATCGGGTCTATTTGCGCACAGCTTATTATCAAAAACAACTCGTGTTTATCGAGACGCTGATTCCAGTTCACTCATGACCACGATCAATGCAACTTGATCGAACATCGAGGTTAATCAAAATTAAATTTTGATAATAATCTGTGCGCGAATAGACCCGATACATTAATATAACAATGAATTTAGTTCGCGAAAGTTTAAAAAAGTACTATTGTAAACTAGTTTAGCCTAAAATCGAGTTTGGCCGGTAACATACCTATACAAAACTAGCTGGCCACCATGATTCACTCAAAAGTATCATATATGCTCCAGAGTAAACTCTATCTAAGTGTCAAATTTCGTCCAAATCCGTTTAGTAGTTTTTGCGTGGAAGAGTAACAAACATCTTCACAACCTCATATCCTAAAAAACTTTCACATTTGTAGTATTACTAGCTAGTCCCCAAAACGAGCTTTGCAACCCCTCTTTTCACAACATTTCAGCAACATTTCTTCACAATCGAATCAATAGCAATATAAGAACACTAGCTTTATAGCCCGCGACTTCGTCCACGTAGATTATTTATTTTTTCTAGTTATTAATCATTGTAACAATATAGAGCTTTGTTTATGGCTATTGTCCGCCACTACGTGTGATATTTGAAAAAAGTTAAGGTAGATTGGGAGCTCACACGTAAGCATGCTACATAAAACTGGCCGTGGGAGAAACAGTCCTACCACAAATCAACTCTATCATATTTCAGAGTTTGTCGCTGTGATTTATTAATAGTCATCGCGAAACAAACCTTGATTGCGAACTGCAATCTTTTTTAATTCAAAAGGAAGGTGATTTGGGATCAATGGTATACGTGGCACGAAGACTGTTTCTTCTCTGGCAGTATCAGTTAATATTTTGACCTCAATAACATTGCGGTGGAGAGCTGCTACTTGTAGTCTAGTTCCCGCGACTTCATCCACGTGGAGTATTTCTTATTTCTAGATATGAATCATTGTAACAATATAGAGATTTGTTTATGACTATTGCCCGCCACTACATGTGATATTTGACAAAAGTTCAGGTACATTGAGAGCTCACACGTAAGCATGCCTCATAAAACTGACCGTGTGAGAAACAGTCCTGCCGCAAATCAACTCCATCATATTTCAGAGTTTGTCGCTGTGATTTATTAATAGTAATCATGAAACAAACCATCGCAACTCTCACCATCGACGGGGAGTTCATCCTCATTCCTGTCGCATACGCACAGGCTGTGGAATGAGCCTCCCAACGTGGTTTTCCCAAAGGAGTTTAGTATGGGGCATCTTCAAAAAGGGTGTAAAGAGATTTCTGCAGGGTCGGCAGCGGGCGAATAATACCCCTGTTGTTGAAGCGTCCATATATAGGCTATGGTGACCGCTTACCATCAGGTTAGCCATATGCTTGTTTGCTACATTAGTAGTATAAAATAAATTTGCTCGTGCCAGGTAGACAGATAAACGGATAGACGGGCGGAGATCTATCCACGAGTTCCAAGCACAGAGATTTTCATACACAACTTAATCCCCCTTTTCTCCCTTTGGGGGTGGCATTATTACAATCGCTGGCACAACTATAAATGAATTTTCAATCATCAGCCTACACACAAAAGTTGAAGATCCTAACTTCAAAACTGAAGGACTTTCATAAAACTTTCATGCCCTATTTTACCCCCTAGGGGTGGAATTTCCAAAAATCCTTCCTTAGTGGATGCCTACACTGTATGTTAATAAATTTAGTGGAGTTCACTGTATATTTGAAGGACTTGCATTCACAACTTCATCTCCCGTTTCCCCCTTCAGGGGTGGAATTGTCACAAACGCTGAGATAACTATACATTAATTTTCAATCGTCAGCTTAAACACAAAGTTTGAAAATCCTAACTTCAAAACTGACGGACTTGCATACAAACTTAATCCCGGTAATGTCAAAAATAATTGAAAAAGTTATCTTTAAAAGCCTGTACTCATTCCTCGAAACTAATAATCTTCTCACATCACAACAATATGGTTTCAGGAAAACTAAAACAATTAATATGGCAATTTACAGCTTTCTTTTAAAGGTAATGAATAGTATGGATGTTAGAATGCCGGCCATAGCGTTATTTATGGATATGACCAAGGCTTTCGATTTTGTTGAACACAATATTCTTCTCCGTAAGATGTACTCGTACGGTGTTAGGGGTAATGTTTTCAATTTAATCCAATCATATCTAACAGGTAGAAAACAGGCCTCGCAAATTGATAGACTATGCTTACAAACTAAAGCTGAGATTACATATCTATCTAAATACAGAGATGTCCAAAATGGTGTCCCACAGGGAAGTGTACTAGGACCGTTATTGTTCCTTATCTACATTAATGATCTGCCTAAGGTTACTAACTATGAGATGACGCTATTTGCTGATGACAGCACTATACTGTTCACAGGTAATAAAATATCAAATCTAGAAACTGACATTAATAAATCTTTGACATCAATTATTCACTGGCTTAATTCTAATAATTTGAAAATTAATTTGGATAAAACGAAAGTAATGAACTTTAAACAAACACAAAATAATTCAACGAAACTCAATATAACTTATCAGGGTATAGCAATCGGCGAGACCGATGCAACTAAGTTTTTGGGTATATACATCGACAACCGAGTGAAGTGGAATATACAAATTAACAACGTATGTAAAAGGCTAAGTCAGTTTTCGTACGCGCTCTTTAAATTAAGAAAAGTTGTTAATCAATCAGCCGTAATCACTGCATATCATGGATATGTTGCTTCGACTTTAAGATATGGATTAATATTTTGGGGTAATTCTACTGAGAAGGAAGCGGCATTTAAAGCGCAAAAACGGTGTATTCGGGCAATTTGCAACATCAGACAGACAGAATCATGTAGACCTCATTTTAAAAAATTGGCCCTTTTAACTCTGCCGTGTCTGTACATTTATGAATGTGCAATATTTGTGAAAACTAATATGGATTTGTTTAAAATTAGAGAACGGGCCCGTAATAAAGATAAATTGTGCATGGTGCCCAGTAAAACGCAATTGCTTAATAAAAGCATATTTTGCAAGGCTCCAGAAATTTTTAATAAAGTGCCTAAATTAATTCGTGTATCCACAGATATAAACACTTTTAAGAAACGCCTCCATGATTTGCTTATCGATAAATGCTATTACAATCTAAATGACTTTTTAAATGATAAAACAATATAGGCTGTTTGTTAAAAAGTCCGTTGATCACATCAAACAAATTTATTTGTATTAAATAATTGTAATGCATTATATTGAATAATTTTAATGTATTGTATTGAATAATTGTAATGTGTTTTGAATTTTATGTATTTTTTTTTATTGAATTGTGTGTAAATTTTTAATATTATATGCCTAAGCGGCGGGACATAGTGAACTTAACATTACAATACATCTGTACCTACAACTTTTACCTATGGTCCATAATAAAGATACTTTGACTTTGACTTTGACTTTGAAACTTTCATCCCCTATTTTACCCTCTTAGGGATGGAATTTCCAAAAATCCCTCCTTAGTGGATGCCTACACTGTATAATAATTCATTTAGTGAAGTTTACTGTTGATTTGAAGGACTTGCATTCACAAATTCATTTCCCGTTTCCCGCCTTCAGGGGTGAGATTATCACAAACGCTAAGATAACTATACATTAATTTTCAATCGTCTGCTTAAACACAAAGTTTGAAGATCCTAACTTCAAAACTGACGGACTTGCATACAAACTTTCATCCCCTATTTTACCCTCTTAGGAGTGGAATTTCCAAAAATCCTTCCTTAGTGGATGCCTACACTGTATAATAATACATTTAGTGAAGTTTACTGTTGATTTCAAGGACTTGAATTCACAACTTCATTTCCCGTTTCCCCCCTTCAGGGGTGGAATTATCACAAACGCTGAGATAACTATACATTAATTTTCAATCGTCAGCTTAAACACAAAGTTTGAAAATCCTAACTTCAAAACTGACGGACTTGCATACAAACATTCATCCCCTATTTTACCCTCTTAGGAGTGGAATTTCCATAAATCCTTCCTTAGTGGATGCCTACACTATATAATAATACATTTAGTGAAGTTTACTGTTGATTTGAAGGACTTGCATTCACAACTTCATCCCCCGTTTCCCGCCTTCAGGGGTGGGATTATCACAAACGCTGAGATAACTATACATTAATTTTCAATTGTCAGCTTAAACACAAAGTTTGAAGATCCTGACTTCAAAACTGACGGACTTGCATACATATTTTCATCCCTTATTTTACCCTATTAGGGGTGGAATTTCCAAAAATCCTTCCTTAGTGGATGCCTACACCATATAATAATACATTTAGTGAAGTTTACTTTGAAATTGAAGGACTTGCATACCCAACTTCATCCCCCTTTTCCTCCCTTCGGTGGTGGAATTATCACAAACGCTGAGATAACTACACATTAATTTTCAATCGTCAGCCTAAACACAAAATTTGAAGATCCTAACTTCAAAACTGACGGACTTGCATACAAACTGTCATCCCCTATTTTACCCTCTTAGGGGTGGAATTTCCAAAAATCCTTCCTTAGTGGATGCCTCCACTGTATAAGGTATCTTTGTGCAAAATTTCAAATCTCTAGGTCCAGCGGTTTGGGCTGTGGGCTGATATATCAACAATCAGTTTATCATTTTATATATTAAGATAACAAAAAATACGCATCGATTGGACCCAACTATATTTTTGTGCCTTTTGCGGTCGAGACCATGGGACCGTGGGGGTTCGAAGATCGCCGTTTTGCTCGCACCTTGTCATCAAAATTGATCGAGACCTCCGGAGATCAGCGGGCGGGGAGCTTTTTCCGCCAACGCGTCAGCTTGGCTATCCAATGAGGAAACGCTACCAGCCTTCTGGGAACCCTGCCGTTAATCGGAAGCAGCGGCAGGCTTGAGGAAATTTTCTATATAATTATAGATTGTATTTTGTGCAATTTTGTTGTAAATAAATTATTAAATGCCAGAACATAACATAACATAAGAATATAAGGAACGCATTGAGGACAAACAAATAAACAAACATAATTTTTTAGGGTTCAACTTCACTTACAATAGAATAGTGATAGCTGGTAGAGTCAAAAGACCACTGAAAAGGAAAACTGCTCCAGTGAATACTGTTATAGTCCTAGCGTACAGTGCGGAGTATGTGGGGTCGAAGACCAGTGCTGCCAGGGTTTCCACCAGGCTCAATAGAGAGTTCATCTTGCCTGAAAGAGTATAAAATGTTATAGCAAATACCTATAGCTTCATTAATTGAAAAAAAGAAACAATGGCCCTGATTCTGTTGTTTACAACTAAACTAATTTTAGTCTCACTATGGCCCTGATTCTGTTGTTCTCAACTAAACTAATTTTAATGTCACTATGTCTCTTTCTAACAAAGAACATAAGAAAAGGATGTAAGAAATTTAGTCCTGTCAAATTAATCCAATGCTTGTTTTCAATATAATTTTAGTCGCCATCTATCGCGGTTACGCCTAAATACACGCAAAATAAGACGGCAAAGATTAATTTGACAACTTAAAATATGTTCTATCCTTTTTCAATCATCTTCGTAAGAAAGAGATGAGATGTGACTAAAATTAGTTTAGTGCGATTTACAACAGAATCGGCACCTATGTCTCTTTCTGACAAAGAACATAAGAGAAGGATGTAAGAAATTTTGTCCTGTCAAATTAGTCCAATGCTTGTTTTCAATATAATCGCCATCTATCGCGGTTACGTCTACCGTAAATGAAGACGGCAAAGACTAATTTGACAGCTTTAAATATATTCTATCCTTTTTCAATGATGTTTGTAAGAAAGAGATGTGATGTGACTAAAATTAGTTTAGTGCGATTTACAACAGAATCGGCACCATTAGATCCCTCCGATAAAAATACGACGTGGGAACTAGTTTTAAATAAGCATCCTAGAACAAAAAGCAACAGATTTGTCTAATTTTACAAATCAGAACAGCAAAGTGTCCTCTGAATCTCTGGTACAGCAAATATAGGTGCACTTTAACGTTAGCAGCTATGAAATTTGCATTTCAAAGGACAATGCGCTGAGTTGAAGAGTTATTTGTAGAATAGTCTAATGCTGGAATTTGTTCAACCGTTTTAATTAAGAGTGCAATTTGTTCGTGGTTTGGTTAGGGGATTTTTGTATAACAAAATATGAATGATATTCATGCTTTTTGGAATATTTCGGTTGTATTTAATATTTAAGGTGCAATGTCTCTCGTATTTATAATGATAAATGTCATCTCATGGTGGGTCAAAAGTTTTTGTATTTACCATACATACTATAAATATGTCATTCATTTAATTCTTCAGAACATCGAATGCTGCGAGTTACAAAAAGGTAGATGTTGGCAAAGGTAGAAGGCATCGTAGTAACTTACAGGCCCTGATTCTGTTGTTCACAACTAAACTAATTTTAATCTCACTATGTCTCTTTCTAACAATGAACATAAGAAAAGGATGTATGAAATTTAGTCCTGTCAAATTAGTTCAATGCTTGTTTTCAATATAAATTTAGTCGCCATCTATCGCGGTTACGCCTAAATACACGCAAAATAAGACGGAAAAGATTAAATTGACAACTTAAAATATGTTCTATCCTTTTTCAATAATGTTCGTAAGAAAGAGATGAGATGTGACTAAAATTAGTTTAGTGCGATTTACAACAGAATCGGCACCACAAACATACTCTTCTGCTTTATAATAACTAATATCAAAGGTTAACTTACAGTATAGATGAGTCCCTATTGTCCAGCTCTCAACATTCGCTTCTATACAATATATATATAATATAGTAAACAAAAATTTCACAGGATCGTACCGTGCCTACTTCAATGCTTACCCATCTCTTCACTTGGCACCAGCTTCGAAGCCATTGACCTCAGCGATGTATACGTTGTGGCATTTAATATTTCCACGATAGGCACTGGAATCAATAACCATTATATCATTTACTAGTTTCAAAGCATCTTCTTAACCTCTTCTTTCTATCCAGGAAAGTTCCGGAGATGCAGTTCGCTCACAGGAGCTGACTTGCTTGAGGGTTACTCACGAACCCCGCGTCTGACCACCAGGTGGCCCTTTGCCTTAGGCCGGTAACTTCAGACACTTGTTGCGCGCGGGGAATGACGCTCAGCCCACACATAACCGAACATACAACATGTCACTCCCCTGAAACCACCAAATAGACCACCGCGAGACCTTCTCTAATGTTAATTGCCGCCTTGAGAATGGCGGTGGGCCTACCTGACCCCGCGTACCCTCGTCAAACAACCGGACCCGTAGTTCCAGCTGCGAACCCCATCATGTCTAGGTAGCTACAGATGCGGGCTGTTACTAATTTCGCACCACCCCGAGGACACGTGTACGGTAATTAAGTATAATGTAAGGAACGTGAGCAAAATTATCCTCCAAAAAGTGCCAACAGTCGGAACATACCAGTGTTTACCATGAAGCAATATTTGCTAAATGGTGTTTGGCGACAGATTTTCAACATAAGAGTGGTAGCCAGCCAGGTGGATACTATGTACGAAGTAAGTAGGAATCGTTTTAGTATCTTAAGTGATGTTTGCTTGTTGGAGGCGGTACATACCCATTAACATATGGAAGTCAGTCTGTACGAAGGCGACTAGAATGGATCCAGCTAATTTGCTGACAACAGAAATGAGGCACAGCATCGAATCGTGGAAACCCCATCGTTTGCTGAACACACTGATGGAAAATAATGCACCTGGCGAAGAAAACACAAAACTTATGTTACCTACTTGTTGGAATGTACATAATACATAAGAATTGTATCACAAAACGAAATAATTTTTCTAGTAATGAGTTGCCAGGTTAAAGTAAATATTGTTCCGCCCACAATCAGTATCTAATTGGAATAAATTCGTATATTTGTGTTTCCTTATTTCCATATTATATAATTGTATTAATTAGAAGTGTCACACAATATGTTCATTTGGCATTTGGGAAAAAAGCTGAAATATATTATCGTGCGTCTATGATACGCGAATCGAGCACGAGCCGAGCCGCTCTTCGTTTGTCGCTCGCGATGTCAAGTGTGGACGTACAATGAGCCTACAACAAGAGCACAATACAATAAAAATACTGTCATTTGGCGTAGCGTAGCCGAGCGCGAGCCGAACGCTCGTTCGAAGCTCGCAAGTTCATCTACGCTACGCGAATTCAAGCTCCACGTATGCTCGGCTCGGTTCGCGTTGGGTAGACGCGCCTTTACGTTTATACTTTATATCACTGAAGATAGAAATGGAAGTTTAAAATTAGTTCAACCCCGCTTCATCAAATATCATACGAATATTCCTAATATAATTACATGTGCGAAAGTGAGTTTGTTTATTGTTTTGTTACCTGTTGACGCCTCAACGGCTCTACTGATCGTATTTGTAAGGGTCAATTCACACCGAGACGCAACGCGACGCGGCGCGCACTTATTAACATAGCGATACAAATAGAACTTTATTTACACAAAAAGGAACACAATGAGAGAATTAGAGTACATTCCTTCTGCGTCAACGCGCTGCGCCTCGAGACGTCGTGATGCGTCTTTGTGAAACAATTGGCCTTTTCACGTTATATCCTTGGATACTAATAAAAATAATAATAATTAATATCCTGGGACATTCCTCACACACGGTCATCTGATCCCAAACTAAGCAGAGCTTGTACTATGGAAACCAGATAACTGATATAATACATATACTACTTTTTGTTTGTAAATACATACTTAATATACATAATTACACCCAGACTCAGGACATACAGACGTGTTCATGCACACAAATGCATGTCCTGTGTGGGAATCGAACCCACGACCTGCGGCGCGTAAGGCGAACCTTAACCAACTGCGCCAACTGGGTCGTCTACTATCGTCACTGTTTATTTTATGACGTTTGATTCTCTCTTTTTGAATTCTTTTATTGTATCAGTTTTTTTTTATTTTTTATTTAATATACATTACATATCAGTTATACATTACTGCCATTTCTTTTATTGCTTTCCTCAACAATTTTCCTTGCAAAATCAATGAATTTATCTCTGCTATGGTAGTCCTCGACTAATTTAGATAGTGTTGTCTTTTTTATCTTTGCTCCTATAGAATGTTGTAAGTTGAATCTTCTGGGAGATGGAGGCTCCCAGGCAGAGTAGCTGGAGGTGATTTTAATAAGGAATTAGAAGAAGAGAATAGACACGACGTGCTTTATTTATGAAGTTCAAAGTGACAAGTATAAAAAGAAACAGTAGTAGAAAAAGAACAATAATATAAATATAAATTTTATCAAAAACAGGCCAGTGCTTTGAGTAGTAAACAGTATATAAAAAACATAGGTTTTAACAAATCTAGCTAGACCATTCCTTGGGCATTCGTCTCGGTGTGAACTGACCCTTACGCTAATTTATAATTTATAATATTTTTATTCATGTGTTATTTTTCATCCCTAAAGTATTTTTGCTAAGCTTTAGATAGTTACTTACCTAAGGAATGTGTAATAATACTGTATGTTGAGTACATGCTGTACTTGATTGCGTCCCACTTCAGGCGGTACCGCACATACATGTAAGTAAGAATCCTTTCACCTGCCAACAATATTATATGTTTTACTGTAGGTAGGCTTGTAATTGTCCACGTGTGGTATGTGCTAAAGGTGGTAAAACCTTAAATCCAAGCTGAGAAGAGCTCTCAAGTTCAGATACTAGAATACTCCGGCGGTATCTGCTAAGCTGGTTACCATGAACCTTGGTGGTATGAGTTCTTCACGATGTTTTCCTTGAAGGTATGTTCAAGCTCATAGTTTTTTTTTACTGTGTATAGGTCGGTGTTTGACCACAATCCCACCATAGTAAGTGATGATGTGGCCGAAGGTGATAAGCACAGAAAGCCTAAAAGAAACTGGTTTACAAGTGCAGCTGTCGGAACACACCGATGCTTGGCAACAGGATTTTCAACTTGAGGGTGGTAGCCAGCCAGATGGGTACTACTAACAAAGTACCCTACTACCGTGCTGTGGTTTCCTCACGAAGTTTTTCTTCACCGAAAGCTTAAAGTCATTGTAGGATTAGAACCCCGACCTTCGTCTCGCTATCCGACGTCACTACCACTGAGCTATCATCGCCTTTGCAGTCGACTATAAAATTTTGGAACGCCTTTGCCTTTGCAGTCGAGAAATGAGCCGCTATAATTTCTTTTGTCATTTCATTGTATTTGCAAACATGTCTTAGTAGAATCAAAAGATTGATGAAACCATGTTATCAACTAAAATAAATACTGAGATTGGTACACTCTTACCATGGCTTGGTCCATAAATGATGGCAACAACAGTGAGCGTCAAAATTATCTTTTTCCTGTAGTTAAATTCTCTTTTCTTGAAAGCTACTGTAGCAGTCTCTTTCACTAATGAGAACATGTCGGAACATGATACTGTTTTTTTCTGAAATGAAGATGATTGATAATGATAATGACGATGATGTTAAAGTATGTAATCCATACGGGTTAGTAAGAAAGTTCTTACAGGTTACACAATAAGCCTTATCATGTTAAATAGATGAGAGTTTGATTCACAACAACTTTACTGTTTGAACACATAGGATTCCATAAGGAGGACAATGGCCCTGATTCTGTTGTTCACAACTGAACTAATTTTAATCTCACTATGTCTCTTTCTAACAAAGAACATAAGAAAAGGATGTAAGTAGTCCTATCAAATTTGTCCAATGCTTGTTTTCAATACAAATTTAGTCGCCATCTATCGCGGTTACGCCTTAATACACGCAAAATAAGACGGCAAAGATTAATTAAAAAAACTTAAAATATGTTCTATCCTTTTTCAATAATGTTCGTAAGAAAGAGATGAGATGTGACTAAAATTAGTTTAGTGCGATTTACAACAGAATCGGCACCATTACCATACAATTTAAGAGAAGTAGAGCATAGCATTTTTGGAACAAAGAGCTACTTGACTAGGGAAGTACCTCCACCTTACATGATACCGCAACCAAATAAGTCAATGATGTGCGTGTGAGTAAGGTTGCCAGAGCTCATTGGGGAGGGGGAAGGTTCAGTAACGCGTAAGTAATGCCCCGTGTATTGCAAGTGTCTCTTGTGATTCAACAATTGTGGCATCACAAGCGGCGGGCCAAATGCTTGTATGCCGATATAGTCTTTTAAAAATACCACACATTACTTATAAATGCATTTATAAGTAATTTTTTTTTTTTTTTTTTTTTTTTTTTTTTTTGTAATATTCGAATAACGAAATAGACAAACTCACACATACTCTTTATTTTTAGGCAGTTATGTGGAAATGCACATTCTCACACTCTGTCTTCATCATACAAAGTAGTTGTATCCTTTCATTATTGGGTACTTAAATTATTTAAGATGTTTTAGATATCTGTTTTCTAAAAAGTTCTTAGGGCATGTTATCAAAAATAGGAAACATAGTAACTTACTTTTTCGGAACTTCCATCATCAGGCTTCGTGTTACTCTCCAAATAAAAATATCCATACAGCAGTGTCATCATATAAATCGATCCAGATATTGCAAATACTCCATAATATCCCAGCACCTTCAGTAAAATACCACTTAAAGCTGTACCAATAGGTATTCCAGCTGTCATGCACAAGTTTACCAAACCAACTCGAAACGTGCGAGATTCTGCATCAGTTATATCACTTATGTAACTGAATACTCCCATTAACACCATGACCCATCCCCCAGTTATAGCAGCAAAGAACCCTTCGAAAAACATAGTGATTTCCACTGAGATATCATAAAAGAAATAAGTGCTCACTATATTACTGGTACAAACGAGTAGTTCTCCTAAAATTGGCAAAAGGATGCATATCTTTCGGTTACCAGTCCTATCGCTCCAGGCTCCCATGAATATAACTAAAAGAATTGGTATAGCCGTTTGAATGATGCTTTTCCATGATTCTATACCTGATATAATTGCTTGGACCCTTCCCTCATACTCCGTCAAGTTTCCTCTCCTTTCAATAAGAGCATCGCATATTGAGTCTTCGTAAGCTAATTTCACACGACACGCCTTATCCAAGTTCAGGTTCTGGACTGCAAGTCTTGCAAGCATTGAGGGTATGATAAGACCGGCAAGTATTGGTTCCACGGTGATGTTTGATTTAACATAGTGCAGCTTTTCGTAAAAGCTTTTTGGTACAGATTCCTTATTGTTTTCAACTTTTTCATTTAGCGGTTTCTCTTCGAGATTTTCATGTTCATTATAATTGTTTTTATTTTTAGCACTGGACATTGTATTTTTTGTACTCGCTCGTCGAAGGAATGCGATATACTAAAGTGGCGTAATTATTTATTTTACTCAGAGTTTATTTGTCTCTTAATCAATTGGTTTTCTCTGCGGTAGGTAGGTATATAGCTTGATTCTAAAATGTTGATATTATAAAAATAAAAAAGGATGTGTATATTTTTTACTGGACTACGGCGAAGCTAAAAGGAGGGTTATGATTTTGACCGGTATGTATGTATGTTCATCTGTTCCCTCATAACTTCTAAACTACTTATAATAATGTGACAAATGAGGTATCGTTGGAAGCGTCTTGATCGTCTGCTATGTGACGTCACATTAAATTGATTATGGCGCCCGCTACATTACAAAATGGCATTTTTCTCTATTTCTGCACAGTTGCCGGCACGTAACTTGGCCGCTTTTGGATTTCACGTTTCAGTTTTTTTGCTATATGTGCTGGCTTTCAGTTTTTCTTTTCACTTTAATTGCTTGCCATTATTCTATAAATTGTCTCTTTAGAACTAAAGAAAATAGAAAATAGACTAACGAGTCTGGCCAAGTTACGTGCCGGCAACTACACTATCCAGATTATTTTGGCCAAGGTAAATTAAATTCTTCGGTTAGTTACTATTATTACAATAAATCTTTAATTTTGTTTTTCTTATAAATGTTTATATATTTGATTATATTTTTAAACGATTTGCATTAAAATTACTAAAACAATCTTCAAATTCCAACCTTCAGAAATGTTCATCATTTTCTGGCTACCACTAACTTGAATACATCAGAGGACTAGATAACGACTTTGAACGAGGTATTTATCAAAAAAATAGCGTCCCGAAATGTAACATCCTTTACAAGACCTTGCTTATCACCATCAAACAGTTACTTATTATTGTTGACACTAGTATTTAATAAGCCACTGTATAGTGCGTGAAGTCTTGATAAAACATGTATAAACTTTGTTATCACACGCCGTCTATTTGTCCTGAGATACCTTATTTTCGTTCGTGTGTGAGCGTGTTTGTGTATGTATCTGTGTGTCTGTGTAAGAGTACGTAATCACTTACAGAATCTTTTACTAAATAGATAGTGGTTTATAAAATGCGACTTTTTTAAAAAATCATATTTTGCTATGTGGTACCACTCGCTTTTTTAGAAATAATATCTGTTCTAATAATAGGCTGTAGGTAAAAGTTATTATTTTGGAGTTTAAATGGGTAGTGAATCTATCTAATCTACTTATATATTTACGTGAAAGTATGTTTGTTGATTTGTTCTTCTTTCACGCAGGAATGGACCAATTGATCCACATGATTTTATACATATAATATAACAATGAATTCAGTTCGTGAAAGCATAAAAATAACTTCTTTATTTATTTGAGAAATCAACAGCGATACAAAATTTAATAGTAAGTATAAAATTATTGATAGAAAGTAAGGCCAATTACAGATTTCTTCAGATAACAATCAAAATAAAGGTAATACATTTTCGAGAAACAAATGATAGTTTGTTCAATCAATTAAAAAAATATATAAAAAAGCGGTAAGTTATGAAATACAAAGATAATAGTGACAATATTAAACAATAATAATAAAAGAAAATGTAAAAATGAAGGTGTGTACGTTTTTGCATGTGTGTGGGTTATGTGTATGTGTAGTGTAGGTATGTTGTGTGTGTTAGCGACAGATTTTGATTTAAAGTGATAACCTAGATGTATATATCTGTGGTGATAACCTATGTTAACTGACCTGCAGGGCTATTTTAAAACGCTCGGATTCGATATCGGAAACGGAATCAAAAACTACCGAGGCGATATTGCGCAATTGCTTTTTTAATTTCCGAATTTGAATATTTTTGATGTTTCTTTACCGAAATATCAATTCGATTTATCGAAAAGTTTTCGGAAATTAAAATAGCAATTGCTGAAATTCGCCTCGTAATATTTTGAATCCGTTTCCGATATCGATTCCGACGTTTTAAAATAGCCCTGCAGACCTGAGAGAGATTTAATGATCTTTTGTCTAAAGATATCCTTGGAGCAGTTGAATGGATGGATATTAGGGAAAAGTTTATTGTAATCACGTGCGATTCGTGTGAACACTGAGTTACTACCGTAGTGCGATGCATGGGTACGTGAAGTAAGCGAGTATTTCGTGTTCGACGGGAGGGTACTGAAAGCGCTATCTCATTAGTGAGAAGGGGACAGTCGATGCGACCACACAGTATGTCATAAAGAAGCATCATATCCGCGACTATCCGACGATTGCGAAGTGTGAGAAAACCATGGTGCGAGCAACTATTTTCGTAAGAGCTAATATTCAAACGGAGTTTATAGTTTAGGTGGTTGAGGAATTTTGCCTGAATTCTTTCAATTTCCTGTGAGTACGTGATATAATGGGGGTTCCATATGCAGCAGGCATACTCTAAGGTGCTACGAACATACGCATTGTAGATAACTTTCATACATGCAGTGTTTTGTAGTGGTTTACAGATGCGTCGCACAAAGCCCAAGTTCCTATACGCCTTATTAGCTATAATGTCTACATGTTCCTTCATGGTAAATTTACTATCTAGATGGACTCCCAGGTCTCGTATTACAACTGCCCTCTCAATCGGTTGCCCCCTTATTGTATAATTTGTGGTTATTTTATTATTTAGACGGTAAATTATTTAAAAAGTAATAACTTGACTGTATAATGAATGTATAATTGTGGGATGCCACATGTGCTGATACACTCGCGCCATCTCACTTACCGGCGACTTGTAAAGTTTCAGGGGCAGCTGCGGCCAGTGCTGAAAACTCATAATTAAAAAAATACGCATCGATTGGACCAAATTATATTTTTACACCTTTTGCGGTCGAGACCATGGGACCTAGGGGCTCGGAAGCTTGCCGTTTTGCTCGCACTTTGTCATCAAAATTGATCGAGCCCTCTAGAGAATAGCGGGCGGGGGGAGCTTTTTCCGCCTACGCATCAGCTTGGCCATCCAAAGAGGAAACACTGCCAACCTTCTGGGAACCCTGCCGGAAATTTTCTATATATAGATTGTAATTTGTACATATTCTGTTGTAAATAAAATTTATATATCTCTTTCGTACAAAGTAATCTATATAATCAACATACATACAGGATGTTGTTTTGGTCGGCGACAAGCGGCCCAGGAGTGGTAGTACAAAATATATATTCCACAAAAATGGACTTAATTCCATTAAATACTGTAAATATGTTGAGAAATACCTTATTCAATTTGAAATAAAATTACCGCAAAGTATGGTTACTAGGCACGTGCACAGACTAGAGCTAGGCGCAAGCCGCCATCGCCCCACCCCTTTACTCCCTCGTACTCCCGTTGAGTATTATGTCTACACTTTAGCTTATTACATGATTTTCAAAATTTTAATTTTTTAATTTTTATTATTAAAAAAAAATAAAGTATTTTTTTATATTTTTTTTAGCACCAGTATCATTTGTATTATCGACCCTGAGTCGCTCGTCGCTGACCAAAACAACGACCTGTATAATTAATAAGTCGGGTTGTGGTGAAAACAGTGGATCATCCTTTTTTCAGGTCACATAGCTCCGAAAATATACAAGCTATTGACGTCAAACTCTAATGTAAGAAAAATCAGATATTTAGCTACATTTTATTTTAAGAAGTCATTTAAAAATGTCTGGCAGATTTCGAAATTATGTATATTTTTTTAGAGTGGCACTGACCCAAAGCGGAGAAAATGCACCAGTCTGCGTGGGATGATAACACTTTAAGAGAAACACTTATTCTTATTTTTTTATATAGGCTGACTGGTAATTAGTAAACTTGACTTAAAAACATGATTGTACTCATGATAACAAACAACATTCCCAAAGATTTTTTTTAAATTTACTTAGCACATGAGCCCATAATATTTAGTACCTAACAAGAATAAGAATACACCATCAGCTTTTATTTAATTTAGTTATGTATCCCTATTTGTTGCTTTGGGAAAGTTGTTTGTTATCATAAGTACAATGTGTTTAAGTATCGTTTTATAATTACCAGTCACCCTATATAGTATGTTGTTAATTTTTCAAATAATGTAACTAATTGATGCTCATCCCTCCACCCAGCCCTCGGCGTTTGTGTGGTAAGTAGTACCTATATAAATTAATTAATAACAGAGTAATCTATATGTGTTCACGGTAATATAAATCTTTACCACACCAAATTATCTTTTATAATATAAACTCTAACACAAAATAAACCCTAATAATTCTTTGGCATAGTATTTCTTCATGAATTAATTTATGAAGTACAATCTATGTATGATGTATAAAAACCAATATAAAAAATAATAATTAAAAGAAAATCCTATTTACAAAATATCTAATCTAAATATTTACAAGTAAAAAAGTTGTGCCAGATCACTGCCCTTTGTAAACCTGCCAAGAAGGCTGGCGGCATTGCCACGTTGAATGGCAATGCTGATCCGTTGTCTTAGATAGACACCAGCCTTCTTGTCACGTGAGGTCTTAATAAGGCGCCGTGAGACCTCTTTAAGCAAAAGATGGGCATCCGGGCCCCACGGCCCCAGCGTTTCTACACCGAACACCACAAAAAAGCATCCATTGCCTATAGATGCATATTTGCGGCGCTTCAGGTATTCTTGCTGGGCGGCAGCGGCATCGGCCATGACTAAAGTGTCTGGAAGGTGAGACGGAGTAATAACATTTACTAAGATACATTATTTTAATGTAGCTTCGAGGGATTTTCTCCTCGGAATCCAATCTGTTCTAATCAGGGACGATGGGTAGCTTAAAGTTTACAGCTCATAACTTAAAAGATAATTGACCGGAGGGCTTAGAGTGACGGTGTTTTCCCTGGGAAGAAGTTCCTCAGAAGCTATGATAAAAATTTGATCACCCGTGCCGTGCCAGTTAACTCGAGTAAAAATAACGAAAAAGTGATTACAGAAATAGTTTGTAGTTATTTAACACTAACTAAAATATATCACGAACAAGTTTTTCATTTGAGAGTGATGTCATTATTATCTTTTCTGCAAATGTAGTTTTTTTGAACGTATCTTTATTTTTAGGAAACTAAACCGGTTCTTATCTATTGTAATGTTTTTCAAGGTTTGGATTTAGTGAATATCTTTATTTTATATCAGTATTTAGAATAGAATTAACACATACCTACTTGAAAATTTGCTACTCGACGAATCTCATCCATATTAAATAATCATGGTAAATGATAAGGCTAGGAATCAAGGTAACAGCCAATCTCTTTTGATTTTTTTGATGTGCATTACACGGTTATTAAGTCTATACTGTAGCGTAGTTTTTTAGAGGTGAACTTCCGCTGGCCCGTCATCACGCAAATATGAGGATGACGGGTTACGTATACACAAACCTCCTGCGTTTCGGACCGTACGCAGCCACGCCAGTAGGGGGGATAATGGGATCCTGGGATCCGGATGGAACTCCGGGCCAAAGGGGGCGTGTTGCATCACGAAGGCATCTAACCCGGCCCCGATCTGCTCAACCCGAGCAGATCGGGGCCGGGACGGCGGCAAGAGGGGCAATAGCCCGCACCTTTGTAAGCGGTCACGGTGTCCCGTCAGAGGGTCACCAGGTTAGGGTTTCAGGTCATGCGGCAGGCAGTCGGCGGAGCGCGGGGAGTGTCGGGGAGCACCGGGGATTTCTCACCTCCGGCGTAGCCACACTTCTCCTCGCATCGTGCGGACTCGTCGTGCTGCTGATCATGGACCCTATATTGTGTCGTGGTAGGCTTGGTGCCAGTAATTGGCATCCCCTTATGCGGGCTCCACGGAGGGTGAGCCGCCATCGACCGATGAAAGTTTTAATTATATCAACTATGGATACGAAACATACACAAACACAAACACAAACACAGGCTGCTCCCAACGGAGCGCCCACACCGGGTAGGGCTGCGCCTTCGGGTGCGCCAACCCTCATCAACTCACAATCGGCTGCTCCCTCGGGAGCGCCTACACACAACACAAATGTGTTCACCATGACGGCCTTGGGAGCGGCGATCCCAGGAGACTCTGTAAAGGAGTCTTTCTGGCAAGTAGCTCCTAAGGTCAAATCCCAACAGCTGCCGGCCCACGCTAGCGCTAACACAAACAGTACACAGGCTGTGGCGGCAGACACTGCTGGTAAGCGCAAGAACCGAAAGGGGAAGCGTGGACAGGCGGTTTTGCAGGCCACACAGCCAAACACCAGTACACACACTACTGACACACGCCCTACGATAGGTACTGACCTAGTACGCTGCAGACCTGCAAAGGGGAACCCCCCTAGCGGGCTGGCCACGACAGCGGAAAAGACGGTGACTGAGGTGGGCGATCGGAGAAGCAACAGGCA
Organism: Polyploca ridens; assembly: GCA_951394255.1. Taxonomy (NCBI): domain Eukaryota; kingdom Metazoa; phylum Arthropoda; class Insecta; order Lepidoptera; family Drepanidae; genus Polyploca; species Polyploca ridens. Next base: position 14,964,466 of record OX596250.1, read on the forward strand.
CCGAAAACCGAAGCGGGCCAGAGGTAAGCGTAGCGGACATCTGGTGATTCAGACGCCCGAAGGGACGACGGACACACCGATGAAACGGCAGCGCCCCGATGAATCTTTTACCCCAAAGAACGCGGCTAAGCGCGCTAAACAAGGGGACCACCACCAGAAGGGCTCGTTGAGCTACGCGGACGCTATGAGGTCCAACGAGCTTTGCGTCGCGGTGCTTACGGAGCCCTTCAAAGAACTCTCGGCGGAACAGGCGACGTCAGTGCATGACGCGCTGGTTCAAAGGTTAGACGAAGTAATCTTCGCAGGCCCCACCTCGCGCTCTGGAGAGTTGCCACCAGCCTTCCGAGGCAAGCCGTTCCATTCTGAGGGCGTCCTCAAACTGTGGTGTGAGGATGACCACGCCTTGGAATGGCTTAGCAAGCAGGTGCCAACGTTACCATCGCCGCACGCGGGTACTCGGCTGACGGTCAAACGCCAGTCGGAAATCCCCAAAAAGGTGAAGGCCGGCATCTTCGTAGCAAACTACGTGGGACCAGTGGACGTCCTGCGCTGGCGTCTTGACGCCCAAAATCAACGGTGGGTCACCGTTAACACCTGGGCGTGCTACGCGGCCACCCAGGAAACGGAGGGACCCAACTGTGGCACTTACCTGATGGTGGGCATTCCGGAAGAACAGGTACCCAAACTGCAGGCCAGGCAGAGGCGGCTATCGTATCACTATGGTAACGTATATGTTCGCTTCTATGGGGAACCAGTTATGGGTACACCGGGTCCATCCGCAGAAACATCTAAGGCTTCGTCTGCAGCCGAAGTGAAGGCCGACGGTGTAAACACTGACGGCCGGAACACTGGCGCGACGAAACCTCAGCCCCTAGCGCGACAACCTGCAGCCGCCAAGAAGCGGAAGCAAGGCCGCGCGCCTCCACCACCCAGCACGGAGCAGGCCAGTACCAATACCGGCGGATCTGCGGCACCGGCTGGCTGGTTGGGAAGGGGCAGCCCAAAAAGTTCGGACGTGGAGGGTAGTTTGAGTGATAGTGATGTCGCCTCCCACTCCTCACCACGCTCCTAACTTCATCCAATCAAACCTCCAGCATAGTCAGACGGCAACGGCTGTCCTACGCCGCGAACTGGAGGTCACCAACTTGACCGTAGCCCTGATCCAGGAGCCGTGGATTAGGAATGGCAGGATATGCGGTCTTAATAGCATCAAAGGTAAGATATTACTAGACACCAACATAGACAAACCTAGAATGTGCATCTTCATACCAAAATGCATACCAGCAACACTAATAAACGAGTTCTGTTCCAGAGACCTAACAACCGCTAAACTGTCGGTAGACATGTCTTCTGGTCCTTCGGAGGTTTTAGTCGCGTCTGCCTACCTGCCAAATGATGCAGACTTACCAACCGACGAAGTAGTAAAACTCATACAACACTGTGAAAAAGAGAAACTGGAACTCATTATCTCAATGGATGCGAACGCCCATCACAACCTATGGGGCAGCGCGACCACTAACAAAAGAGGTGAGGATCTTGTTACCTATCTTTTCTCAACCGATCTCAGGCTACTTAACAGAGGCTCTGAACCAACCTTTGTCACCTCAAGGGCCCAAACAATCATAGACCTAACGCTCGCCACGGAAGACGTGGCCAACCACATCAGCGAATGGCACGTATCAACAAACGCATCCTGTTCTGACCACAGATGGATACGTTACAAGCTTAACATCAACACAGCGACTCTACCCCATTGGCGCAACCCGCGCAAAACGGATCGTGTCAGCTGCATAAAATTGGTCAACGAACGGCTCGAGCAACAGCCCCCTTCCCTAGGGGAACTAGACCCAAAAGGAATCGAAGACCAAATAAACACAATCACACAAACCCTTTTGAGCAGTTTCCACGACAGCTGTCCGCTTACCTCGAGCAAGCAGGACCCCACTAACCATGGGTGGCGCCCGGCACTCGAAAAACTGCGAAAGAAGACGAGGAAAAAACTCAATAGGGCAATGAACACTAGAGATGACACAGACTGGGAGGAGTATAGGAAAGCTCTATCCAGACTCAAAAAATGCAACCGTAACCATAAAAGAAAAACATGGCGACGCTTCTGCACCAACATCGAATCAATGCCACAAACAGCCAAAATCAAAAGTATTCTGTCCGGCGAACCTGACAGGAGCCTGGGCAGTCTTAAGAAGGCTGACGGTACATTTACAAAAAACGATAGTGAGCTATGCGAGCTATTATTGAAAACGCACTTTCCAGAGTGCATCATATCGGACAACTCTTCATGGAACTCACAAAACTCACACCCACCGCGCGACCCTGATTGGAAAACAGCTAACACTGTCATCACCCAAGAGAGGGTCCTGTGGGCAATCAACAGCTTCCTTCCATTCAAATCAGCTGGACTAGATGGGATTTTCCCAGGATTGCTAAAATGGAACGCGCAGACGTTAGCTCCATACCTCGTCGCCGCCTACAGAGCATGCCTGGCCCATCGCTACGTACCAACCCAATGGAGAGAAGTAAAAGTCGTTTTCATACCAAAACCCGGTAAGGGTGACTACACTCAGGCCAAATCATTCAGGCCCATCAGTTTAACATCCTTCCTGTTAAAAACTATGGAAAGGATATGTGACAGAGAGATAAGGGATAACGCCTTGACGAAGTTACCCCTTCATCGCCAACAATATGCCTACAATCCAGGCAAATCAACAGAGTCAGCTCTACACAACGTAGTTTCATACATAGAAAGCGCTCTAACGAACAAACAATCAACTTTAGGCACCTTTATAGACATTGAAGGTGCCTTTGACAAAACCACCTTCAACAGCGTAGGCGCTGCACTGAGAAGACATGAGGTAAATGATACTCTATGTGAGTGGATCGACTGCATGCTTCGACTCAGAGCCGTACAATTCACCGTGAACAGCACTGTTCGGGCGGTGGTGTCAAGAGGCTGCCCACAAGGCGGCGTCCTGTCCCCGCTACTCTGGAACATTGTGGTCAATGATCTTATCCGCCAACTAAGCGAAGAGAGATTTTTCACGGTGGGCTACGCAGATGACATTGTGATACTAGTAAGCGGCCTCTTCGAAAACACTCTGTGTAACATCATGCAGAGAGCCCTTAATATTATCGAAAAATGGTGTATGGAAAACGGGCTGACAGTCAACCCTACCAAGACGGTGCTAGTTCTATTCACCAACAAAAGAAACATCGGAACCTTAAGATCACCGGCTCTATGTGGGACCGAATTAACACTCTCAACAGAGGTAAAATATCTAGGGGTAACACTCGACAGCAAGTTACTCTGGAACAAACATCTGGAACAGAAGATAACCAAAGCCAGCATCACATTTTGGCAATGCAAAAGAATGTTAGGGAAGACGTGGGGTCTATCACCTAAACTCACCCTATGGCTTTACACAGCTATTATCAGACCGATTCTAGCATACGGAGCACTGGTCTGGTGGCCGAGGACAAAACTCGTCACCATCACAGACAAGCTGCTAAAATTCCAAAGACTCGTATGCTCTGCTACTACAGGATGCATGCGAACTACACCAACCAAAGCCCTTGAGATGATTCTTATGCTGCAGCCACTCGATCTCTTCATACAGCAGGAAGCAACGATGGCGGCCATACGACTCAAAACGCTTGGGCTCTGGAGAACAAACACCAAAGGGGCGCACATGAAAATCCTAGCAGGAATACATGATTACCAACCACTCATGGAAGCACCATGTGACCGCATCCTAAAAACACACATCTTTGAACGTCACTACAAAGTGAAACTATACGAAGAACCCAAGGACCAATCAGGTACTAACGAGATCCGTGTGTATACAGATGGCTCAAAGACCTCCAATGGCACTGGAGCAGGAGTCTTCTCACCGGACCTAAACATACACATATCAACAGCACTAGGCAAACACAGCTCCATTTTCCAATGTGAATGTGTAGCCGTTACCAAGGCAGCCAACGCAATCGAAAGCAGGAATATTAAGGACTATACCATAAAAATCCTCATAGACAGCAATGCGGTCCTGAAGGCCCTGAGCAACAATCGTGTTGACTCAGGACTAATAATGGAGTGCCACCAAGCCCTTGAGGTGATAGCACAAAACAACAATATCACCCTACAATGGATCAAAGGGCACAGCGGATCGCATGGCAACGACGCAGCTGATGAGCTGGCTAAAGCAGGCTCAAGTGACACTGCGATAGGCCAAGAGCCAATCCTGCCACTCCCCTTAAGCCAGCTCAAAGCGTGGACACGTAGTAGAACCATCGCAAATCACATTAGTAAATGGACAAACACAGGTAACTGCAGACAATCTAGACTGGCGCTATCTACTTACGACAAGCGACTAACTAGAAATCTGCTCACCTTAAACCGTAAAGACCTACGAGTCATCGTAGGTACACTAACGGGTCATTTACCGCTTAACCGACACTTGTTTTTTATAGGTGTTATCAACAGTCCTTTGTGCAGGGCATGCATGAAGACAGATGAAACGGCCGCCCACGTCATCCTGGAGTGCGAGGGAGTGGCTGAGCAACGGGCGCAAATCCTCGGTCCAACGAGGTCGCTCCGCGAAACCTGTGGACATCCCAGGAGAGTCCTGCGTTTCTGGGCGGAGCTAGGCTGGCTGATGACTTAGCCAGCACACTTCACGCAAAAAGGGCCCACTCAAGCGGCCTACTTGCGGAAAAAGGAGCCCCAAACAAGTAACAAGTAAGTAACAAGTAAGTAACTGTAGCCTAATAAGTTCATAATTTTGTTCATAATATTAAATATTCTTGGCCGTTTTGCTCAGCTCAGAAGCATTTTTATACTGATTTACAAACCGCATGTATTACTTAAGGCCTTTTAATATAATAGTTTCTGGTATTTTGTCTTGCTAGCTTAGTCTTCATATTTTTCAAAATATTGACTGTTACTTAAACTATTGACTAAAAGAACAAAGACAAAGAAGGTGAACAAAATATTTATGAATGTTTTAATAAATAATTATTTGGTTTGCTCTATAGATATCTTCTCTTCTACATAGATGCTGTTTCGGAGTGAATCTTCTTTTATATTCTTCACATTTGGTTCTACAGTTACAGTGTCTTTTTGGTTTACAATATTAAGTTTTGCATCTTTTGCTTTAGGTAGATTCTTTCTATGCTCTATGAAGAACCATCTGAAAAAAAAAAAATATTATTATGGTTCGTGCTCCACCTGAAGGTAAGTGGGCACCATTGCCTATAGACATTAGCAATTTTTATACTTCTAAGGTGCCCAATAAGCATACGGCCCACCTGATGGTAAGCGGTCACCGTTGCCTATTGATACTTGCAACACCAGCGGTAGCACTCGCGCGTTGCCGACTACTTGACCACAAGTTTGCCAATGTGTTGTAACCACACACACCCTAGAAGCTTAGAAGAAATACACTATTTACTAAATGCTAAAGCAGTTACATGCAATTAATAAAAAAAAAATGTGATACATGTGTGCAAAGTTGGTCATTACTGACGAGGTGGTATTATTAAGAGCGATAAGAGAGCCGAGAGCGTAATGATCAATGCACACGCGTGTCATACGTTTTTCAACTCACTTGCGAGGAAACAAACAGACCTGTATTTTTAGAAGTAGATTTTTTTATAGTATAGTAGTAATAGCGATGTGCTGTCATTCTGGTTTACCCGTTTAAATTAAGAATGATTCGTCTAAACACATATCAATTACATTGAGGTACAATTTTAACATAATCGGAATTATACCTATCATAAAACTTTGTGGTAATGTAAAGTAAAATGCACTAGTGCGTAATAAGCTGCATTATGATACTAAAAACTATGCAATAAATGTCACTTTACGAGCAAGTGTGTTGAAAATGAATTTAAGGTTGAGAAAAAGAATTTACTTGGGGTTTTTGTTATCATAAGATAAGATAACATAAGTAGTGATAAAATACTTACCCGAAAAATATGAGTGGTGGTAATGTTAGGACTGTGCTGACGTAGTAAAAGATACCAGGGTTTATGTGTAGCGTCCACATGTACATCCACGAGTATATAGGGCCGAATACCATTGATGTCATCACCTCCATCAGATTGAAGAAAGAAGTCATTTTCCCTGGAGATTTTGAAAATGAAAAAATAGTTTTTGAGGGAATGCACTATTTTATTCTTTTTACCCGACTGACCTGGAAGGAGGGTTATGTTTTTCGAGTGTATGTATGTATGTATGTATGTATGTATGTATGTATGTATGTATGTCTATTTCTTTGTGCCGCTCTGCAGCCTAAACGGCTTGATGGATTTAAGCATATGAGGTGTCGTTAGATTCGTCTTGACTGGGGGAGTGTCATAGGGTATATTATTTTTATATAGCGCCCAAGAATAAAAAAATAGGGGGGGGTATTAAAAATAAAAGTTTCGTTATTATAACAATATGGGTATCAAATGAAAGCTTGTAAATAGACCATTCCATATATGTATATATTGTTATACTTGTATGCTACCATTTTGACGTAAACTGCAAAAAACCACGTTTAATGCAAGGACAGTAGGTACTGAGCCGTTACCAATGTTACCATACGTAAATCACAGAGTTGCGATGGTTGTTAGCGTTCCTTTACCGTACCGCTCATTTACTTACTAATATACACAACTCTTTTTGTATAAAACTAAAAAGTCTGAAATAAATTAAATTATTAAAAGAAACAAAAAACCCGACTGCGTAAAACATAAATTAACTGAAAAGAGAAAAACAAGCTCTTCAATCTATAGAATTTTGAATATAACTTGAATTTTATAACGTATTGCAGTCGGGGATGAACAAATATTACAAAACAATACATACTTAGGTTATTGGTTGTCCCCGATTGCAATACCTTATAAAATTCAAGTTATATTCAAAATTCTATAGATTGAAGAGCTTGTTTTTCTCTTTTCAGTTAATTTATGTTTTACGCAGTCGGGTTTTTTGTTTCTTTTAATAATTTAATTTAGTTTTATGCTTTGGATTTAGTAAAATCCTACTATCCTTACTTATAAATAAATAAATAAATATACTGGATCATTCCTCAAACACGGTCATCTGATCCCAAACTAAGCAGAGCTGGTACTATGGAAACCAGATAACTGATATAATACATATACTACTTTTTGTTTGTAAATACATACTTAATATACATAATTACACCCAGACTCAGGACATACAGACATGTTCATGCACACAAATGCATGTCCTGTGTGGGAATCGAACCCACGACCTGCGACGCGTAAGGTGAACCTTAACCAACTGCGCCAACTGGCCCGTCAATTCGTACAATCCGTACTAAGTAATTACTAATTTGACTAATCCTAACTAATATTATAAATGCGAAAGTGAATTTGTTTGTTACGCCTTCACGCCTCAAGTTTTCAACGGATCATTATGAAATTTGGCATGCTAATGGTCTATGGTATGGAGAAGGACATATACTACTTTTTATTCCGGGAACGCGGGTGAATCCGCGGGTGATAGCTAGTATCCTAATCCTAACTAATATTATAAATGCGAAAGTGAATTTGTTTGTTACGCCTTCACGCCTCAAGTTTTCAACGGATCATTATGAAATTTGGCATGCTAATGGTCTATGGTATGGTGAAGGACATATACTACTTTTTATTCCGGGAACGTAGGTGAATCCGCGGGTGATAGCTAGTATTCTAATCCTAACTAATATTATAAATGCGAAAGTGAATTTGTTTGTTACGCCTTCAAGCCTCAACTATCTCAACGGATCATCATGAAATTTAGCATGCAGATAGCCTATGGTATGGAGAAGGACATAAGCTACTTTTTATCCCGGGAACGCGGCTGAAACCGCGGGGGACAGCTACTAATAGTATAAATGTGAATATTTGTATGGATGTGATTTGTGAAGATGTTTGTTACTCTTTCACGTAAAAACTACTGAATAGATTTGGATGAGATATGGCACACAGATAGAAATTATTTTTAACCGACTTCAAGAAAAGGAGGAGGTTCTCAATTCGGATGTTTATATATTTTTTTTTTTTTTTTTTTTTTATGTATGTTCGGGCATAACTCCGTCATATATAGACGGATTTGCAAAATTCTTTTTTTGTTCGAAAGGGGTATATTCCGAAATGGTCCCATATAAATTTCATATAGATCTGATGATGAGTTTCGGAGATAGACAACGGAACACTTAAAAAAATTACAGTAAATCAGCCGCGATTGCTGCTATCACATAAATATGCATTGTTTACGCAATCACACAACAAAACATCAGGCCTGTACACTCGAAAGGGTTAACCAGATGTATTCAGTATATAATGAAACTAAAAATTCTAACTACTTTGAAGGCGGTTTATTTTTTTGTTAAAAAGTTAATTATAGATTAACACATGGGATACTTTATATCCCGGAAAAATATACGATCTCTTAGGAATGCGGGTAAATTCGCGGAGACAGTATTTGCTTTTTATTGATTAAAAAAAGCTTCGCTAGTGAGTAAATTGGTCAATTTGTGACATGAGACGTAGATAGATAGATAGATAACTCTCTATTGTACACCAAAACACTTACAAAAGTACTTAAAATTAATTACTGTACACTGGGCGGTCTTATCGCTAAGACGACGAGACGTAATGCTTTTTTGATGCTTCATATTTTGTGGAGAATCTATTTGTCAAAGTTAATGTTGTTTTACCTAATTCATCACTTGCGACTAATTTAGATGATATTGACCGTAGTGCAGTGAAGGATGTCGCGTTGAACATTTCTACGGCAACAGCTGAAAATTAAATTTGTTATTTAACTGGCTGACCCGATAGACGTTGATTGTGTCAAAAATTCCATGGTAAAACTCTTTCCCCCTTATTACAAAACATGGTTTAAAGCGCAACCAGGTTTTACTATCATTCGGTTACTTTCTTACGTCATATAATAAAAAGAGACGAGGCTATTTTAAAACCAGGTTTTACATAAAACCATGTTTTACATAAAACCATGTTTTGTAATACAGGGTTTCAGTTTTGCCCGAAATATCCAATTTTCCGAGCAACTATTCCAACTTCTCTTACCGTAAAAGGTCGTATTCGGATTATTAGGAAATAAAAAAATGACAAACGGGTCCAGCCCAACCATTCTTATGTGTATCGCTTACCAACGAATAGCACAAAATTTTTTGTTTATGTAGATTGACTGGTAATTAGTAAACGAAGACACATGATTGTACTCATGATAATAAACAAACACAAAGAAAAGTTTTTTTTAATTTACTTAGCACATGAGCCCTTAATATGTAGTACTTAACAAGAATAAGAATACACCATCAGCTTTTATTAAATTTAGTTATTTATCCCTATTTGTTTCTTTGAGGAAGTTATTTGTTATCATGAGTACAATCATGTGTCTAAGTGTCGTTTACTAATTACCAGTCACCCTATATAGATTACTACATATTTTATTTTATGATATGAACACTGAATTTTAAATTGAAATTCCTGTTTTACAATAAAACACTTCACAACTAATTGCTTAAATTAACTTACCTACGTAAAATTCAAAGCCATTTCTTGCGAGTCCAGATATTAAAGATCCTATAACTTTACTGAAATTTGATATTAAACCTAGAACCGAGTCGTCCCATTGCAGACGATGACTGAACCAGCTTATTGAAATTAAAGCACCTGTAATAAAAAATAGATTTCTATTACAATTTATTAAAATATAAAGTGGCTGAGATTATGTGAATTTAGTTGTTGAAGAGATTAGAATGATAGTAAAATGCTTATTAAGAACTTGAAAGAGTGAAACGTTTTCAGAAACATTAATTTATTTAGAAACACGTAGATTATGTTTTTCTGAAACAAACTTTTGTTTCTCAGTGAATACATGGCTTTAGGTCGCTAGAGCTCATTGGGGAAGCGGGAAGGGTCGGTAACGCGAGAGTTACAAGCTTCCATATGGCTACGGCAACCGCTTGCCATCAGGTGCACCGTATGCTTGTTTGCCGACTTAGTCGTATAAAAAAAAGATTTTCGTAGAAAGTAAAATCGGGAACAGAGTCATATTCTGTAAACTTACCAAGAGCATGTATACAGATGTAGAAAGTACTGTAGAAACTATACTTGAGTGCGTCCCAGTTAAAACGGTATCGCGTGAACAGATAGCGCACAGTATATTCACCTGAAAATATTGAACATTTATACAACTAGTAAATTAGAACCTTAGGTAAAACGAAAATAGAAAAGACTACCTTGTTCGCGACAGTCTGAGTGACTACGTCAAGTAATCTCTGTTATGTGTCAATTAATTATAATGTACCGTATTTACTTTATTCTTATTTAGAATCTTCCCTGATCATCAACATCGCTATTTTGTGTACCTCATTTCCAACGCTAACCTAATTATTCCATTATTACGTTCATCGATGTATCAAATAATGGTGCCGATTCTGTTGTAAATCACACTAAACTAATTTTAGTTACATCTCATCTCTTTCTTACGAATATGATTGAAAAGGGATAGAAAATATTTTAAGTTGTCAAATTAATCTTTGCCGTCTTAGTTTGCGTGTATTTAGGTGTAACCGCGATAGATGGCGACTAAATTTATATTGAAAACAAGCACTGGACTAATTTGACAGGACTAAATTTCTTACATCCTTTTCTTATCTTCTTTGTTAGTACGAGACATAATGACATTAAAATTAGTTTAATTGTGAACAACAGAATCAGGGCCATTATCAACATTATTTTATTCAAATAAATCTGCGCAGGCATTTCTTTCCAAAACGAATTGAAGGCAAGGCGGCCAAACTATCAATTAATAGGGACTCAAGCTAACCAGCCCCCACAAGCAGCACGTGTGGCAGCCATCACCCTCTTCTCTATTGGGCTGCCCGCCACACGACGCTGCTGCAAGATTATAATGTACTTTAATTCATCACAATACCTACATTTACTCCGTGAGCTACCTTTTATCCAAGAAATATCCATTAAGTCAATTTAACACTGTTCGTGTTGAAAGGTTACACAACACACATATGTCGGTGAGCAGATTTATTATTAAAGGTTCTATTATCCTTTAAAAACTTTCACACACCCTCTGTAGTTCTAAATTGTTATTGACATTGGACAAGGATAGCGACGTTTTCTTTTTGCTTTCGAAAAGTTTGCGGGTAGATACAGTTAAAACTATTTTTGTTATATGTCTTAGTTATTCTTATCTACTAAATTGGAAAATGTTTACATAAAGCAACATATAATAAATAACTCGAAGAAAAGTCACGACTTATGGACATGATATTTTGGATTTGTATATATATACGGATATTATGAATAATATCACAGATATAGATATAGTTAGATAACGCAAGAGCACCTACTTCGCGTAACAGATTTAGTGCCCGACTTAAGCATAAGCAAGCTTAACGTGGCCACTATCACTCCCACATTTTAGATTTTTTCTATCACTAAATAGTGTTTGTGACGTGATAGTAGGTAGTCAAAAAATGGCACGATTTTTGAGTTGGTTTTTCGTCACTAAATTGTGCTTGTGACGAAATAGTAGGTAGTCAAAAAATGGCACGCTTGGTTTTAATACAGATCGTGATACTTGCGTTATCTAAACATATCTATATCTGTGAATAATATAATATTATACCTTCTGGGAACCCTGCCGTTAATCGGAAGCAGCGGCAGGCTTGAGGAAATATATACAGATTGTATTTTGTACATATTTGTTGTAAATAAAGATATATTCTCAGTATACATATTATACCGGTTTCAAATACGGTTACGGATATGAAATAATTATTTCGAATATCCGATAGTTTCGGTTACGGAGCTCCATAACATCCCTGGTTGACATGCGGTCATCGTCGCTTATAGATATTAGCAATATCATGGGAATTGCCATTGTGAAACCTAAACAAAGCCTAGAAGGTAATTGGCACTCTACTGCGTCATCAGGGCATGCAAACAGCAAAGACCCTTACCAACTACCGTGTTATGGTTTTCTCAAGATATTTTCGATGGAAAACATCGTCGGTGATACCGAAATAATAAAATTCATTGTAGAATTCAAATTCACAACCTTTGTGAGTAACATAATATATTTTACTAACAATGACTTATTACATTTTTTTTTTTTTACTTTTTACTGTTTGGTCTATAAACAGTAAAAAGTAAAAAGTGTGTTTGACCGCTATCTCACCATGGTAAGTGATGATGCGGCCGAAGGTGGTAAGCACACAAAGCCTAGAAGGAACTGGCTCTCAAGTGCAGCTGTCGGAACACACCGATAGGTGCTTGGCGACAGATTTTCAACTTGAGGGTGGTAGCCAACCAGGCGGGTACTACAAAGTACCCTAACACCGTGTTATGGTTTCCTCACGATATTTTCCTTCACCGAAAGCTCAAGCTCATTGTAGGATTTGAACCCGGGACCTTCGCCTCGGTATCCGACGTCACTACCACTAAGCTATCATCGCCTTGCATAATCATGAGATTGTTTTTGCTCTTGTTCCTATAGCATAAGGTTGAGCGTACCGTTTATTCGTAATGAGCAGCTCGACTGGTGAATTACCTCCACCTTACAGAATACCGCAGCCAAATAAATTTATGTTGTGTTCCTGCGCGTGACTAAGGTCGCCAGTGCTCATTGGGGAGGGGGTTAGGGTCGATAACGCGTGAGTGATGCCTCGTATGTTGTAAGCGTCCATATGGCTACGGTAACCGCTTACCGACCTTTCCCCCCTCCCCAATGAGCTCAGACGACCTTTCTCACGCGCGGGAACACAACTTTACATACTGCTTCCCCAGTCGAGCTGCTCTTTGGACCAATAAACGCTATGCTCTAGCTCTCGCAGAACTAGTACATAGCGCCATCGTACGTACGTACTACACGCGCACGTAGTATCTTCCTGCGCCTAGTCCCGACTTCGTCGTATAAAAAACCAGCCAAGTGCGAGTCGGACTCGCAAACGGAGGGTTCCGTATAATATTAACTTGTTAACATTTTATTAACATTGTGCTGTGAAAACAAAATACCAAAAAAAGACGTTTGTTGTTTGGGCGCCCCCTTTAATTTTTAATATGATTTCATTTTTATTATTTGTTGTTATAGCGGCATTATAAATACACATTCTCTGAAAATTTCAGCTGTCTACCTATGACCGTTTTTGAGATACAGCCCACTGACAGACAGACGGAGGGACGGATGAAGGACGGACAGCGGACTCTTAGTAATAGGGTCCCGTTTGGCACCCTTCGGGTACGGAACCCTAAAAAAGTAGGAATCGAATAACTCTTCTAACACGTCACGTTATCCGTACAGTCGTACCCAACTAATATGGCTTACCGATGTACCTGCGCAGAAGATACATTTTCAAAGCGCGAGAAACGCTATTGGTCGGCAGCTGCCACCATGTTAGCGCGCGCCGTGCGGAGGGGCGTCACTTGCGAGTAGTGTTGCCAGTTCCAGTGTGTTAAATTTCGGAACGGAAGGTTAAATTTATCGGGATTTTGGTTATCAAATCGGGACAGCTACCTACAATGGCTAGAAAAAAAAACGGTCAAGAGTATATCAAATATTTTAATGTAGTAACAGCTTACAGAATCAGATATATTAATTTTTCCTGTCAAAATTGTCGAATATAGTACAGCCTAAGGAGGTTAGTGAAAAATCGGGACATTAGGCGTCCCGATCAAGGGTAAATCGGGACGTGTCACCAGACCCTGAAAATCGGGACGTCCCGCGCATATCGGGACACCTGGCAACACTACTTGCGAGTGAGACGGAACTAACAGCTGCAGTGTATTATGAACCTTATAGTAGTGATCTAAGTTTGATTATAAGTTTGAAGCATTATTCGGGGCCATACTTTCTTTTCTGTGCGAACGAAGATTCACGACGCGCCATATAAGTTGGGTAATACTGTAACATTGTTGAAGATGTTATTCAAAACACGTGGCATGCGTCCTTCATAGACTGACATTATTCTGACATGTCGAAAGTAAGCGTTTTGAGGTGTATAGGTTCATTTGATTAATATGAACATGCGTTGTTTCACCCCGGGTTAACTGGTTATCTGATGAATAATCTATAATCCTAAAAGAATGTACTCAAATATTCCTTATTTCCTTAAAACGAATGGTACAAACAGTAAATAAAATATAGGATTACTCCCAAGTACGTACCATAAGCCGGACCGTATATAAAAGCGATCGATGTCAGCACTAAAATAGACTTTGCTCTCCTATGATTAGGTCCCTTTTTGAATGCTACAGTTAAAGTATCCTTAACGTGTTTTATGTCGAAAAAGGATTTTAGGAAGCCTCGTGCGTCGGACGATTCGTTCTGCAATTATAAAACCCCGATTATAGCTTTTAGAAGTAACATGAAAAGATTTAGGTATATTGTAAGTATAGATTTTCGTCCCTGTCATAGAAATTTGGGTTTAATTTACATCCGTATAACGTGCATATTTAGTTTCTTCGTAATATGATTTCAATAGTAGATTTTTCAAATAAATTTTATCTAAGTAGACATATTTACTCATGTTATCATATGTTGTATAGTTTCATTAATTGTGTAATTATAACAGTAACGATACTGAGTTGCGAGATACTAATTAAATATTTTGCTGCATTTCGTTTGTTTATTCTAAAATATGTCATAAAGTTAGTAGATTAAGTAGTATTTTCCGTAGTCTAAAATTTTCTAGGGCCATGCAGTAATATCTACTTGACAAAATTAACACTGACCGGCAAATCACTGATTCCTAGTAAGCGAATCGTTTCTTCTCATAGCGTAAGGATGTAAATAGAAAGAAGTTTCAGAAATTCAATCTTAAGAGGAAAGGATGGCTGCATGAAATTAGAAAAATAGGTATTTAACAAATCTATTGCTGTCGCGCTGTTGCTGGGATATAAATGTATGAGGGATAAATATACCTATTTAAAATAGACGAAATCGTTATTTCGTAATCTCCAGTTTCCTCCTCCAATACAGGATAGTTTTTTTTTCATTTTTTCAAGAATATAATAAGAAGGGCTTTGGCTATGTCTGTCGGTTTTCCTTTTATTTTTTATATTCGTCAAATTTGTTTGCTGGACGTCTGATAAGGGCCCGGGCAGTCAAAATGGTCAGTTTTTGTCATTTTAGAAGGCTCCTAATTCTTATAATAATTAATTTATGGAGAAAAACACAACCGAGAGACATACAGTGGCATCTACAGATTGCATCGTAAAGAATCATAGCTCTAGTGTCATTATCCAGAGAGGAAACTGAGGATTAAGTTTGTATGGAACAAACGCCACCAGCGTTTCCTCTTAAAGATGGAACCAAAAAGCTAGTTAATTATAAATACCTGATCAATCTTCTTTTCAACACGCCGTTCAGGATCTTTGATGTAAATTATTCCATAAGCAATACTGAGAATATAGAGAAGCGAACTCAATGAAAACACTCCATAGTATCCAATATGTTGTAGCAGAAATCCACTTAAAACTGACCCTATGGGCCCTCCAGCAGTTAGACAGAGGTTTGCTATGCCAACCCTGAATGTCCTAGACTCTTCACTAGATATGTCACTGATGTAACTAAACGCTCCCATAAATGTAGTTATCCAACCGCCGGTGATAGCCGGAAAGAACCCATCGAAAAACATGGTAATTTCAACTGGCAACTCATAGAAGAAGTAAGCATTTAGCATGTTACTTATGCACGTTAAGAACTCTCCTATAATTGGCAGTATTATACAGATCTTCCGCTTGCCAGTTCGATCGCTCCATGCTCCTAGAAACAGGATTAGAAAACTTGGTATAGCTGTCAATAGCACGTTCTTCCAGCTCTCCATACCAGCTATTAATTCCTGGACGGCAAGCTCCTGTTTTAGATACTTATTGCCTTTCCTAGCGATCAGGGCATCGCATACGCTGTCTCCATACTGCAAATTGACACGACATGCTTTGTCCAAGTTCAAGTTTTGGGTAGCCAGCCTTGCAAGTACTCCTGGGACCACATAGCACGCTAAAACTGGTTCAACTGTTATATTCTCCTTAATTTCTTTAAGTTTTTCTCTGAGAGTCTTTTTCTTAGGTTTTTCTTTCTGAGTTTTCAAAGGCTCCTCTTCAGGACCCATTTTGTTTGGATGATAATGAAGGACTGAATGTAGGAGGTGGCTTGAAGGTTTGCAATGACATGTCTTGATTATCAATCAAATATTAGCTCATGCACTGATAGGATCCTTTAATTATAGAACGTTTTATCAGTTTTTCAAAGCTATGTAACAATGAATGTAAATATGGTGTCGTTCTGTTTACTTATATGTACTTTATCAATTTAAATATATTTTCCTCTTATACAAGTAGTAAGACTTAGAGGGTAAGTCACCATCACAATATATCAAAGCTAAATACAATGTATTTTGTTTAGCTGCAGTCCCTGTAACCCGAATATTTGCAGAACAAAAGAAGTCCAAATACTAATCTTGCAATGAAAGGAGGATTTAATCATTGAATTATTACACATAGAAACAAAGTACACGCGCGAAACATAATCCATTCAATTGGAGCCATAATGGCTCCAAATGACCGCCGCGCTGTCAGTGTACTGACTGGCGTTTTAGTGAGTGGAGCTCTCAGAAAAATAATAAATATGACGGTTTGTGCAGTAAAATTGTGTCATAATTCATCAGGGAAGAAAGATTAGAATTCTGTTGTAATATTCCACAGATAAGCCACTAATTTTATTGCGTAATTCATCTAAAATAACAAAATTCAAAAATAAAAATACTTCACTCCGATTTCGAGCAAAGTGTTGCCAGCTGTTTGTTTGCGAAATTTGTGTTGTTTTACTTAATTGATACCGATTTTGTTAGAGTAGGAAGTAGAGTAAGTAATTGAGTCCGATAAGTTGTTTCTTTTACTTATAGCTATTATAACTGACTAGCTGTCGCCCGCGGTTTCACCCGCGTTCTTGGGATAAGTAGCCTATAATACTCGGGATAATGTAGCTTCATATTAGTGAAATAATTTCGAATCAGACTGGTAGTTTTACACAGTAGTAGTTTTACAGGTAGTTTTTTTTTACAGATATTGACCCGTTTAAACAAATAAACAAATAACTCTTCCGGTTTATTGTATTAGTATAGATTCAGTTAGATATTATAAGAATGTATAGCTACTCGTCTTTTATACGATAATGATAATTAAATACTTACATACTTCTTAATCTTCTTTTTCTATACAACCTATCATATATGAAACCTATCATTACCAATAATACCTACTACAAATTGTACGATCGTTCATAGCTTTGCACATTGTCTTGGTTTACTATGTTAAAATACCCGACATAAGTACTATGAAACATAACCATTAAACTAGTAATAAATAAATAACAGACCTGTCTATGATAAATTATCTAAGACGCAGAACATTTTAAACTATTTAATTAATTTTATGAATACTTACTTCCAATTTCATTCACTAGTATCGGAAGGTTAATTTTACCGAAAAAAATCGTTTAGCTTGCAACATTACTCGTGCGCTTGTGTGCGTGTCAGCGAGTGTAATTATATGGTACTCACGCACACATTGGTTGTCAAGTGGCCTACGAGTCGCGAGGATTTTTGTTCGATACTTCGCTTCTAAGCGTAATAATTCAATGGATTTAATCTTGTTTTAGCTTTTACATGTGAACACTAGCTTCCTTCCCCGTGGTTTCGCCAGGGATTCTGTATTTTCCACCCTACGTACACTCCTTCACTTCAGTTCACTTCTAAGCTAATGTATATTTATTAACGAACTTTAATACCGAGTCAGACTATTTGTAAGTACCTGCGTTCTATTAGGATAAATAGTTTCGATCTCTATTTTAACCGACTTCAAAAAAAGGAGGAGTTTCTCAATCCAGTTGTATGTTTTTTATGTTTGTTACTTCATAACTCCGTCATTTATTAACCGATTCGAAAAAATCTATTTTGTTTGGAAGGGTACACTTCCCGTTTGGTCCCATTGTCACCAGGTCAGGATTTGATTACTTTTTAGTGTACTTTGTTTAGTGTACTTTTTGTGTAATAGTTTTCAATTATTGTAGAATGAGCTACTGTAATGTCACGTTATGGTGCGTCCATGCTTCACGAAACGAGCACGAGTCAAGCCTCAAACGAACATGATTCGTTCGTTGTTCGCGTAGTGTGGACGACTTGCAAGCCTCGAACGAGCATTCATCTCGCGCTCGCCCACCCGATTGTCAGTTTTTTCCTATGTTTTTTTCAAGAACACAGGGATTCGCATCGCGCTCGTAGTAGGCTCATTGTAAAGTCCACACTTGACATGGCGAGCAACGAATGAATTCTGTTCGTTCGTGTCTCGGCTCTTGCTCGGTTCGCGTAGCATGGACGCACCATACAATTACCAGTGGTTTAGGAAACACGTTTATCATGCTTTCAACGATCATTCAGGTCAGAACACGTTCTTTAACAAAAACGTATGCGTCCAGCTGGTACTTTGAAACGATGCTATAAAATTTTGCTATAAGTTAATTTAAATGGAAAGCCGTCGCACGCAGCGTCCGGTACACGATAGGCAATCAAAATAATGAAGAGTACATAAATACATTATCATTATCAACGCCATCGACATTGACTGATAGATAGGCACTTTATAAAAGCTCGTTGATGATAATGTAAATTATATTATTGACATCATTAACTAAAAGTTATACTTTTTAAACATAATTAAGAGTGGTAGAGCATTATTATTATTATTTGGGTTAAGTGGCTGTTTTAAGTCTTTCCAGAGCTTGTATCACTGCGACCAGACTAGATCTATTGTGATCGCCACGTTAATTAAATTTCACTGCCTGGTGGTAGAGCATAGCGATGATTCAAAGAGCAGCTTAACTGGGAAAGGACCTCCATCTTACAGAATATCGCAGTCAAATAACTTTGTTGTGTTCCATATACCTATATCCAGATCATAATATTCTGTATGCCAAATTTCACCCAAATCCGTTCCGTAGTTATTGCGTGTATCCTCACTCAATTTTGTGTTTATAATATAAGTAAGTAAGACCGGAGACCAGCGGGCGGGGAGCTTTTTCCGCCAACGCGTCAGCTTGGCTATCCAAAGAGGAAACGCTGCCAGCCTTCTGCAGGGCTATTTTAAAACGCTCGGATTCGATATCGGAAACGGATTCAAAAACTACCGAGAAGATATTCCGCAAACGATTTTTTAAATTCCGAATTCGAATATTTTTGATGTTTCTTTACGGAAATATCAATTCGATTCATCGAAAAGTTTTCGGAAATTAAAATAGCAATTGCTGAAATTCGCCTCGGATTTTTTTGAATCCGTTTCCGATAGCGATTCCGACGTTTTAAAATAACCCTGCTGGGAACCTTGCCGTTAATCGGAAGCAGCGGCTGGCTTGAGGAAATTTTCTATATATAGATTGTATTTTGTACATATTTGTTGTAAATAAAGTAAGTAAGATTTTTAAATACATTTCTTTGGTTTTGATAAAAATATTTTATATCTACCAAAGAATTGAAACCATGAAATATAATCCAGACACGCGGCAGCGTGTCAAGCCAAGTTCAAGACAATAAAAGAGAACTGGCGAGCAGCACCGTGTGTATAAATTATACTAATGCAACTTTACATTCTAGCAATATTTTTAAGCTACAAATGATTCAAATTCCAAAACATCATTTTTAATAACGAAAAACGTGCCCTAAAACATAAGTTAGATATTTTTTTAAACAAAAACCAAACTGTTGTTTAAAGGTAAATCAGAAAATCATTTATATGCTAATATAACACAAAGTCCTACTTAGAAAACATCAGGGGGCCAAGTCTGCTAAAATGTCATTCCGACACGATTCTATTGCAATTCAATTATCATTGAGCCGATGTGCGTAGTCTAATATTTCAGAATGGTCGCATAATGGTCTCATAATGGTCTCTTATTAGGGCTCCTGTACACGATGCCGCCGCCGCGCCGCCGACGCGCTTCTATGCTATGTATACGCGACGCCGTCGCACCGCCCGCGCCGCCACGTTTTCCGCCGTTATTTAATTGAGTTATTCCATTGCCAGCCGCCAACGAACGTGCAACACGTGTGATCTCCGTAGCTAGTAATGTATTACTGACAACTGTATAGAATGCTATTATGAAGTGGCGGCGGTGCGGTGGCGGCGCGGCGACGATACGGTGGCGTCGCGTATACATAGCATAGAAGCGCGGCGGCGCCGGCGGCGCGGTGGCGGCGGCGCGGCGGCGGCATCGTGTACAGGAGCGCTTAGTATTGTGATGGATAGTAATAGAGTTGCCATAAAAAAACAACTCATTTCCGTCAATATTTATTCAAATAGTTTGAACTCATAATTAAATAAATAAATAAATATCCTGGGACATTCCTCACACACTGTCATCTGATCCCAAACTAAGCAGAGCTTGTACTATGGAAACCAGATAACTGATATAATTACATATACTACTTTTTGTTTGTAAATACATACTTAATATACATAATTACACCCAGACTCAGGACATACAGACATGTTCATGCACACAAATGCATGTCCTGTGTGGGAATCGAACCCACGACCTGCGGCGCGTAAGGTGAACCTTATCTAAGCCCAGTTCATGAATTAAAAAGATACGATGTAGAACACGCTATGGACATAAAAATCGATGTTAAAAATTTCCAAGACATTTCAAGACAATTCTTTAGCTCACTATTATTTACAGTCCTTACAAAAATAAATATGCTATTACCAAGGTAATTTTATGTTGATAACATTTTACATCATATAATTTGGATGCATAGTTTTTATGATACTTCTTTAAAAAATAACAAAAAGAACAAGGCCCTTAAAGAACTCATTGTGGTAGAAACTTACAAATTATGAATTTATTCATACCTTCATCGCGGCAGATATGCCATCACTTCGGCGAGATCGGACCATATGCGGCTCCAGTTCTCTAATGAGATCCGTGACAGTCTCCTTCCCAGGCGAAAGGTTTTAATAAATTCCGCCTCGGGCATATTCGAAAATGGATCTATGTAAAGCCTCATAAGCACACGAGCTCGACGGCGCCTTCGGTGTTCCGCAAGAGATTGTCGGCGAGCTTCAATTTGGCCAGCCATCTCCAAAACTTAGAACTCATTTTGTTTTAATGTTCAACTCCTACTTAAACTATACTCGCCCGTCTCATAGGTAATGATAAAAATATGTTCAAGTGATCTGTCAAAAGATTATTGGATGGCGGATCTATCGTGCAATTATGAGACCACTGATATTTACGGAAATAGCAGATTACCAAACTTTTACCGAAAAATCAGTAGAAAAAAAATATGTATAAAACCTGTCAAAACTGACAAAGATTGAAGTTTCAGTGGAAAATCATCGGAAGGCAATTGTGGGACCATTATGCCGTCATTATGCCGCCATTCTGACGCGATTTTGTTAGCAGACTACCAAAACTGTAAAATGTCACAATTTTGACACCACTGAAAGTTCATTGGAACACAATTGTAATAGCAGACTTGGGCCCTCGATCTAAGCAAAACTATTTCTGAGAAAATATGAATAATAAGCTATGCATTTGAAATTCTCTTTACAATTTCAAAGAGCAAGTAAAGTTTGTTAACCTAACATCGTAGTGCTCCGATATCGAAATTCTTTGTTCTCACAAATTAGCGTATGCTTGCACTGTACTAAGTAAGTGAAATGAAATGCTTTTAGAGGCAAGTTCATTTGAAGTTAGCTTAATGAGTTTCAATGGAAATGGAACCGGAGGGGTAAAGTTGGTCCGCGCAGTTGGAGGACGATTTGGATGAGGTTCCAATATTATGCTGAGATTATTACCGATGTCTGTGTTATGTAGAGCTTTGATGAGGTAATATAAATTGTCATGTTTGTGTACGATAGCGCAATAAATAAATATTTTTACCACATAAATATTATACTTTTATACTGATAATTAAAGAAATTCGTGCAAAATTATTCCCTAATCCATTCCATTCCAAAATATTAAAAAAATGCACAACGTTAATATTCAAGTTTTCACTTCTGCCGGCACATTTCTTATGTATTTCTTATGCTACATCTATTTTCAATATTATGTTTTCATGTTTTTAGATTTACCTTTAGCAACGTTATTCTCTCTGTTTGTCCCTTCGTGCGAAAGGGATTCTTTGAGAAAGGTTTTTAAGTATAAATCGTTGGGTTGTGATACTTGTGATTAAAAGGAATGACGCGCGGTTTTACTGTAAACAAGTAAGAGAGTTTACCAATTTAAGCTAAGCATATAATAATAACACTAATAATAATAATATTTAAGGCGATGATAGCTCAGTGGTAGTGACGTCGTATACCGAGACGAAGGTCCCGGGTTCGAATCCTACAATGAGCTTGAGCTTTCGGTGAAGGAAAACATCGTGAGGAAACCATAGCACGGTGGTAGGGCAATTTGTAGTACCCGCTTGGCTGGCTATCACCCTCAAGTTGAAAATCTTTCGCGAAGCACCTTTCAGTGGGTTCCGACAGCTGCACTTGAGAGCCAATTCCTTCTAGGCTTTGTGTGCTTACCACCTTCGGCCGC
The DNA here is from genome assembly GCA_951394255.1 of Polyploca ridens. Taxonomy (NCBI): domain Eukaryota; kingdom Metazoa; phylum Arthropoda; class Insecta; order Lepidoptera; family Drepanidae; genus Polyploca; species Polyploca ridens. The sequence continues at coordinate 14,987,114 of OX596250.1, forward strand.
ATCATCACTTATCATGGTGAGATTGCGGTCAAACACAGGCCTATAAAACAGTAAAAAAAATAAACTTTTTTTTTTTATACCACTTATGTGGCAAACAAGCATACGGCCTGCCTGATGGTAAGCAGTTACCGTAGCCTATGGACGCTTGCAACACCAGGGGTATCACTCGCGCTTTGCCGACAAAAACTTTAAGGTTTATTATAATAACACCCGTGTGTTTACGTACTTCAGGATATCTAGAGTATTGAAATTCTAGATGAAAGCTATAATATAACTAGTTTTAACTAGTTTTCCGACACCCAGAGGCGATGTTACATATCCCAAAGTATCAGAGGTAATTTTCTACGCAAGCTGATTTTATAATTTCAAGATTATGACACAAAGAACTGATGAAAGTTAGTTCAGATAGTCGTCGCTTTGGAGACTACGACGATGGTCAATAGGCTACGGTGACCGCTTACCATCAGGTGGGCCGTAGATATGCTTGTTTACTTTAGTAATATAAAAAACAATCACTAAATATGGTGTGCCCTTTCTCCCTTCTTGACTTTATAATAATAATAAATCATATATTTGAGTAACTTGAAACTTAATTTAAAAATACAATGGCTGGAGCATTCCTTTTAAAAATAATACCTGTGTTAGGAGGCCCCGCTCTTCCATGAAGCAGGTAAGTACAAATTGGAAACTGACTTTGTGTGCATGCAGATAATTTTTTGGCCACGTAATAACAAACCACGGAAACAATTTTTCCTAAACATAAACATTTTTAATAAAAAGGTCCTGAAATAAAATTCAAATACTATACAAAACATTTTGTCGTGCATGTTCCGGAGATCAGTAAAGTCGAACACAGGAACATTATGTTTCAGACATTAAACTAACTTAAGAAGTTAAGTGCACAAGCGAATGTTGATGGAATAGTTCAGGTGAGGAGCATCTGAATGTGTGTGTTTTATGCACGCAATTGTACGTCAATAAATCCCTTACTTGTTTGGTGGAAGACAAAAGCGGCAGCGATTTCAAAAACTGTTTAATATTTTATAGAATACTAGCTGCCCGGCGCAACTTCGCGTGGTGCTACCCTACCCTACCCTATACCGACTGCAGGGCCATCTGCCGGGCTGATTTGTGAATCTAAAACATCCAGCGCCACCCAAAAAGAAAAATCATTCGAATCGGTCCAGCCGTTCAGGAGGAGTTCGGTGACATACACACGTGCAGAATAATTTTATATATAAAGATTTGGGTCTTTCATATCGCATCAAATCGCAGCAAATACGTCACAGGACTTTTTTATACCTCTAAGGCGGCACAAAAGCATACGGTCCGCCTGATGGTAAGCGGTTACTGTTAACTATAGACACTTGCCATACCATGGCATCACACGGGCATTGCCGACCCTGTAAAAAAATCTACACACCCTTTTTGAAGAACTCCATGCTGTTACAGCAGCGTGCGCACTGCGCACCACGGCGGGGAGCTCATTCATAGGACAACAAAAGTTATGGATATCGAAAGATGTTTTTTTTTTATTTTTTATTTTTTTTTACTGTTTATAGGCCTGTGTTTGACCGCAATCTCACCATGGTAAGTGATGATGCGGCCGAAGGTGGTAAGCACACAAAGCCTAGAAGGAAATGGCTCTCAAGTGCAGCTATCGGAACACACCGAAAGGTGCTTGGCGACAGATTTTCAACTTGAGGGTGGTAGCCAGCCAGGCGGGTACTACAAAGTACCCTACCACCGTGCTATGGTGCTATGTAATTTAAATTATTTATATGCTAAAATGATAATAGGCGGGTCACATTTTCCCAAATGACGGTCAAATAGGAAAGTGTTTATTGGAATGGCCTGCTTTCAGGAGTGGAATGACTATATGTAAGGCATTACATAGAGCCAAGGGATGTAAGAAGCATAAAACAGTAATTTGTAGAATTCTGTGGGGTTGACTATGCTTAGCAGTGAACGGTTCTTGGGTGAATTATAGTAATTATTATCATCATCCTTCTGCCCTGTTCCCAATCACTTGGGGTCGGCGCAATATGTACGCTTCTTCCATTCGGCAGCATTTACTCCTTCTTACCCATATCATTTTTCACACAATGCATCCATCTTTTGAATTCTCTAGTAATGATATTTATTTCTTCATATTTTAAGTTTGGCAACCAAGTCTAAATTGGGGCTCATTTCTGCCAGAGTCGAGTTATATTATAGTTTCCAGTCACAATAAAACACTTTCACATATAGTCCTCAGTCAGTCACCGTCCATAAAAGTCATGTTTTACTATAATGGTGGTCATTTTACTAAAACTCTTCACGGACTTTTTGAGACAACTTGAAAAGACACGATACACATAATTCATTTCATTTCACTTCACTAGTGCACATGGATGATCTTTATGGGGTAAATTACCACCGAAAATACACAATAAGACTCAAAATACACGAATTTATGAAAATAAAAATGAAAATGGAACGTCACTCTACAAGTTCCCGCCAAAAACTCTCGATATTTATTTCAACTCAAATTTATTTAATAATTAAAAATAAACCTAATATTTATTTTTAAATTTTAAATGGCCTACCATTTTTCAAAAAAGCTGCCAATTATTTTATTAAACAAATCATGATAAAAGAGTATCAAAGCAAATTAACATTTGTAACTGTCAGTTTCTTATCAAAGAATTTAAAAAGCCATAAAGTTATTTAGAACAAAACTTAATTATTTTTAGAATCTCAAATGGCAACATAAATATTTTCAGTCATTAACTTTATGTCATTAATGCAAAACGTTTCTATATACTCTTTAGCTTATAACTTGAACGTTACATTTTCCTTTATAGAGAGAATGATTCTCACGGCGCGGCAGTGGCGCCCCCGCAACGGCTTCCTACGTGTTTACTATGGATGAAGTCAAAGCATGCCGCGCTCCACACACCGGTGAGCGAGGTACAAGGTGCACTCTCAGTTATGTCAACAGTTCTAACCTAACCTTTTAACTCTTTTTATTGATAGTAGATTTGTAAACGAGCGGCACGATATGATGGCTCTTTTCACCTAAGGATGTCTCACTATGCGTATCTTTTTTGGCTCAGGTAATATATATGGGTAAACGAAAAGGCCACCTTAGTATCCAATAGTTTAAGTATCTATTTGCCTGCAATTACACGATCATTATTTGTTCATTGGATAAAATATCTGTTTCTTTAGTTGACAAATTACCATTCTAGACTTAGTTTCATTCAATATCCTGGGAGATCCTTCACACACGGCACTGATCCCAAACTAAGTAGAGCTTGTTCTGTGGAAACTAGATAGCTGATTTACTTCATATACTACGTATTTTTGTGAATAGATAATTACATTCAGACTTGGGACATGCAGACGTGTTCATGCACACAATTGGGTGGAAATCAAACCAAGATCGTGGAATCTTAACCAACCTCGCCAACTGGCCTTGATGAATCGAGGAATCTTGATGAATCGAGGCTAGACTTAGCTTTGATAGCATGTGTGTCATGCGTTTGCAATATCATAATAATATGCAAAAGGGGTTACAGCAATAAATATCTTCAAAGCAATCATTAAACAAACATCCTACTTTGAAGCAAATGTTTATTCTAGTAGAAAACGTATAACGCACCTACACGGGCGCGTAATATGATTCCAATGATATTTTTCCGCCTCTAAAGCATCAACCGCAATGCAAATACCAACATCTGAAGCACGAAGCAAGAGGGATGAAAATATTCGCGTATTTTCGTATATTCGTTCATTTGTTACGTGACTAACGCCACTCAAAGGGGCTTATTACGTTTGACAAGATCCACTTACGGATTCCGTGTATTTATTTACTTTTACCGACAATTCCTTTTTGAGATTTACGGTTGAGGAACATATAAACGAAACTGTGTTTTGTTTGGTTTAGTATTTCTTTAACGAGAGGTGAGGCTTACTTGCTATTGCTTACGTTTACTTGAATCACTGAGGTGAACAAGTAATGATGACAGTTATTTGATGTTAGTTGAGGTTTAATAGTTCCGTGACTAAAAATGAATAGAAGGGAACCTGCATTGGATCATTGTCCGTCTGTCCGTGTATCAAGACTTTTTTTCTTAGGACCAGTTAGATTTGCAGGATACGAGTCCTGCTCGTACTTGTAAAATTTTTGATGTACCTAATCCTTATATATGTAAAGGATAAGTATCCTTTTACCTCACACCTGTCGCAAGTATGGGAACCAAGTCGATGGCCTACGGCACCACGGTATGTCCTGTGTAAAAAGCGCAGCCCGTATTTTCCATCATAACGCTCTCAATGATGCAATCCATCGGGCCATTGCCTCCGTATATCCATGTATTTGTATTTCCAGGGATGACGGGAAGAGACCAGATGGCGTGATGCCGGTGCCTTAGTTAGAACATGGGCCGTGCGCTAATGTGGGACGTTACCTGTGTGGACACATTGGCGGCGTCTCATATCTCGGGTACGCGCCTCAAGGCAGGAGCGGCAGCGGATAGTGCGCAAACCCTTAACTGTCGCAAATACTCTCGTCTCACTGATGAAAAGTGCCAAGATAATTTGATAAAAAAATGCCTTTTTGGCTGAACTTATATGACTTATTGACTTGATGAACCTATATGTAAACTCATCCATCGGTTCTTGGAAAAACGCTCCTGGAATGAACCATTTTAAGGCACTTATAAAGAAAGGTCTTGTAAAAAGTCTACCATAGAGGTATTATTATCTCTAAGTAGAAACAGGGGCATTGTGGATTGAACAAACATCTGTTCACCATCAGCGTTCACGACTCGAGGCTGTGCAGATTCTGCCGTGAGGCAGATGAAACACCAATACATCTCTTGTGTGAGTGCTGTCCACTTATGCCTAAACGAAATACTGATCTGGGGAAACACATGTTACACCCAGATGAAGTAAAATACATTCCTGCCAAGAATATTGTGCAGTTTATTATAGCTGCAGGTCTTGGCAGTGAAATTTAATTAACGTGGCAATCACACTAGACCTAGTCTGGTCGCAGTGATACAAGCTCTGGAAAGACTTGAAATAGCCACTTAACCCAAATAATAATAATAATATTGACTTGATTCTTACAATGAAAAATATAACAATGGCAGAGCCACATTTTCGCCACGAAAATAATGAATTACTTGAATAGTACATTCTAAATTATATACAATAGTTTTTGCGGGTGGGTGGTTAGCTTACGCGGGAGAGCTATCTTGCTCAGCCATTGGCTCATTGACGCTAAAACTCAATGACATGATTCTAAGCCTAATAAGCCAAGACTGAAATGTAATAAAAAAAGCAAAAATAAGTACTTTTAATGTTACCCATTTCTAACCCTTAAATCTAGATGACCTGTTAGAACTTAAACGTATAATGTTGGCATAAAGGGTTTATTTTACGACTGAAATAAACCGAAACGACTAGTCTCCATAAAAGTTAACAGTAAAATGACTTTATGCTGGCTCCAAATTATTTACACGTATTAAAACGTATAGGCAAAACGACCAGTGTTAAATGACATGCGGATGTGAAATGACAACCTTATGACATTTAATTTTCTTGTGAGTGAGATGGGTCTTTTATAATTGGTTAGTGTGATATACTTATTTAATTAGATTTTATTTGGTACTAGCTTTCCACCCCGATGTTTTTACACCCTTAGGTAATTCAGTGCAGATGAATTACAAATAACACTGTAAAGATAAAGTTTTCGGTGAAGAAAACATCGTGAGGAAACCATAGCACGGTGGTACTTTGGAGTACTTACCCGCTTACCTGGCTACCATATTGAAGTTGAGCCAGTTCTTTCTAGGCATTGTGTGCTTACTACCTTCGGCCACATCATCACTTATCATGGTGAGATTGTGGTCAAACACAGGCCTATACAAAGTAAAAAAAACTGAATTAATTGATCTATTGTGAACGTGCACTATTTTAAATATTCATATTTTTTATTACCAATATATGCAACCTATTAGTCGATCTACGCATTATACTAAATTACTACCTATTCGGTATTTAAAAATGGGTGTTCTTTTTTTGATTGGTCTTGTAATGTTTAATGATTTTTTATAACCATTATATCCTATAATATTGATCTTCTCATAAATACACGAAGATCTGTGGTGTATGGAACTTCATAATCTTTTAATCGAAAAATTTACTCGAAATCTACCGACAATGCGCTCTGATTTGCCAAGTCAAGAACACATGATGCAGTGATTGGTTCTTACTGTTTAAAATCAGTGCAAAATCACTGGCTTTTGGGATTTTTTATTTACTTTGGTTGTAGTTACTGGTTTTCTTTTACCGAAGCCGGGCGCGTATCTTTGGTGGTAATCGTAACGAACACTATTAAGAGGAAATGGTGGTGGCGTTTGTTCCATACAAACGTAATCCTTAGTTTCCTCTTTGGATAATGACACCAGAGCAATGATTATTTTACCAAGCAATCTGTATGTCCTTCGGTTATTTTTCTCCATAAATTAATTATTATAAGAATTAGGAGCCTTCTAAAATCACAAAAACTTACTATTTTTAACGCCCTTATCAGACGTCTAGGGAACAAATTTGACGAATATTGGAGGAAAGGACCGACAGACATAGCCAAAGCCCTTCTTATTATGATTATTGTTTTTTTAAATAGATCCAATTTTATAGCAGAAAACCGGGGATTACGAAATAGCGATTTCGTCTAATTTAAATGGGTATAATCGGTCCAAGCTGTAGTTATCTCTGTCGCCCTCGAGTGGGATAGCTCGGGCACAGCGCGACAGCAATAGATATGTTAAAAACCTATTTTTCAAATTTCTTACAGTCTTCCTTTCCTCTTAATGATTTCATCCAATGACGTGGTACTACGAAGATCATTTGATGGGTGGTGGAAATTATTTAATGGCTACCAAAGACATGCGGTAGAGCCACAGAACTAAGACTAAAAATTGCATTCTGTGTTTGCAAAGTTAAAAGGATCGTTTAAATGCATGCATTTGCTTTGAAGTTACTACTGACTATTTTAAATTAATAAAATCTAAATGGTATATTCAATATAACATATAATTTATCATCACAGCACAGCTAATATTTGTCTAAATAAAACTACTGACAAGAAGCATTGTTTATAGCTTCGTTAGAAAATGTCTAGTAATGGCGTTCTATTTTATTGTGTGTCTCGTTGTTTAGCTCACTTCAAACGGAAAATATTCCATTCAAAAGTAATTAATGGCTTATTTATTTAGGTTATCAAACTTGATGCTGATTGTACTACTGTTTCACGGTAACCCAGGGCAATGGCCTAAGGATGGTCTCCTTTTAGATTTATATCATGTATTTCTTGCGTCAATGCGGGCTAAAGCCCATGAATTATCCGCGAGAGGCGCTAGTGTAGCGTGGGTCTCTAGAAACCCTATTACTGACGCTGTCCGTCCGGACAGCGGAGTCTTGCGTCTTGAACTCTTGAGCGACGGACAGACATGTCCGTCTGTCACCAGGCTGTATCTCATGAACGGTAATAGGTAGACAGCTGAAATTTCCAAAGAATATGTCTAGGCTATTTCTATTGCCGCTATAATAATAAATAATAAAAATTTAATAATATCCCATACAACAAACGTCTTTTTTTGGCGTTTTGTTTTCATAGCATAATGAGTTAGTTAATATCGTACGGAACCCTCCGTTTGCGAGTCTGACTCGCGCTTTTTAATGTTTATTGTAAAATTGTGCCATTCCTGATTAATTATGAATATACCTGCGAATCGTTACCAACCTCTGTTTTTCCTCCTTTTTTCAGAACCAAACGGACTGCGCAACACTGAGGCGTAATCAATATTTTATTTATTTTGGTTATTATCAATTATATGGGCCCTGACGCGCTAAACAATAATTTTTCAGCGAATGCAATAGGGCGCAATCGTGGTACAAACTTTGGAAACAGAAACGGTAACTCTCATTTCAAGCACCTACTTATATGAGGCGAAATTTTGTGATTTGCTCAAGAGACGTTTGGTAATGGTAGTATGTACGTATCATTTTTCATTCAAACCGCGCTATGAATAAGTAAGTAAAAATGACATTCGGAATGACTAAGGATAACCAGCAATTTAGCCTATATTAGCAATAACGTTTAGCAATGTTGTTATAAATTATGTCGTTAGAAAGGTTTCTTTATACAGGTCGTTGTTTTGGTCAGCGACGAGCGACTCAGGGTCGATAATACACATGATACTGGTACTAAAAAAAATATAAAAAAAATACTTTTTTTTTTTTTTAATAATAAAAATTAAAAAAATAAAATTTTGAAAATCATGTAATAAGCTAAAATGTAGACATAATACTCAACGGGAGTACGAGGGAGTAAAGGGGTGGGGCGATGGCGGCTTGTGCCTAGCTCTAGTCTGTGCACGTGCCTAGTATCCATACTTTGCGGTAATTTTATTTCAAATTGAATAAGGTATTTCTCAACATATTTACAGTATTTAATGGAATTAAGTCCATTTTTGGGGAATATATATTTTGTACTACCGCTCATGGGTCGCTTGTCGCCGACCAAAACAACAACCTGTATTATATAACTTTTACTATGGCGGTAAGTCTCGAATCGAGTCGAGTCTCCACCTGGTGACCTGAAATACAGGTTCTTTGCCTAATTTAGGCACCAGTCTCCCATAGTATATAGTTTGCCTAAATATGTATCAATGAAATGTGTACTACTAATCAAATATTGTGGTGAGAAAATATTTTTTTTATTTATTTATTTAATATTATTTAAAGAATCGCTGTGGGAACAAAGTTATGGCCTAATAATTAGAATCTTCTTGTTAACGTTTTTAATGGATATTATTATGTTGTAAATATCAAAGAATTAAATATTAAATTATTATTTTTTATCAATTATTTACCTTATTATTTAAATACCTAATGTATTTGTTGTTATAGGTAAAGTCTTAAACATACAAACATAAATATGTGACATGAAAATCTCATGCTCTTTTATCAAACTATATTCACTAAACTAATTAAAAGCGACCATCTCAGGTACTGCCTGCGTTTTTCTCAGTCTCCGCACTGTGTTTTTCACCTTTCCATTACCATTAAACGTTGTCGCGTGGAACACAATTAAATGGAGCTGTGTGTGTGCGAATGTCTTGAATCTGTCAGCGGTAATGTACCCGGCTGTAATTCCGTTGTAATACCTGTAATTCCTCCGGGTAATATTTGTAAGCGGTACAAACGTGGAATCTCTTAAGATTATACACTGCGGTATCTCTTACAAGTTTACGTTTAAACGTTGTGACAGTCGACAAGATTTTGATGTTAATATTGCTTCAGTACTAATATTGTTTGTGTGTATGGGTTTTGCTTCAATGATCTGAGGGCCAAGTCTGCTGAAATGTCATACTGACACGATACTATTGCAATTCCATTATCATTGAGCCGATGTGCGCAGTCTACTAATTCATAATGGTCTCATAATGACTGAAAAGAATTTTAGTACAAAACTGTCAAAACTTACAACTAAAAGATCATTGTGGCATGATTGTAGTTTCAGTGGAAAATCATCGGAAAGCTATTATGGCGCCATTATGACGCTATTGTGTTAGTAGACTACCAAAACTGTAAAATGTAGCAATTTTTACACCACTGATAGTTCTTTGTAACACAATTGTAATAGCAGACTTGGGCGCCAGTACATATTTTGTGTTTTTTGGCATTAAAGTTTTTGTATATAACTGATGAGATATGCAATTTGAGAAATTTTATTTCTTTGATTACTTTTTTTACTACTTATGTAGCAATTAATCATATGGCCCACCTGATGGTAAGCGGTTACCGTGCGTTGAGGACCCTAAAATGCGAATAAGTGGAAAAATGACATTTTTCTGTTTAGTAGAAAAACATATCGCCTTGACCTTTCTTACTACCAAACATTAAACACAAAATGTAATTTTTCAACAACAGTATAATAAATAACGCAATAAAAAATATTGGAATCAATAAAATAAGTATTCTTCATTATAATAATTTATTTAACAGACTTCATCAAATAAAAGTTACAACATCATTGAGCAAATCAATGTAGAACAAGAAACATCATCGTATAAAATTTATTCGTTCACACAACGAAATAACTATTCTAATAGCTATTATTATAAATAAACCATTTTATAAATTAATATTTCAATAATATTAGAGACACGTTCTTCTAATAATAATCTTTGTTATTGTTATTCCATATTTTAACTTACCCGAATTTTAATATTGTCTACATTTAAATTTAATATATTATTTTGATTTTAAGGCTGGCGACACACATGACAAAATTATCTTCAACAAATTATTGTCATCAGTGTTGCCAACTCAGACATGATATAACAAATAATAAAAATGGTGACTGCGATAATAAATCATAGCCAGTAAATTTTAAATGCATGAATGGAGTCAGTACGTGTTACCAGTGATGACATACGGGACAGAGACGTGGTATTTTACTGCTGGCCGCATAAATAAGCTCATAGTCACTCAGCGAGCTATGGAACGAGCTATGCTCGGAATTTCTCTTCGTGACAGGGTCCGCAATGAGGACATTTGTAGGAGAACGAAAACGACGGACATAGCTCGTAGAGTTAGTAAGCTGAATTGGCAATGGGCAGGCCACATCGCTCGAAGAGCCGAGAACCGCTGGGGAAGAAAGGTTCTCGAGTGGCGACCGCGTACTGGAAAGCACCGAGCTGGACGCCCTCCCACCAGGTGGACCGACGACCAGCTGGGCTATTGCGTATCTTTGGTGGTAATCGTAACGAACACCATTAATTATTTCATCCAATGACGCGTACGCGTTATGACGCGACGATAACCATTCTTGGGCCCATTGGATGAAATTTATTAATGGTGTTCGTTACGATTACCACCAAAGTTACGCGGTAGAGCCCCTGGTCAGAGTCGCTGGGCAACGCTGAATGCAAGCGGCCCAAACCCGTTCGAAGTGGAAGGCAATGGGGGAGGCCTATGTTCAGCAGTGGACATCCATAGGCTGATATGATGATGATGATAATGAACGGATTACTATAAGAAGTTTACAGACACCCAATTTTTTAAACATTGTATCCGACTATTTCTTATATCTCTCACTCACTACACATATATCATCGAAAGTGATAAGTATTAAAAAAAACACTGATTAATAGATAACTGATAGCATTGCTCAATATTGCCCAATGAGTTATTTTTAGGGCATCGTTAAAATCGATTCTGAAATTCGAATTTCATACATAAAAACAGATAAATAGATAAAATGGTGTGTGACCCACATTTGATCAAATCTCTTGAAAAAAACCTCATATTTTACTAATAACCATTTTAATGTTATCAGTGAAAATATTCACATTTCTTGGGTTCTCTCAAATTAGTGTTTAAGGCCGGGTCTAAGCTCAAATCTCAAAAATGGGTTTTTTTGAGAGTCGAGTATGACGTAACGCAATGAAATACCTAACACAAAAAAATACTGTGGATAGAAGAGGGTTTTGAGAAAAATGTTAACCGAATAGAATATTAAAAAGTGCTTTGATATTCCCAATAAAAAAATCCTAAGTTACGTCTAAAAAAATCTTTCGCGTCGAAATTCTCCGTATTTTCAGCGATGACAACAATTTTATTTTTAAGAATATATAAGATACAGAATTATATTAGAATGTTAACCGGACACTTATTCAATTTAATGCGTATATTCTGTATAATCTAAAGAAAACCCGTAAATAACAGTCCATTTCATAGAGTCGACACATTTATGATTTACCATTTTCAACCCTATTCCAGTGAAGAACGAGTCCTGTCAAAATCGTAGTCAGTCCGCGCCTTAAATATATTATTATATTCAAATCAAAGGTAAAAAACACATTGACCAATATTGTGAAATACAGTTATCTATTTATAAGTGATTTATTAATATATTTAATGCTCCAATTGATAATAAAAATTATGTTTTATTACATAAATTTAGTTGCAGTTAAGCTAACTCGATTAAAATGTAAATTGCTAAAACTTAATTAAGCATGAGATGGATTTTAATAATAACTGTACAGGAATATTTATGAATACTTAATATTAATAGGTATTTTTTTACTATACTTGTCTTAATTTTATAAAATAATTATAATAATAAAATAATATAATTAAATTTTATGAAAAAATAATTGAGTAACTGCCGCGCAACTGATTTCGTATTTGTTTTTTTTTACGAGAAATGCTGTAAGTATTTAATAACCTTTTAATTTCAATTTTATAGATTTTTTACACAAATTTTTTTGCTTAATTTATGAAGTATCTGAAAAGTCTCACTCAAATGTAAATATTTTGGTATATAATGTTATTACAATTTTAAATTATATTCTACTTTTCAAATATTTTGTAAGTATATTTCATGAGTTTAAAACCACTTTGGCACTATACTGGGTGTAACGGAACGTGTATATCCATTACATTAATCCACTTTTGGTACTAGGCGCTCAGATCGCAAAAGAGAAAATTTTAAATTAATATTCACAAGTGACGCAAAATTATATAGACCTTCATTGACCGGTGACATGTTGGTTATGATTTTAATTCAATAAACTTGGATGCTACAATAGTCTATACCTGATTTAGTATTCTCTCCCTTCGGATGTATATATTGTATACAGCGTGTAAGGGACATCGCCGCACAAACGGATACCATGGGTCCAGGACATGATTCTGGACCCCCCATGTTGGAATTTTTCGTCGGTTTTTCCCAAATTTTTTTTTGAGTTTTTTTTTACTTTATACTGTTCATAATCGTTATTCTTACCTAACCCAAAGAGATTTAAAATAAATAAGTTATTAATTCATTACTTTCACTAAAAGTAGCAATGTAAATAAAACTAGAAACGGTGTCTTATGGCGATATTTGCCTGCAGTCAGCGACATACTACGTAGGCACAACGTTATCGCGCGTTTAAATCGCGGTGTTCACAATACATTGCGCGCTCGAAAATGACAATTTCTATAACCGATCATTAGCGAGGTGAATGACTTTCACAATTTGATTAGTGGCATGGTGTAGCCTTTTCGCGAAGTTTGCGTTACCATGCGAAATACATCCTGTATACCATTTTCGTTACACTCAGTATAAATAATTATTGTTGCAAAATCACTGTAAGCATAATAATAAATAAATTAAAAAGAATATACTTTTATCCCATGCTGAAACCTTAAAAAAACGGTCACGTACACTTCCATAACTAAAACTTAGTTTCACTAACATACATTTCATATCTTTTTCCTCAAGAAAATTACTTTAAGTAATACATTCTTTTAATTTAATATTTGGCTAATTATTTCTACTAACATCTACAAATCACACAATTTATTACAAGGACATTTAATTCTTTTATAATTAACTTATTTTACATATTTATATACATCACCATTACATGTGGTGTACAAATCCAAAACATATTTTTTGTAAATAATAGGTATAATAATAATAAAATGTTATTCGTTGTATTTATAGTCAAATCATATTTTCATGTATTTACACTGACTCAATAGAAACCCAGGAAATCGTTTGATGAATCTAAATAACACAAGTATTTTTTGAAATTTATAATTAAACTAAAATAGTCACTAAAACTATACATGTTAAGATCCGTATACTTTTGACGGCATCCTACAATACAATAGTTTAGGCTTTAAAATCTCTTATTTACAAGTAACTTTGTGGATTCATGGTGATAGCTCAACCGCCTTCAGCCAGACATCATCGCAGGACGTTACTGGAACAAAAAAACATATTAATAACTTATACTTTTCTGCCATATACAGTACATTTAGTTGTTTTTAAATTACTTTTCCACCCTAGGGTCGAAAAGTATCACTTTCAACCCGCTTCTTAGATAAACTATGGTCTACTTTTGGAGTTTGAGTTCCTCAAACAAAAGCCTAAAGCTTACCTTAATATGACGTCACAAATGTTGAGAATACAGCATAGTAAAGTCAGCAATAGCGATGCTGAAAGTAGACCTGCGAACAAAAATACATAATTTAGTTGTTGTAGAAAAAAAATAACTTAAAACAATTCCTATGAAAATAAAACGCTGTACAACTTATAAGTAATTTAGTCATTTCATTCATATTTTTCCTTCCTTTTTTATGAAAAGAAATAATATTTTGTACATCAAAAAGTCTTAAACTTTTACAGACACGTGAACGCTTTACAATGTTTCTTTTTGTATATAAAAACGTTTACTTCACGGAAGTCTTTGAAAAAAACATGACATCAATTTCAGAAGACATAATTATTGACAAACATTTATATAAGATTTGAGTTCTGTAAAAAATAACACGAAGTTACGGTTTTCATTTCTATGACAATTAAAAAAAAACCTTCAATAACATGGACCGTTGGCCTACAAAAACATACGCATACCAAAATATAATAACGGTCTTTCCACATGTTACCATCGGATCTTTATTTAATAAACTTGAACAAATGAACAATAGATTTAGGGGTGTAGCGGGAGGGGTACGAATCGCCTCAGGGCTGCCTCTCGCTGAAATATCGCGCTGACCTTTGTCGTAGAATATCTTTATCGATCAACTGGCTGGGGTTTTTATCAACTTCGGTAACAGTTCCGTGTAATAAATGAGTGTCCATTTGGTTCGCTGACAGAGTTCGCGAGCGAGGTCAATTGACGATAGGCTGTTTACATTATTTGTTTTTGATATTGTGTTGTTAGGGTTGTGCAGGATTAATGTTCTGTAAATACAGTATTAACCTATTAGGACTGTAAATTTGTCAGAGTTAATGTTGGGATTTGGGTAGGGATTTCAACCGATATTTTCAGTAGATTGGGATTATTTAGACTACAACATTACGGGTATCATTCATCATCAGTAGGTTTTATTCGCTCAAAGACCAGCTCGACTGGGGAAGTACCTAACGGAATACCGCAGCCAAATAACTTTATGTTCTGTTCCTGCGCGTGAGTAAGGTAACCAGAGCTCATTGGGGAAGGGGTCGGTAACGCGTGAGTGATGTTCCGTGTGTTGCAAGCATTCATATGACTACAGTAATCGCTTACCATCAGGCGAGCCATACGACAGTACCGACTTCGTCGTAAAAAATGTTTATTCAATTTTTATCGACAGGCAAAAGACACGAACACATTTTCTTCAGACGCCTTCTTTTCTAAACTTTATGATAAAATCCATATCTAAATCTATGGTAATAACTGTGGCAAATTTCTTTTAAGGCGCGGACTGACTAATATTTTGACAGCACTCGTTCTTCACTGGAATAGGGTTGAAAATGGTAAATCATAAATGTGTCGACTCTATGAAATGGACTGTTATTTACGGATTTTCTTTAGATTATACAGAATAAGTGTCCGGTTAACATTCTAATATACTGTATCTTTTATATTCTTAAAAATAAAATTGTTGTCATCGCTGAAAATACGGAGAATTTCGACGCGAAGGTTTTTATTAGACGTAAACGTAACTTACGAATTTTTTATTGGGAATATCAAAGCACTTTTTAATATGCTATTTTTCTCAAAACCCTCTTCTGTCCACAGTATTTTTTTGTGTTAGTTATTTCATTGTTTTAAGTCATACTCAACTCTCAAAGAAACCATTTTTTGTGAATTTGAGCTTAGACCTCCCCTTAAAGGTTCCCATCCCATCTAATATATCTTTGTACAATTGGCAACAGTTCGATAACTCGACGCGAGGCGAGCACACCAATCGACAAGAAAACAACTAACCGCGAACCCCTAGCCGTCTGACAAATAGAGGAACATTGTTTTATTATAACAGCAAACACTAGTGGAAGGAATACGCAATAAATACATTTTATCTCCATCTTATCGGTTAAACAAGCGGCAAACGATGTTTATATAGACCTATTGAGGTTATATTGCTTGCTCTACACGTGAGGACATGGAAAGTGATGAAATCTTAAAGGTTTTTGGTAGTTTTTGGCTATACATTTTAAGTTGTGCGTTAGAAAAACAAACACTAGATGACCGAACTTGTAAAACCAATTTGTTTTTAACCGACTTCAAAAAAGGAGGAGGTTCTCAATTCGGTTGTATTAAACGATTTGGAAAATTATTTTTTTAATTGAAAGGGTACACTTCCCTTTTGGTCCCATTGTCACCAGATCAGGAGTTGATTACTTCTTGGTGTACTTTGAAGTCGGTTTAAGTTTTTTGTAGAACAGTCCAATTATTAAATTTATGACTAAAGGTACATACTTATTTCAGATGAATTGGCATTTACAATTGACTTATTATATACCTCATAAATAAAAAAAAACGCGATTTTTAGTCCGGACGTTATTCGTTTTCGTTCCTACTCTATCTTAAACGGTAATAACGAAGCGTGGTTCTAATGGATAAACATTTACTATTATTATAAGTGCGAATCTGAGTTTGTTGGCTTGTGACGCTTTCACGCCTTAACTACTGAACCGATCACGATAAAAATTGGTACGCAGATAGCCTATGGTATGGAGAAGGACATAGGCTACTTTTTATCTCAGGAACGCGGGTGTAACCGCGGGGGACGGCTAGTCTTTAACAATCCATACTTAAATTATATATGCGTAAGTAACTCTGTCTGCCTGTTACTCTTTCACGTCTAAACCTCCGAACTGATTGCGTTGAAATTTGGCACGTAGGTAGCCTATGATATGGAGAGGGACATAGTGTACTTATTATACCGGGAACGCGGATGAAACCGCGTGGATAGCTAGTATAATATTAAAATGCTAAAGTGAGTAGGTATGTTTACGCCTATTATACGAGTAAAACCAATGGTGATGGAATTAAGGACGCGGGTAGATATATGGGAATAACATATATGGTACTTTACATCCCGGAATAACATAAGGCCCCTCGGGAATACGGGAAAACCGATGGGCAAGAAATAGTTGTTATAAAAATATCTAGTCAATAATGTGTGTTGCTCCTACAACTAATGACATTGCAAAATAACACAGTGGTGCCGATTCTGTTGTAAATCGCACTAAACTAATTTTAGTCACATCTCATCTCTTTCTTACGAACATTATTGAAAAGGATAGAACATATTTTAAGTTGTCAAATTAATCTTTGCCGTCTTATTTTGCGTGTATTTAGACGTAACCGCGATAGATGGCGACTAAATTTATATTGAAAACAAGCATTGGACTAATTTGACAGGACTAAATTTCTTACATCCTTTTCTTATGTTCTTTGTTAGAAAGAGACATAGTGAGATTAAAATTAGTTTAGTTGTGAACAACAGAATCAGGGCCAGTGTCGTTGAATTAAAAAGCGACAATATTGAGTTGGTATTATTATTATATGGAACCCTCCACGCCCTGGACCGAGTCCAAGTGTGACTCACACTTGGCCAGAATGTTTAAATATATTTCGTTTTTAAAGCTAAATGAATCGTTGGTAGGTAGAAACCAAAACAGAATCTAAATAAAATTAGTTTTTTCTCGATTTTGGCTATCTACGATTTGAATTTGGGAGAATGAATTGGAAATTTAAAAATCTTTAATGAGCCCTCTTATTTTTTTGAATAATGTAGTTTGGGTTGACTTTCTTTTATTATTCCGTTCGGCCCGCCTGATGGTAAGCGGTTACCGTAGCTATATGGACTCACGCGTTATCGACCCTTATCTCCTCCCCGTTGAGCACTGGTAACCTTACTCACGCCCAGGAACACAACATACAGTTATTTGGCTGCGGTATTCTGTAAGGTACGAGGTACTTCCCCAGTCGAGCTGTTCTTTGAGCGAATAACTAACTTTAAACTGACTTTATCTATTTTCGAAACTAAAATAGGTGTTTCCAGTTTTATGTCCAAACTCTCTTTTTATATTTAACGCCGCCCTGTTAAGTAGTTCCTTTAAGTTACGGCTAAGTGCACAGACCAAGACTGGAGACGTTTTTGGCTGAAATAAAGACATTATTATTATGCTGAGAATGGTATAATTGATTCTCGAAAGCCTAGTCCATCAGCGACGGCTTTGATAGTCACAGTTAAGTAACTGATAAAAAAATACTGATTCATGAAAATTTCATAGAAGCGTTAATTGTTCAAAAAACCGTGGGAGTTAGCCTCTTTGTTAAAAGGTTAAGTCAGATGGAAGTGGAAAAAGGTTGATAAATACTTTTAAAGTGCCACGTGTTCAAAGAGGTCAAAGCTGTAAGCTGATGCTTCCAGAAAAATCTAATTAATCTATAACAATAGGTATCTACTACTATTTATAGATGGGAAAGATTGCGTGAATATTTGGTACAATCAAGAGCCGAAGTTATAGCTAAAAAAATAAAAAACCTTGCTGTGTGAGTCTTCTCAGTTTAAGTATATTTCGAATCGGTGGTAAACTCAACTATAAAAATGTAACAACTTAACGTTCATAAGTGCCTTCATCATCATCAGCCTATAATGTCCCACTGCTGAGCACAGGCCTCCTTTCACAAATGAAGGTGAAAGGGAATGGGCAATACTCCACCACGCGTGCCCACTGCGGATCGGTAGAGGTAGGCTAGTGGTCAACCTACTGTTGGAATTTTTCAAGCCGCCTAGTAGGCATCCAACTAGCTTAACGACCATCACAATTAAGTGATAACCGGGACCAAGGGATTTACGTGCCTTCTGAAGCACGGAAACGCTCGATTTGAAATACCACTAGGCGGTCATCCATCCAGGTACCGACCACGACGGTGGTAGCTTAATTTTGCCGATCGATTAGGAATGGCTAATAATGCTTACACCACGAGCGCTTCCATAAGCGCACCATAAGTGCCTTACCAGGGCCTAAACTGAATTAATGACTTTTTGATTTTGATTTTTTTAATTATTTGGTAATTTACAGTACAACCCAAGTAAATATTATGGTTATGAGGACTTCTCTTGAATAAACCTGCTTACTGTAAACCGGAAATGAAAACAAAAAAAAAGAAAAGCTAAATATTCCATCATTGGAGATTAATTCGTTTAAAAAGTAATTTGTATATCCTCATGTTTTATTACATGATACTAAACTACAATTTTACAACCATATAAGGTGTCTAAGACCATCTTCAGTGGTAGTGACGTCGGATACCGAGACGAAGGCCCCGGGTTTGAATCCTACAATGAGCTTGAGCTTTCGGTGAAGAAAAACGTGAGGAAACCATAGCACGGTAGCACATAGGATACTTTGTAGTACTCACCTGGCTGGCTACCACCCTAGTAGTGAATTTGTCGTCAAGCACCTGTTGTTTTCCGATAGTTGTACTTGAGAGCTAATTGCTTTTAAGGCTTTGTGTGCTTACCACCTTCGGTCACATCTTCACTGACCATGGTGAGATTGTGGTCAAACACATATAATATAATAATAGTAAAAAACATGTTTATTTTTATCAAGAACCTGCTTTAACAGTTGAGTTGATGGCGCTATGTTCGAACTAAGCCAACTGTCACCTCATCTCAAGCACACATAAATAATACAAAGCAATAACAACTCTACAGCTAACTGCGGCGTGCCACTGTTATTACTTCCCACCTCTGCGCCCCTCGGAGCCCCCTATCTGTCCCTCCCTGCCCCCAAAGGGGGAGACGAAGCCCCCCTAATGCGACATTCTTACGTGACAACGATTTATCCAGCATGTATTGTGCTCGCTTAATTTATTGCCCGTTTAAAACCTGCCGGGACAAAATTATTTTCTCATATTCAAATAAAAAATAATACTCGGGAAGTTTTTGGGAATGGTTTGTATTAATGCGCCTGATTTTATTGCCTTCGCGTGAATGTTGTCGTAAATTTTGAGTGGGTCCGAAATTATTGTTTTAATTAAAAAAAAATGTGTGATATTAATTTTCGTGTGATGTGGACGTTTTCTATCAAAGAGAAAAATCTAACTGCTGTTGTCAATATTATAATAAATCATTTTACGGAGGAAATCAAATTCCTTCTGTATTAATGTAATTTATTAGAATAGAATAAGATTAATTTATTTCTGTAGGAAATGTTCTATAACAATGGGGTCTTAATCTATATAATATATAGTTCTCAAATATAACAAAAAAAATACAGATTTTTTTTGAAATATTCTTCTCCAGAAAATTAATTTTGAAAATGAATGGCCCTGATTCTGTTGTTCACAACTAAACTAATTTTAATCTCACTATGTCTCTTTCTAACAAAGAACATAAGAAAAGGATGTAAGAAATTTAGTCCTGTCAAATTAGTCCAATGCTTGTTTTCAATATAAAAGTCGCCATCTATCGCGGTTACGCCTAAATACACGCAAAATAAGACGGTAAAGATTAATTTGACAACTTAAAATATGTTCTAGCCTTTTTCAATAATGTTCGTTAGAAAGAGATGTGATGTGACTAAAATTAGGTTAGTGCGATTTACAACAGAATCGGCACCAATATCTCATAAAAATACCGAAAAATTGCCGAATAACATTATAAATGGTAATATCGCAGAGTTTCTACGAAGATAGTTCATTTCGAATTTGAAATTACAATCTACCATAAAATCTTGATTACAGAAGCCAGTTGTATAATCCATCTCTGTCTAATTACGCCTAAACATTGAGTTTTAATAACGAAAAGTAATTAATCTTACATTTTGCTACCACACAGTGAGTTGATGAGCTTTCCTAAAATTTTCCATATTTCTAACTGTATAAATATTTATTATTAATTGAGTAGCTGATTTGTTAAAGTAACGGATGTTATAATACGTTAGCACTTATATGGTTTTGTGATTAAGTCAAGGAATTTTGAAGGATTGTATTTGAAGGTAGAATTGTCGAGTTTTCTGTGTAGAGTCTAGAATGAATATTCTAATATTCGATAATTAAGATGTATTAAGAAAGCTTATTTTTAATCGACTTCACAAATAAAAAAGTCATGAAATAAAAAAACGACTTCAAATTATAGCTAAAAAGTATGAAATAACTCTAATCTGACACTGATTTGAAATCAGCGAAATATTTTCAATGGAATACGTAGTGTTCTTTCGCTGACTTCAAATCAGTTTCAGATTAGAGCTATTGTCTTTTTAGTTAATTTTTATTTTACTCAATAGGGGTTATACTTTCTTTTAACGTAAGTTGTTAATGAATAAATGAATTTGAATTTTATTTCCGATTTTTTAATTTTCACCATGCATACCGCAATCTCACCATGATAAGTGATGATGCGGCCGAAGGTGGTAAGCACACAAAACCTAGAAGGAGCTGGCTCTCAAGTGCAGCTATCGGAACACACCGAAAGGTGCTTGGCGACAGATTTTCAACTTGAGGGTGGTAGCCAGCCAGGCGGGTACTACAAAGTACCCTACCACCGTGCTATGATTTCCTCACGATGTTTTCCTTCACCGAAAGCTCAAGCACATTGTAGGATTCGAACCCGGGACCTTCGTCTCGGTATCCGACGTCACTACCACTGAGCTATCATCGCCGTATAAGTAAGTAAATGAGCTCTAAGGTAAAGTAAGGCTAACAACCATCGCATAATCGACGCGTACATAACGACACCTCATATATTTAAATCCATCGAGCCGTTCAGGCGCGCCAAAGAAATAGACATACATATCTACATAGGTACATACACTCGAAAAACATAACCCTCCTTCCGGGTGAGTCGCGTAAAAATAGATTCATCATCATCATCATCAGCCTATAATGTCCCACTACTGAGCACAGGCCTCCTTTCACAAATGAGGATAAAAGGGAATAGGTAATACTCCACCACGCGTGCCCACTGCGGATCGGTGGAGGTAGGCTAGTGGTCAACCTACTGTTGGAATTTTTCGAGCCGCCTAGGAGGCTTCCAACTAGCTTAACGACTATCACAATTAAGTGATAACCGGGACCAACGGCTTTACGTGCCTTCCAAAGCACGGAAACGCTCGATTTGAAATACCACTAGGTGGTCACCCATCCAGGTACCGACCACGACGGTGGTAGCTTAACTTTGCCGATCGATTAAGAACGGCTTATCGTGCTACACCACGAGCGCTTCAAAAATAGATTATTTCTGAGCAATAGATAGACACATGTAAAATTTTAATCGAAACAAACATTCGTCCGATTAGAAACGGACATTATTATACTATTTTTTCAGAATTCCAAAAAGAAAACATTATTTACAAAATGTTAAAATATAAGAGCAATGTCTTGTTCAATAAAATGTAATATTAAGATATATGATAGTACCATTGGTGGCACTTAAACATAATTATAATCCCGGATAAAGGGCCCGGGATCGTGCATAATTAGGGCGGGATCCGCACTCCCGCACTCCCGCCCTCACAGCCGACTACACGCAATTTTTACGGTAATTACAATTTTATCGTATTATCTTAACATTCCTAATTCAATTTAACATCATGGAAGTTATGAATTAACGCTCTTCCCTCGGTTAAATAATGGTTATTCAGGTTACTTTTATTGTAATTTATCGTTCAAGTTATTTACTTTCACAGGCGTCGGCTTCAAGGGGCAATTATTCAGTTATTTCGCGTTGTGAAAATGATACTTATTTATGCGTTAATCCGTAAATGTATACTTTTTGTAAGTACGTAATAAAGAGATTGGATACAGCTCTTTCTGTTAACGAGAATAAATTATGCCGCAAACGTTATGAAAAAGTTACACGATACATTTTCAGAGGAATTTGCAAACATTTAACATCCCGCTTAAGATTACCAGTTGTTGAGGTTACGACACGTGTCTGGTAAACTTAATACACGCTAACTGCGACACTAGCACCACTTCAGAAGTGGCATTAGCGAGATTTGAGTTGAACTGTGTAGTCTGTGTATGGAGCTTCGTACATTAATCAGGAGAATGGGGGTGATTATTACACGTCTACTTAAATCGCGCGAACTTGAGATTATTTAAAATGTTCGTACTATAAAAGATTAGAGGTCTTTGAAATATCCTTTCTTGCCGTACAAGTATTCAACTGTTATTATTGAGCCCGTAAGTTAAAAGCTATTTTATTTTAAACCCAACAAGAAGAAGTGTTTTGTTTCAGTATTCTCCTTCGACAGCAAAATACTAGTTTGGATGGATTTAGCAAACATCAATTTATTATTAATTCTGAATAAATGTCCTTAATCAATCACAGTGCATCTTACAACGGTGAACCGAAGTGTAGGACGTAATCAATTATACGGGGTGGATACGACAATACGACAATAAATGAAACCACGTAAAGTACTTATAAATACGATCAATTTTTACTATGGGACCAACTTCGAAATCGCAAAACAAAATTACAGCTTTTCATACAAAAGGTACATGTCTCCTCGGCAAAAATGTATGAAAAGCTGTAAAAAAAAAATTGCGATTTCGATTTTGGACCATAGTAAAAGTTGATCGTATTTATAAGTACTTTACGTGGTTTAATTTATTGTCCTATTGTCGTATCCACCCCGTATAATGTACTCTTTGGACATCATTTTCGGTAGACGGTGTCCCTCAAGTAACTTGTGATGTATGAATGGAATTTTGCTGATTATGAGAATCAAGATATAATTGGATTTGTTTCATGCGCAAATGAAACAAAAACATTCTGTTCCTAAGCGTACTGATGTAATAAATATAAGTTTTTGAGCTATAACTCAAAGCTCACCTAGAATAAATAAATAAATATCCTGGGACATTCCTCACACACGGTCATCTGATCCCAAACTAAGCAGAGCTTGTACTATGGAAACCAGATGACTGATATAATACATATACTACTTTTTGTTTGTAAATACATACTTAATATACATAATTACACCCAGACTCAGGACATACAGACATGTTCATGCACACAAATGCATGTCCTGTATGGGAATCGAAACCACGACCTGCGGTGCGTAAGGTGTATCTTAACCAACTGCGCCAACTGGCCCGGCGCCGTCTGGCAGAAACGTATATGGAAGGAAACACAAACTGTAGCTTCTGAAAACACTATAATTAATATCTCTTAACAGCAAAGTTCATCGTTCAATATTTATACCATACTATATATATTTTCCTGTAGTTGGCAAGAATTCGCAAGTCATGCTCAAACTTGCATACGAAAAAAAACACTTAGCCTCCAAACGTCGGGAATAAATGAAAAAAAGTTAGTTAGGGGCAAAGACAAAAAGGAACAGCAACGCTTAATGGGCCCAAGTTTGGGAAACACTTTGGCTAAACATTCACTAATGGAAATGGAAGGGAGCCAGCCAGAAGTGCTAGTAACACTGGAATCAGTTTTTGTACATAAAACGATTGTTGCCAAATTGTTGAATGAATGTTTTTCTGTTTGGACATTTTTATTAATGTGCTGAAGTTTTAATTATTGCTTTTGATTATGTAAGAGATTTTTCAATGGTCACTCTGAATGGACTGCGTCGCCTTTGGATATTTGCTATAATAATTGACATCATTACACTGAATATGATGATGTTGGTGAGGTATTGGTCATAATTCACAAGCTACATCAAATAGATTCAATCATGTCGAATTAAAAAATTATACCAATAATTAAAAATGGCCCTGATTCTGTTGTTTACAACTTAACAAATTTTAGTCTCACTATGTCTCTTTCTAACAAAGAACATAAGAAAAGTTTGTAAGAAATTTAGTCGCCATCTATCGCGGTTACGTCTAAATACTCGCAAATGAATACGTAAAGACTAATTTGACAGCTTTAAATATGTTCTATCCTTTTTCAATAATGTTCGCAAGAAAGAGATGTGAAGTGACTAAAATTAGTTTAGTGCGATTTACAACAGAATCGGCACCAATTTTTGGTATCTTGTCGTACAAAAGGACACAATTTGAGTCGACTTCCTCAGATTATTGTTCCGAGAATTTACGTGACTTAATAATGTTAGTGAAAAAAGAACTTGAGTAATAACTCAAGAGCCCGCCGCGGTGGGTACAGGTGTTTTTAACTGCCCTCTCACTGATTTACTCGAGAACTTGCTAACTGTTAAATTCGCCCGTAGCTTTATTAGCTGTGAAAAACATTTTTTTTCTACAGGCCTTATGAGTTAGTCGATGAATTTAATGTAAAAGTTGTGTGCAAACACGGAAAAATAACATAAAAATGTCACATGTTTAAATTATATTCAAGTATCAAAACATGTTACGGTGCTATATAATTTATAGCTCCCTTTATTGCAACAATCGTCATTCCTCATCCGCCTAAATAAAATTAGCCCATAAATTAAGAGCTCGTATTCGTAAGCGGGAATTCCCCATTATTAACAATGCAGATTTGTGTTGCGGCTTCCTAATGTGTACGTTTGTAAAACTGGGGTCTTCTTCACCCCAACGCTTAATTCGGCGAGTCGGGCGAAAGTCACGGTCTCGTTGGAACAACATTTGATTTTAATTAACTCTACGTTTCAACTTATTTTAATATTACTATGAAAATTACATCGAGTTTTTATTTGTGTTTGGATACGGTTGTTTGTATTATAGCTTTTGTGTAAAGTTATTGATAGATTGGCACAGTTTAATATTGGCATGATAAAAATCATTTGTTATTTTCCTGCGAACTTTGTTCCTGCGATCTCGGGTGTTGCTAACTTAGTTCCCGCTAACTTAAGGAAATTGTAAGCCCCTAATCTTAGTACTCGGTGCTTGTAGGTCTAATTGAACTACAGTGTAAGTAGGTACTTCCTAGTAAGCTGAGGGTTACATAGATGAGTTAATACCTACACGATAAAGAAATTAGTTGTGTAATAGATTTTTGGTCAGAAAACGCTCTATGACAACTAAACTGAATGGATTATTGGAGAAGTCATATTTTCGAAATATTCGTTGGACTCGTCATGCTTTTTATACCAAACCGATTTAAGGCGATGATAGCTCAGTGGTACTGACGTCGAATGCCAAGACGAAGGTCCCGGGTTCGAATCCTACAGCTTGAGCTCGGTAAAGGAAAACATCGTGAGAAAACCGTAGCATGGTAGTAGGGTACAAAGTACCCAACACTGTGCTACCATCCGTATGTTCCGTCAGTTGCACCAGCGAGCCAGTTCCTTTGATTTGTGTTCTTACCACCGCAACATTTGTGTAAATATATAGTAAAAAAAAACACCTTATTTAAGCAAACAATAATGTAGCCCGTCAAATATTAAGCGGTTATAGGTCTAGTAGCCTATATATGCTTGCAATATCAGGGATAAAACACGTGCGAGGCAGACCCTGAAAACTTATCTCAAAAATACTCTGTAGTAATAAACAAAATGAAAGTTTATCTTCTTCCAAATACTTTTAAATCAAAAGTTTTTGTGGCGCCCTGGATGGTTTAGATTCACAAAACCGCCGCAGATGGCGGTGATTATCGACTGCAGCGTCATCTGCCGGGCGCATACAAAAAAAAACATTCAAATCGGACCAGTCATTTAGGAGCAGTTCAGTGCCATACACACGTACAGTAGAATTTTATATATAAAGATATAAAGTAAAGCGCAATTCTTCATTGAAGTCTATACCTATACTATTTCCTCGAAAATACCTAACTCGATTTCTGCAAATTAACAGGAATGCTCGAATAACATTTATCGCTGACTTATGCTCATTACCCGCGCCGCAGACACACAAAACAATAATTTTACTTTAGATGAACATTCACTTAGTGTTTGAGTACCACAGTAAACATCGTGCTGGGCAGGGGCAGGGGCAAGACTGCAGGAGTCGAGAGTTCCCCTTCACTGCTGTACAATGTTTGCATTTAATATGCTGGGACTTGCTTTCCTTAGAGTAGCCAATGTTGATTAAATGACATTGGAAAATCAATCGGAAGAAATAGGTTTGTGCAAAGACGTGACTCTATAATATGATATTGTTGCAGTTTATTTGAAAAGTATATGTTTTCAAACTCACAATATGATTCAACGTTGTTTGACTTTATTTCATTAAAAGTATGTTTTTTTTTATAATTTCAGAGTAACGGTGCGTTTAAGCTACGCGAACCGAGCACGAGCTAACCCGCTCTTCGTTCATCGCTCGTGATGGCAAGTTTGGACGTACAACGAGCTTACAACACGAGCGCGATGCATATCCCTGTGTTCGTCAAAAACTGACAATTGGCGGAGCGCAGACGAGCGCGAGCCGAACGCTCGTTCGAGGCTCGCAAGTCCGTCTACGCTACACGAATTCATGCTTCGCTATGTATTAGGTACAGCGCAGACGACAGACCGCACTGCACCGAACTTTTGAGTCTGTGAAAATAGAACCTATACAATAGGGATGTTGCCTGGGTAAAAATATTATAATTCTAATTAGTCCGTCAGTTAGATTATCAAAAAATATTGCACACGTATTTTTTGCTTTAACAAATCATTAACAATTGACGAAGAAAAAGCGCGACTAAGTTCGGTAGTGGGGGCTCGTGACGTCACTTGTTCCTAAAAACTGTACCACACCGTGACGTCACGCGGAACTTCAACACGCGATATCTTCGTATTTTTTTGTTTAATTGACAAAAGAAAAAATATGTGTGTAATATTTTTTGATAATGTAAATGACGGACTAATTAGTTTTTTTCAGGAAAGTAGCCTATTCTAAGCAGTAACGCACACGACGCTGCGCCTTGATGAGTACTTAAGGCGGCGATATATGTGAATGGGCTTCATTTGGGCTACATTAAAACCTTTTTTCTCCGTAATCTGTATAGAAAAAAAAAATTAAAAATATAAATTATAATCTACATGATACAAAGCATATCCTCTTCTTTTCAGAAAATTAAAAATACAATTTAAAATAAGAGAAAATAAAATGCAAAGTACCCTCTGTTTTCAAATATAAAACCTTTTTTCTCCTAAAATATAAATCATAAGATTTGTTTTTTGCCATTACCATATTCGAAAATGAATTACCAAGGTCACCTTCAGCTTATTTTTACAAATATTTTTTCTAATAATTTCTTACGAATTTTTCTTCGTTATCAATACTCGAAATACGTGTGGGCGACCCCTCTGTCGTCCAATATATCAGTGCGGGACGAGACACTGTGCTGAACGGACCTATGTCACTTTTCTCCGTGGCTTTCAAAGTCCTGTGGCTGGCTTGAAATCAATTTGTTATTTTGTCGATTCTTGGTATTAGGCGGGTTTATTGGTACTCTCGTGCGCGATAAATTGAGACCTGGCGCGGTGACGTTATGGTGTACAGCGAATGCCATCCATACTATAATAATAGTTAGGTTTTTTATTAGTAGTGTTTTTGATTTTAATTTTAATGTTATAAAAAAATTTTTTTAAGCTACAATAAAATTAAAGATGATAATAATGTTATTTATACATTATTATTATTAATATTATATCCCACCTAACATAATAATATTATGAATTTGAAAGTAAGTTTGTTTGTTTGTTTGTTACGCCTTCACGCCACAATTACTCAACGGAACCTCATGAAATTTGGCATGCAGATAGCCTATGATATGGAAAAGGACAGTTTTTTTTTATTTATGTTAAACAATGTTTCTATTCTGTGTTATGAATACTTATTATTTTATTGACATAACAATATTATAGTACCTGGGTGAACGTTTTTTTTTTTTTGGTAAATCCAAATAGTTTTTCTCACAAAAGAAGGAACTTGAAAAAAAAAGGGAAAAAATAATAATCATCTGGACTTGAACCGAAGCGTTTCGGTTTCGGAACCGCCCGATTTACCACCTGAGCTATTGTAAACTTGTAGATTGTGGGAAATTTACCTTCGTATTCTAATAATATTGGAGCAGTTTTTCATTGCCTGAAAGCATGGATAAAACAACGATTTCTAAAAATTAAGACTAAAAATTAAAACTAAAAATTTTCGGGGGTGATAAATCGATCTAGCTAGGATTCATATTCAAAAAACGTCATTTTATCCGTGTTTGCAGATAATGAAAAACTGCTGTATTATCATTAAAATACGAAGGTTAATTTCGCCAACGTTTACAAGCTTTCAATAGCTCAGGTGGGAACGGGCGGTCTCTCGACCGGAAGATCGCGGTTCGCGTCCGGTTGACTATATTTTTTTTGTTTTTTTTTTCAATTTCCTTCGTTTTTGAGACAAATTATTATGATCCCACCAAAAACATTTTTATGTAAAATGTTGCCAAGCCATATAGCTTGCAATGTCAAAAAGTTATCAGATCTCATAAGCTTGGCTCTCCATGAGATCTGATAACTTTTTGACAGTGCAAGCTATATGTCTTGGCAACATTTTACATAAAAATGTTTTTGGATGGATTTCACTTCTTTTTGTAAGTTACGATTGTTTTTTTTTTTTTTATGTTTGAAATTTCCAAGTTTTATATTTTTTTTGTTGATTGTGTACTAATACAAGCTTACATACCAAATTTCAGCTTTCTAGGACTTCCGGAAGTACCCTATGAGTTTTGATGATCATCAGTGAGTCAGTGACGAAATCGGGGTTTTTTAGGTATCAATAAAATCTAAAGTATAAGAGCTATATTATTGAAACTGAATATGTTTAATAAGTTTACAATTGACATCATGTCCCGAGAATTTTGTTTATCTGGTATAATCCAAACCCAAGTTATGAGGCTTCAAAAAAACCACGAAGCGCTTCGAGAAAAGGAAGGTAGTGCCCTTGCGCTTCGCTTGGCTGTCTTGGCGAGGGGCATTCCCGTGCCCCCAGATTTATCAACAAAAAAAACGAGCAATGCTCGGTCACCCAGGTACTAATACTGTTGATATAATGAATAACTGCTGTAATATCATTAGAATATGAAGGCCAATTTCGCCAACATTCACAAGCTTATAATAGCTCAGGTGGGAACGGGCGGTCTCGAAACCGGAAGACCACGGTTCGAGTCCAGATGATTATATTTTTTTTTTTTTCAATTTCCTTCGTTTGTGAGAAAAACTATTATGATTTACCAAAAAAAAACGAGCAAGGCTCGGTCACCCAGGTACTAATACCTGTAAACGAGGAATTCTTGTATATATAAGGTCCTAATAGTGAACTTCCTCTTGAGGGATGAATGTATAGGTCATTAGTAATCAAAAATAATATTATATACATATAAATACATACATTTTTAAAAAAACAGAGGGATAAAAAAATCTTTGACTTGTATGGAGTCTCTATGCAAGTCAAAGAAAAATTTTTTTTTTCCCTCGTTTTTTTTTTCTAATATAATGTATGTATATGTATATAGGATGACTGGTAATTAGTAAACGATACTAAGACACATGATTATACTCATGATAACAAACAACTTTCCCAAAGAAAGAAATAGGGATAAACAACAAATTAAATAAAAATGGTATATTCTTATTTTTGTTAGGTACTAAAATTAAATATTATGGGCTCATATGCCATATCAATTAAAAATAAAAATCTTTGGGAAAGTTGTTTGTTATCATGAGTACAATCATATATGTCTAAGTAACCATCCTATATACATATATACAAGAATTCCTCGTTTACAGGTTAGTACCTGGGTGACTGAGCCTTGCTCGTTTTTTTTTTTTTGGTAAATCATAATAATTTTGTCTCACAAACGAAGGAATTTGAAAAAAAAAGAGAAAAAATATTATAGTCATCTAGACTCGAACCACGGTCTACCGGTTTCGGGACCGCCTGTTCCCACCTGAGCTATTAAAAGCTTGAATATGTAGGTGAAATTCACCTTCCTATTCTAATGATATTACAGCAGTTTATCATTATATCAGCAGCATTAGCACCGAGCATTGCTCGTTTTTTTTTTTGGTAAATCATAATAATTTGTCCCACAAATGAAGGAAATTGAAAAATTAAAAAACTAAAAAATATAGTCATCCGGACGCGAACCGCGATCTTCCGGTTTCGAGACCGCCCGTTCCCACCTGAGCTATTGTATGCTTGTAAATGTTGGCGAAATTGACCTTCGTATTCTAATGATATTACAGCAGTTTTTCATTACCTGCAAACACGGATAAAACAACGTTTTCTGAATATGAATCCTAGCTAGATCAATTTATCGCCCCCAAAACCCACTGCATACAAAATTTTATGATAATCGTTGGAGCTGTTTCTGAGATTCAGATTTATACTGGGTGGAGACTTCGAGATGGCATATTTTCGAAACCTATGTTGGGTTAGTCATGCTGAACAACTTTTACTGTCATATTATTAATTATGTTTAAATATGGAGGTAGATTGAAGCTTATGTCTGTATGTGGGTTTTAGAAAATAGATGATTCAGTTACTGCTTGATCTCGTCTTTGATTGCACACTTCCTTATTTGACATGGCGCAGTCGGTTAAAAACAGAGTTATTTAAATATTAAATAAAAAATTAAGTAAAAAATAAAAAAGTGAAAACAGTGAAACAAAGTAAAAGTTAAAAAGTGTTAAAAATAAACGATACGATATACGAAAATGGAAACAGTTTTGACCCCGCCGTTACCATTCACGTACGATGTGAATTCGATGGACTTTACATCTGGAAAAATTGGTGAAAATTGGGAAAAATGGAAGAAAGGTTTTAAAATATATTTTAGTGCGTGTGAGTTAAGCAAGAAATCGCCATCAATACAAGTAAATATATTGCTTCACGTAATTGGAGAACAATGCCGAGAAATATTAGAACAATCGAATGAAACTACCTTGGAGGCATTATTAACTAAATTGGATCAACATTTTACAAAAAAGAAAAATATCACTGTTGAGAGACATAAATTTTTTACTAGACAACAACTTGAAAATGAATCTATAGAACAGTACGTATATCATTTGAAAAAATTAGCTCAATCGTGTGAATTTGGAAATCTGAATGATGATTTAATTAAAGATCGGTTGGTGTGTGGCGTGACGAGTGCAGCGATAAGAGAACGGCTATTACGTGAAGAAGATTTGTCATTAACAAAAGCTCTTGATATATGCCGAGCGGCTGTTGTATCCCGTGTATATTCGGAAAATATTAAGAAAGAAGATTCAGTCAATATAATAAATGAAGATTGTTTATCTGAAAAAAATGTATACACGGTGAGAAATAAACGAGGTGCTGGAGTTTCATCGTTTACATCGAGAAAACAAGATGGTGGCAAGCGCTGGATGGAGGGTGATCGAGGACGTCGTCGGCCATATTGGCAAGAGAAACGTCCTAATCAGGGGCCGTCTACGTCAGTGTCATCAGAGCAACTTTTTCAACCGAGGCAATGTGGTAAATGTGGAACTACACATAAAATGTATAACTGTCCAGCGTATGGTAAAACATGTTCGCGATGCTCGAGAATGAATCATTTTGCACGGGTGTGTGGCGTACACTATGTGGAGGAGTCGCAAGATCAGGTAATTTATTCACTTAATGAAAATATAGATGACTGGTCAGTTAACTTGAAAGTAAATCATAAAATGATAATGTTTAAATTAGATACAGGTGCGGATGTTAATGTGTTACCCGTTAAATATTTGTCAGGATTAGGAATTTCTGAATGTAACTTATTAAAAACGAACACAAAATTAAACGGTTATTCTGGTGCAAACATAACAGTCTTAGGAAAATTGAACCTAAAAGTATATTATAAAAATAAATTATACGTTTTAGAATTTAAAATTGCAGACGTTCATAGTAATCCGATATTGGGTCGTTATGCATGTGTGGAATTGGATATAGTGCGGCGGGTCATGTCGGTTAGTGAAATAAATGCAGATATACCCGATTTTGTTAATGAATATGAGGACGTGTTTAACGGGATAGGTTGTTTGCCGGGAAGTTACAGAATTCAGTTAAGAGATAATGTTGTGCCAGTCATTCATGCACCGCGAAAAATACCATTTGCAATTAAGGATGATGTAAAAAATAAATTATTAGAAATGGAATCACAAGGAATAATATCTAGGGTAGAGGGCCCATCGGATTGGGTCAGCAGTATGACGGTGGTCAAGAAAGCCAATGGGGGTTTGCGCATCTGTTTAGATCCAAAGGAATTAAATCAGGCTATTAAGAGAGAACATTTTAGGCTACCTACAATTGATGAGATTTTACGAAAAGTACTAGAAAGATGTAGAAAAATTAATTTAAAATTAAATAAAACTAAATGTAAATTTGGCTTACAGGAAATTAAATATTTAGGTCACAGAATTACCAAAGAGGGGCTTAGTCCAGATGATAGTCATTTAACGGCAATAAAGAACATGCCGACACCAAAAAATAGGAAGGATGTAGAAAGATTTCTGGGGTTAATTACATATGTTGGTACATTCATTCCAAATTTATCGGATAAGACTTTAGCGTTGAGGGAATTATTAAAAAAAGAGATTGAGTGGCATTGGGATCATACACATGACAAGTGTTTCGATGAGTTGAAACAGTTTTTGTCTAAACGTCCCGTACTACAATATTATAATATGGAGGATCCTATTATTATGTCTGTAGACGCAAGTAGTACGGGACTCGGTGCATGTTTAATGCAGAATGGGCATCCTGTATGTTATGCATCTAAAGCTCTCACCAAAACGGAGCAACGGTATGCTCAAATAGAAAAAGAGCTTTATGCTTGTTTGTTTGCCTGTGAAAGGTTTTATGCCTATATATACGGACGTTCCGATATAGTAATTGAGACCGATCACAAACCTTTAATTAGTATAATTAAGAAACCCATTGTAGATTCGCCATCCCGATTGCAAAGAATGTTATTACGGTTACAACGTTTCACATTCCGATTAGTGTACAAACCAGGTAAGCACCTATATATAGCTGATGCGTTATCACGTGCGTATGAACTGGGCTCGTCCGATACTGTCGTACATAATAGCAGCGATGCGTATGATTGTGAAGTGTGTCAAATAGTTAACGATGGTGTGCAAAATACTTCTCAATATGTTACAGATTC
Organism: Polyploca ridens; assembly: GCA_951394255.1. Taxonomy (NCBI): domain Eukaryota; kingdom Metazoa; phylum Arthropoda; class Insecta; order Lepidoptera; family Drepanidae; genus Polyploca; species Polyploca ridens. The sequence continues at coordinate 15,020,996 of OX596250.1, forward strand.
TCAATTTATAGTACTGCAGAAGCACACAGAATCCGATAATGAACTACAGCAATTAAAAAAATACATAAGCAAAGGTTGGCCTAATAGTAAAAATGAGGTTGCAGATATAGTTAAACCATTTTGGAATTATAAAGAAGATCTGTTTAGTGCACATGGATTAATTTGGAAAAGTGATAGAATTGTTGTACCGAAAATAATGCGAAAAGAAATGTTAAATAAAATACATATTGGACATACAGACATTATTGGACATATGGGCATAGAAAAGTGCAAATTAAGGGCAAGAGAAGTGATTTTTTGGCCAGGTATTAATAATGAAATTCAAAATTTGATATCCAACTGTAATATTTGTTTAACATATAGGAGAAATAATCAGAAAGAAGAACTTATATCTCACGAAATACCGGATCGTTCATGGGAAAAAGTAGGGATAGATTTATTTTATATAAAAGGTATTAATTACTTATTACTAGTAGATTATTTTAGTAAATTCTTTGAAATCGTTGAGTTGTATACAACGTCGTCTGAGTATGTAATAAACTGCCTTAAAAATATTTTTAGTCGTCAGGGAATACCGAATATTGTTATGTCAGATTGCGGACCACAATTCACATCTAGTATTTTTAAGCAGTTTGCTTCTGAATGGAATTTTGTTCATCAAACATCATCTCCTTATTATCCACAGTCAAATGGACAAATTGAGCGCACGGTTCAGACAGTAAAAAATATTATAATAAAAACAACTGCTAACAATACCGATTACCGTATTGGTTTGCTAGAATACTTGAACACTCCATTAAATGAACAATTACCATCTCCTGCTGAATTATTGCAAAGTAGAAAATTAAGAAGTACGATTCCAACATCTTTTAAATTATTAAAGCCAAAGGTACATACACATATAAAGAAAAAGCTAAAAAATAGGCAAAGTAAACAAAAAATGTACTTTGACCGCACCGCAAAAAATCTACCTATATTAAAATCAGGTCAAAAAGTAAAAGTGTTGGATACTATTAGAAAGCACTGGATTTCTGGCACAATTACGCGTATGTTGAGAAATCGATCGTATGAAATTCGTTTGCTTAATAATAAAATAATTGTGAGAAATAGAAGACACATTGTTAATGATTCACAAACCCGCCAAGACCAGCCACACGATTATAATTTCGATTATGATCATAATTTATTGTCACCTACTTTAGAAAGTGATGTCGGACATTGTCAACATTCAAGTTCTTCTAATAATAATTATGTTACTCGTTCTGGCAGGATAGTGAGGCCTCCCAATAGATGGCATCCTGAGCCATAGTCAACTTGATTCCATGACGCGACCTACCTATGCATAAGGTATGCCTACACACCTGTGCATCATAGAACCATACGTAGGTATGCAAGTGGTACCTGATGGTTGTCGATGTTGTTTATGTTTACAACTTTACTGTTATATAATTGTGATACCTAAGTACTGTTCCTTTGGATCAAAATATTGGTACACGGGTGATGTGATTTTACCTACATAAATAAAGAAATGTAAGTGAAGTTTAATATGAAATGTATTGCATGAATTAAAAATATTGTATCTTATTGTTATGTAGAATGGAGGTATTTAATCATTTGGGATATGTTAAGCTAAGGTAATGGTTCGTTGAAATATACTAAAAACAAGGAAAGAATGTATAAATGTAAAATATTCAATGCCAATTTAATAGGTAATTGAAATCACAGACTTGGATTATAATATTCTAAGATCACAGAGTAATTTTCTTTTTGTTACAATTGGATTGCTATTTATTTGTTGCAAGTATGTGTAGATCATATTTTATATATAATGTATAGAAATGATAGGTATATGTTATTGCTATTTTGAGTGCTATTGTGTTAATAATAATATAAACATTGTGCTAATAATAGCACAATTAAATTCATAAGAATAATTATAATCTATTGTTTATAAATTGAAGTTCTTATAACATTATTAAATTTTAGTTTAATTTTTTTTTAAGAAAGGAGGATGTCATATTATTAATTATGTTTAAATATGGAGGTAGATTGAAGCTTATGTCTGTATGTGGGTTTTAGAAAATAGATGATTCAGTTACTGCTTGATCTCGTCTTTGATTGCACACTTCCTTATTTGACATTTCTAATGATATTACAGCAGTTTTTCATTACCTGCAAACACGGATAAAACAACGTTTTCTGAATATGAATCCTAGCTAGATCAATTTATCGCCCCCAAAACCCACTGCATACAAAATTTTATGATAATCGTTGGAGCTGTTTCTGAGATTCAGATTTATACTGGGTGGAGACTTCGAGATGGCATATTTTCGAAACCTATGTTGGGTTAGTCATGCTGAACAACTTTTACTATGGGAGCAATGGTGAATTCTCAAAAAAAAAATGTTACTCTTCATAGTAAATGTCAACCTTGCTCGATCATAATGTATGGAAAGTAAAAAATTTTTTTTGAGAATTCAGTGTTGGTCCCATAGTAAAAGTTGTTCAGCATGACTAACCCAATATAGGTTTCGAAAATATGCCATCTCGAAATTTCCACCTGTTATAGGTATATATAAGTATTTACATATATACAAGAATTGCTCGTTTATAGGTATTAGTTGTTGGTAGTATTAATATACTCTGAGGTATTAGATTATTATTAGATTAGATAATACGATTGTGATAATTAGCAATATTTAGACATTTTGAAATGATTATGTGTAACTCCGAATGTAATTTGATAAAAAACTGCGATCCAACCAAGTGCAAATAAAAAAATAATACCGACATGTTTACTAAATACCGGCCGTTTGTAAACGGGTGAATTTTGTAATTCGCCTGCAACATACACTCGTACGAGACGCGCTGCGCGTAATTATTGTCGGGGGGTGAGGTGCCCCCGCACCGGTAACGCCCATTCGAGCAAGGTCAACGGCGTACATCCCCACCTTAAATAACCCCTAAACGATTAGGCATTCATAAAAAAATAACCCTGTATAGCGAATATCATTTTATTAATTACAATACCATTCAAACACGATATTCAGTTCAATAAAACAATCCAAAAACAGAACAAAACAAAATAAATAAAAAACAAAAAAGCAACATGTCCGAAAATAAATCAGAGCAATCGGTTAAACAACGAGTTAACAATACACGAGGAGTGAACCTGGGTGTAACATTCCCGCAAAATATTGAACTAGCGGAAATTGTCGGGTTAGGTAGCGTCGAGTTTGATTATCACTACGTAAATAGCTTTGAAATATATCCCCTTACTCATAAAACGTTATTTAACTAATAAGCTGATTAAGTGGTCACCTAAATCCCATCAAAAACATTCTGTAAAAAACTAGTCAAGTCTCGATGGAGCTTCTTGTTTATCTCTAAAAAGTAATGAAATCTAGACAAAGTCGTGCCAAGTCTAAGGTTCCTTTCTGCGATTTCTTTATTATTATAGTTAATGTTGTGTGACTTGGCCGTTTTTTACAGAATGTTTTTGATGGGATTTCACTTCTTTTTGTAGAAAATGAAGCGGCCCACCAAGTTGAATATTTTTTGTAAAGGCGGTATGTCGATCTCTAATAGTTTGGTTGGGCTCTTGTGTTTTCTAATCAGGGTCACCAGGTACTCCAGATCTTCGATTATCCTAGTTTTTATAGTTTTCCTTTTATGTGGCCATTAAACCCTAACTCTGTACCAAATTTCAGCTCTCTGAGTTTATGGGAAGTACTAGTTCTATTTTGATGATCATGAGTGAGTGAGTGAGTGAGTGAGTGTCATAAATGTGAAACTTTGCTTTCGCTTAACTTCGGAACTAAATTACCTACAGACTTGAAATTTTGGATTTTAAGTATGTGATTATAGCTTACTGGATAACGAAAATTTCTGCGTTCGGGTCTTATCCAAAGGTTCTCAAAGAGGGGCCTGAAAATGCGGCGAAATCGTTCCAGTAAAGGATGTTACGGCAGTGTTTGCTTCGCGCTCGACTCGGCGGGGGCACTGCCGTGCCCCCCGATAACGTCAAATTGTTTGACAATGACAGCAAGGTGACGTTATTTATTTGACCATTTATTCAGTAGATTTAGTTAAATAGCGTTTATGAGTAAGGCCGATAGTGGTTAAACTACTGTTTAGTTAATGGCGTTTGAAACACTATTAAAATTATAACTTCCCGTCTCGCGGTCGCCCTATTTTACTCCTTTTAGGAAAAAAACTTTACTCTGTGTTATAAATTATGGAGCCTGTGTGAAAAATTTCAGTTTCTAGGCCAGGGTTTCTCAACCTATCCCATCATGGATCCGTGGCCTGGAGTCCGTGGACAAAATAAAAATAATCTGGGGGCACGGGAGTGCCCCCCGCCAAGACAGCCAAGCGAAGCGAAAGGGCACTACCTACCTTTTCTCGAAGCGCTTCGTCGTTTTTTTGAACCCTCATAACTTGGGTTTGGATTATACCAGATAAACAAAATTCTCGGAACATGATGTCAATAGTGAACTTATTAAGCATATTAAGTTTCAATAACATAGCTCTTATACTTTAGATTTTATTGATATCTAAAAATCCCCGATTTCGTCACTGACTCACTGATGATCATCAAAACTCATAGGGTACTTCCTGAAGTCCTAGAAAGCTGAAATTTGGTATGTAAGCTTGTATTAGTACACAAACAACAAAAAAATTATAAAACTTGGAAATTTCAAACAAAAAAAAAAGAAGTGAAATCCCACCAAAAACATTTTCATGTAAAATGTTGCCGCCAAGACATATGGCTCGTACTGTCAAAAAGTTATCAGATCTCATGTAGAGCCAAGCTTATAACTACATGCAATTACTCTATAAGCCCTAACTTCACAACCTCTACACACCGTAGTCAAAATTTGTGGCTTGGCCGTTTCAATACTATAAGAACTATTGAATAACAAAAAAGCAATGAACAGTGAATACATTTTTCACCTTACTCCCATGTGACGGTAGCGAAACGGCCAAGCCACAAATTTTGACTACGGTGTGTAGAGGTTGTGAAGTTAGGGCTTATAGAGTAATTGCATGTAGTTATAAGCTTGGCTCTACATGAGATCTGATAACTTTTTGACAGTACGAGCCATATGTCTTGGCGGCAACATTTTACATGAAAATGTTTTTGGTGGGATACAGAATACAAGTAGATACAGTTTTTTATCCTTTATCCCAGAGTACTCCTTAATTAGTGTTCCCTATTCACACTACAATCTAGCCTTAATATTGGGCTAATAAGTAATTTATATTTACCTTTTTTGAATATGTCCACACTTATTTCATTGTCTCTTAAGGGGAAGACACGTTTTTGTGTTATTTACTTTAGCACTTGGACTACGTTACACTATTATAACATCTATTCATCAATGTTATAACTAACACTACAGTAACTCAAACGGTTCAGTTCTTTTGAGTAGTCTCACTATATCTGTGTGACCGAGGAGCTGGATTGCCTCAACGTTCACATGATATTCAATAAATATCCTGGGACATTCCGCACACACGTTCATCTGATCCCAAACGAAGCAGAGCTTGTACTATGGAAACCAGATAAGTGATATACTACATAAATTATACTACTTTTTGTTTGTAAATACATACTTAATTACACTCAAGACTCAGGACATACAGACATGTTCATGCACACAAATGCATGTCCTGAGTGGGAATCGAACCCACGACCTGCGGCGCGATAGGTGGAATCTGCGCCAACTATCATCATGAAGCCGGTCGGTTTTGGTGAACTTCTGCATACTTTTTAATTACTGTGTGAACGAACTCTACTTTTAGGTCCCGATGGAGGTCGACGTTTCTGATGTACCAGGGGGCTGGCAGATTTAATGATGGAACTGAGCAACATAAATTCAAACTTTGATGAAAAAGGCAACACCGACCATCTCATTAAAATTAAACATGGATACACCTATGTGAGTAAAAAAAGCGCATGTAAGTTCTTGGGGTCGATGATGGAGAGTAGATGAGATAAATAAATGAAACACTTTGTTTTTACGTAATTCAGTATCTTGTAATGTAATGCATGCAATAATGCATGTAATGTAGTATGCTCATTGGGAGGGGGGAAAAGTTGGTAACGCGTGAGCGATGCTTCGTGTGTTGCAAGCGTCCATATGGCTACGGTAACCGCTTACCATCAGGTGGGCCGTAAGCTTGTTTACCGACTTAGTCGTATAAAAAAAAATTAATGCCACCATTGATAGCGAGAAACACAATGCCAACCTATAAAACAGTGTTGCCACAATAAAAATATTTTCTTATTTCCAACAAAGTATGGCAAATATAAAGCGTTTTCTTGGTTTGTTTTATGGGTCCGCAGATTATGGTACGGAGGCGGTATGGGTCCGCCCCGGGAAAAGGTTGGAAAACCATGTTCTGGACCTTACGGTATGAGCTGTGCATCTGTCAACCATTTATTTTCTCCGTATATAGAATATAGATATCAGCTGTTCCCCATGATTTTAGTCATCATTCCTATATTTATAGTCATAGTTTGTACACTGTTATTATATTAGTAAGAATTAATATGTTTTTGTTAAAAAAAAAATTAATTAAACATATTTTTGGTGACTGTACTTGCAAATATATCTTCAAATATACTAAGGCGCTGATCCCACATAGAGAGTCCTAGAGTTCTGCGTTCCGCATTCACAATTTTGCACTCAGCAAACAGTCTAGAGTTCTGCAATATTCGCTACACGTCATACAGTGAACGCGAAACGCAGATCTCTGAACGCAGAACTCTAGAACTCTCTCTGTGCCTTATGTATATTAAGTCAATTCGACCACTGGAAGTGGGTGAAATTTGAATTGCAAGATTTGAACCGAAATACATTGCAAGTTCATAAAAAGCTTGTAAAAATAAGAACATACATTTGGTGAGCATACATTGTTGAATATGAAGAATTTTTCATAAGATTTTAGTTATTAAAAAGTCTGACATAAACAAACGTTTGGCCTAGTTCCAAGCAAAGGGATTTGCTTTTATAATTAATTTCCTAATGAGTGCAGCATAAAGCTGTTTATTGCATGTAATTATTTTTTCAACTGCAACTGGCACACCCTATCTCTTGTCTGTATTAAATCCCATGTTACACGACATAATCCCCACTATAACAAAAAGAGGCTCTATTACATGAGAGAAACAAAAAATAAGCTCAAATTCCCACTCGGCGGAACCCTTGAACCGTCTAATTCAACAGATTCCGATGCAGTGACAAATGTTAGGTTTTTCTCCTCTTCGAATCGGGGTGAAACAAAAAAGGGGTTACGGAAAGAGCGGTTGCATAAGCGAAGCGACGAATTATTCGATTTTTTTTCAAATACCATTCGAGATATTATGAGAAATACAAAGCATTGAAAATATAAACTGTTTTTAATTTTCGTAAGTAATTTCGATTAGTGTCTATTCCAAAAATTGCAAAATAGATTTGCCTGTGTCTCCAATATCACACGGAAAAACCTTGTAGCGAAATAGGTTTATTTGTTGAAATGGGTTTCTTTGTTCTCCGTATCTTTTATATTTTCGGATAATTATTTTTATTTGTATCTTTATAGTCGCAGATTATAAATACACCGATTTCAATGCTGTATTCAATTAAATAATATAAACACAGCGATTACACAACGAAGTAAATGTCACTCGTGATTAACTTCGCACTGGGTCCAATCTCTCCGCTCGCCCAATCTCTGGCTCCGTGGCTCAAATGTAAGGCCTCACAAAAAACCGGTCCTAAGCGGAAATTCAAATTGAATGACAATAAGATTGACGGGCAGCAGTGTGATAGCGGACCCGTTTCATTTCGCTAAGGTTTTATATACAGCTTAAGAGACGTATTACTTTTTCTGTGTGACAGGAAAATGTAGCGGATCGCTTGATACGGTGCTATTGGGTGTTTCGTACGATGCGCGTGGTGCCGCCTTGATATGAATAGAATGATGGGGTGTCGTTTCGTCACAAGTTTCGTTTTGTCACACAGAATTGTTATTTAATAAAGTTTTTTTTTTACTATGAGTAAGTCTGTGTTTGAACACAATCTCGCCGTGGTCAGTGATGATGGGGCCGAAGGTGGTAAGCATACAAAGTCTAGGAGGAAACTAGGTCTCAAGTGCAACTGTTGTGCACATCAGTAGGTGCTTCGTGACAGATTTTCAACTTGAGTCCTAGAAAGTACTCCACCACCATGCTATGGTCTTTTAACAATTTTTCATTTTATGATTCGAACCCGCAACCTTCGTCTCGGCATTCTACGTCACTACCACTGAGCTAGCTATCTTCTTCTTAAAAAGTATTAGTCGCCTTATTATACGTTTTTAAAATACCTTTAAGGTGTATTATTTTAAGAAGGCTGGTGGGCCAACTGTGTACCGTCGCCAATAGAAATAAACCAGAAAAGTTGCCAATGTATTACCGAGCTTAACAAAGCTTAGGCAACTGGTCCTCAACTGTAACTGCAGGTGCTTGTTTAATTCATATTGCATGGAATGTTACTTAATACGGCAAATCAAAGGTAATCGGTATTAACATTCGTTTGAATAGAGGTAGAGCATAGCGTTTACTCGCTCAAAGAGCAGCTCGACTGGGGAAGTACCTCAAATTTAACTTATGTTGTGTTCTTGCGCGTGACAGAGCTCATTGGGGAGGGCAAAGGGTTGGTAACGCGTGAGTAACCTCGAGTGTTGCAAGCGTCCATACGACCACTGTTACCGCTTACCATTAGGTGGTTATGTTTGTTTACCGACTTTGTAGAATAAGAAATAGCACAGCTTTTTTTTTTATACCACTAAGGTGGCATTTGCCCATTTATGGCTTTATATAGTTTTGTTTCCGCATAACACCAAAAATAGGGTTTTCTCATATCACAGCTTCGTAAATCGTTCTAGCCATCATGAGAGTCAATTCATATACAGTTCACTTCCCTTATTTCTCAAATAATCAATTTGGCACAGAACTACAAATTCAAAAAACAATCTCAGCACAATTATTTTTAATGATACATGCAACATCGTAAACTGTAAAGTCACAACGCTATTACGAAACTTTTTCAACTAGAACGGAACAGGGGACGGGGCCTCACGGGCCCCAAACAGGCATGTTTACGAACCTGTTTAATTCATGCACCCCAGACACTGGTGGATAAAACTACGTGATACGTTGGAATATGTCCAAAATATCCCTGGCTTACTTATAAACGCTGTTTAACTTTCTTATCATATTGCAATCGTATAGACTGGTTACACTTACTGCGATTATGTAGTTTTACCACTAAAGCAAAGTACTAACAATTACTATATAAATAATAATAATAACAAAATAATAATAAGTAGTTTCAGCCAATCAGAAACAAGAAACATCCAATAGAAACACATAAATCAAGTAAAAAGTAACACTGATATTGTAGGGATCTATGTACAATTATGCAGTTTTTCACTCTCCTGTTTTTTTTTGACTCGCTTTTTTTATCCGCGAATTTTTGTTACCTGCTACCTAATGATGTGATAGTACTCCTGACAGTTTTGCCCCACCCATCGACCAATGGCCGGTCACTGCGTGTGAGTATGGTTCAATGCGTAGATAATGAAATTCGTTTGTATTGCTTAATTATTATTATAACTTCAACTCACGCCAAAATGTACTTTATAATAAGGTGATTAGTGACTCAATCATATATCCAATTATAATAAGTAACAAATTAATAACAACATAAGTTTAAATCAAACAAAAGCTTAAGTGTTTTCGACTAAAAGTTGCTTAACTAACGTACCTAATTATAAATTTATTGAGTTGTAATTAAAGAGAGTCAGGGGTCGCACTAATTAGTAAAGTAAACGAATGAGGAATGTACAGTGTGAATAAAAAATAATTGAATTAAAACTTCCTTGAAGAGTCGTGAGTGCCTACTTCAAGATGGATGCGCAAACTGTAGATTGAAGAGGACGGTGTAAAAAAGGGGACTACTTTTTTTTTTATTTGTTGGCGTCACACGGTTTGTGTATTTTGCCATTTTCCAGTTATATTATAAGTTCTCGTCACAATAAATCACGTTCACATAGTCCTCAGTCAGTCTTTGTCCATAAAAGTCATATTTTAGTACAATGGTGGTTGTACTAAAACTTTTCACGGACTTCTTGAGACAACTTGAAAAGGCACGATACACATGATTCATTTCATTTCATTTCACTGGTGCACATGGCTTGATCTTTATTGGATAAAATACCACCGATAATATGCAATAAAACTCAAAATACACGAATTTATGAAAATAAAAATGAAAACGCTATGTCACTCTGCAAATTCCCGCCAAAAAGTCCATGATAGTAATTAGTGTAAAAAAAGTTCGTGTAAATTCTCGTATATCTTTTAGTATTTAGTAGTTTTCAGGGCTATCTGTTTCATCATATATAATGATGTGGTTATGGGGGAGCAATTCCCAGAGGCAGAGCTCATTGCCACCACACGCGTCGCAGGTTGCGGATGGCGAACGGCCTCCAGATATGGAGGTTAGCTGCGAATAATCAATAAGCAGTCGCGGACAACGGAGCGGTCTGTCAGAGGCAGGGTATACCTCAACAAAAGGCGTGCAATCCCGTCGATGGCAGATGACAGTGGCGAACTAGGCCCGCCACTATAATCAAGGACCTTATGCCTGGGGAGATGGGCCTCGTCAACCATGGCTGGTACCTCATCTAGGAGACGGCAAACTCTGATTCCAAACCAGCAGGCCGAAAGGTCGGTTTCATATCGTAAACCTGCGCACATGCTGCGCAGGAACGATGGTCTTGACTTAACCGTCTGTACTGTGAGGAAGAAATCCTCTTCAAAAATAACCCTAATCCTACGGTGGGATACGCGCCAATAGGATGGATGGCTAGTGGGAGACTAGTCTCGAGCGCCAACCTCGGTGGACCTGGCTAACACCGTTGAACTGTGCCTTCTTGAGGGAATGGGCGTCACCCCTTGAGCGACTGTGTATTTCGACCCTTCTCGTGGGAACAATATGTCAAATCAAGAAAATACAACAAAAACCAACACCCCAAATAAAACAAATATGATACAACAAACTTTCCATAAAAGTATGTTTGAAACAACAAAAAACAATTCTGCTGCAACACCTATATCACCTATCAGTGCCCCAATATTCAAAACAACAAACAGCAATGCAGAAATCTGGCAAAAAGATCAGGTACCATCATCAAAGAGAAAAAGAACAGTTAACAGCCCAGAATCCGAAGCCCAATCTAGCAAAAAAATAATAAAAACTAACTACTCAGTTGCAACACATAACAGGTATGAAATACTGGAATCAGAGACAAATGAAACACAGATCGATGAAAACACATCTAAACAACCAAAACCGGAACCTATATTTGTCACAGGAGTAATAAATGTAAAATCATTAAAAGAAATTTTGTCTAAAATAACAGAAAATAAAAAGTATACAATGACTACCATGAAATCTGGTCATATCGTTAAAATAATGCCCACTGATGTTGAAACTTATAAAATCATAAGAGATCATTTCATTACGAATAATATAACTCATTACACTTATAAACTTAAGAGTGAAAGAGCCTACAGAGTAGTTCTTCGTGGACTGCATGCAACAGAAGATACAGAAATAATCAAACAAGAGCTTAACGAACTGGGACATGATGTAAGACAGATAGTTAACGTACGGCACAAACAATCAAAGGATCCCCTCCCTACATTCTATGTAGACCTTGAACCAAAATATAACAACAGAGACATATTCAAAGTTGTTAGACTAAACAACTTGGTAATATCATTTGAAGCACCTTACAAGAAATTTGAAATAATTCAATGCAAAAGATGTCAAAGATTCGGACACTCCAAAAATCAATGTTTTAGACCATACAGGTGTGTCAAGTGCGGTGAAGAACACTCAACTGGAACTTGCATTAAAAAGCCAGATACTGATGCAACATGTGCAAACTGTAATGAAAAGCACCCTGCTAGCTACAAGGGCTGCAAAAAGTATAAACAGTACAAAGAACTCACCCTAAAAAAGAAATATAAATATACAGCAAAAGATACAGTTGAAGTACAGCACACATTAGACATCCCAGAAAAACCTATGGACCAGAAACGCCAATTCTTCAACAAGACATCTAATCAAACATATGCAGAAACAGCTAAAGCAAAATCAGCCAGAAATATAACCAATAACAAAGATGCCAACATAGTCGAATTACTAGACGCAATGTTAAACAAATTTCAAACTATTATGAGTAATATGTTAGACAGCATGATGGATCGCATGATCCAACTTATCACCCACTTAATACCAAAATGCCCCTAAACCTTCGAATAGTTACTTGGAATGCCAACGGACTCACGGAGCGTCGCCAGGAACTTGAAGTCTTCCTGAGAACTGAAAAAATAGATGTTGCTCTTATTTCCGAAACAAGGTTTAGTCCGAAAAGCTATATTAAAATTAAAAACTATAAAATATACAACACAAACCATCCCTCAGGAAAATCTCATGGAGGGACCGCCGTTATAGTTAAAGAAAACATAAAACATTATGTGATCGAAGAATATAGTACAGAAAAAATACAAGCAACATCAGTAAAAATTCAGGATAATAAAACAGAAACAACTCTATCTGCAATTTACTGTCCACCCAGACACGTTATCACAAGGGATGACTTCAAAAAATACTTTACAATGCTTGGAAACAGATTCGTTTGTGGTGGTGATTGGAATGCAAAACATGTCCACTGGGGTTCCAGATTGACTTTACCAAGAGGAAGGCAACTTAGCTTTACCATTAATGAGTTAAACCTTCAAAGCATCTCACATGGTGTACCTACCTACTGGCCAACTGATACTAAGAAAGTACCAGACCTCCTAGACTTCTTTATTATAAAAAATATCCCACAAAGCCATGTCCATATAGAAGAATGTACTGATCTGTCCTCGGATCATACCCCTGTAATAGTAAATGTAAACTGTAGAGCTATTCTGGCTAAAATACCACCAAGACTATATGGCCGCAACACTGACTGGGATGAGTACGTAAATATAATTAACAAAGGTACGAACTTAAATGTTTCTCTTAAAACGAAGGCCGAAGTTGAATCCGCGATTGAATCATTTAACACGCTAATTCATCTAGCAGCAAATAAATCAACTCCCATAAGTAAAGTGAGGACTACACAACCACATCAGTATCCAAAGTATATAAAGGATAAAGTTAACGAAAGACGACGACTGCGAAAGATATGGCACAATACTGGCTATCCGAATGACAAAAAAAAATTCAATAAAGCTTCAGAAGACCTGAAACGAATGATAGACAAATTAACTGATGACAACATCCAAACTTACTTAGTAGGTCTGACACCAAATAAAGATACAAACTATTCACTGTGGAGAGCCACAAAGAAGCTGAAAAGACCAAAAAACCAAATACCACCTATCAGATCTCATGATGGCTCCTGGGCTAGATCCGACCATGAAAAAGTAACAGTGTATGCAGAATATCTCAAAACAGTTTTTCAACCATACCCAAGTATTTATCCTGAACATGATGAGGAAGTTCTGAAGTACCTAAACACTCCGCTTCAAATGTGCCTCCCGTTGAAAAGTGCTAGTCCGAGAGAGGTGCGATGTGAGGTGATGAACTTACCAAAAAATAAATCACCAGGGTACGATCAAATCGATGATACACTCCTGAAAAACTTACCAAGAAATGGTATCCTACTCCTCACAGTAATATTCAACGCCTGTCTAAGACTTTCAATCTTTCCCAACCAATGGAAACTTGCACAGGTTATTATGATACCTAAACCTGGGAAGCCAGCCCAGGAAGTGAGCTCTTATAGGCCTATCAGCCTTCTTCCTGTTATAGGTAAGCTTCTTGAGAAAATTCTTCTGAATAGAATGCGCCCGCACTTACAGGAAATACTTCCATCCCATCAGTTTGGATTCCGCGAACAACACGGCACTATCGAGCAGATACATCGTCTTACTGACACGATCAACCGCACGCTAGAAAATAAGCAATATTGCTCTGCGGCATTCCTCGATATCAGCCAAGCATTTGATAAGGTATGGCACGATGGACTGCTACTTAAATTAAAAAAGCTGATTCCACATTCCTTCTTTCATGTACTGAAGTCTTACCTGAGCATGAGGTGTCTTGAAGTCAAGCACAATAATGAAACATCACAAATGTGCGAAATCTTGTCAGGGGTACCGCAAGGGAGTATATTGGGGCCCATACTCTACCTAATCTTCACTGCCGACTTGCCTACATACGAAAAGACCACAACGGCCACATACGCCGATGATACAGCACTACTATCAGTACACGTCAACCCAGCGACAGCATCTAAAAATCTTCAAACCCATTTGTCAGAGGTTGAAGTGTGGCTTGACAAATGGCGTATCAAGGTAAACCAGAGCAAATCTGTACATGTAACATTTACCCTCAGAACACAGACATGTCCACCGATCAAGCTACATAATATGGAAATTCCGCAAGCTGAAAGTGCAAAATACCTTGGCATGCACTTGGATCGCCGCCTTACTTGGCAGAAACATATTTGGAGCAAGCGTAAACAACTTGACTCAACATTTAGGGCCATGTACTGGTTAACTGGACGCAAATCAAGATTATCCCCAGCTAGTAAAATTACAATATACAAGACAATCCTTAAGCCTATATGGACCTATGGTATCCAGCTGTGGGGCACAGCAAGCAACAGCAATTTGGAAATACTAGAGAGGTTCCAAAGTAAAACATTAAGAACAATGCTAAACATACCATATTAAATTTTATAAGTAACAAATACATACACATGGACTTAAATATTAACACCGTAAAACAAGAGATTGCTAAATACAGCAAGAGCTACCAAAAACGACTCTCGAGCCATGCCATTGAATTGGCTCTAAAGCTGGAAGGCACAGGAAGCGTTAAACACTCTCGACTTAAAAGACATAGTGTCCCTTGTTTGGCTTACAGATTTGACGATAGCGTATGAGAGAGCTCACTGGAGCCAGCTCTCTGTATTGTGAAATGTTCAATATGGACAGCGTAATGGCTCATTGTGAAAATAATCACAGATTGCCACGTTGCGAAATAGACAAAAAAAAAAAAAAAAAAAATCATATATAATATAATCAGGAATTAAGCTGACATCTCACATAATTAATTTTAATCCAAATCAAACGCCAAGTTTCCACGGTTCAAATTATCCGATTGATCGATTTAATTTTCACTCGAGCCTTTTAAGCCGAATAATTTACTCGAAACGCTCGTTTTTGCTGGATTACGTTTGCGAAAGAGTCGCCATCCATTTGTATCCAATTTAAAATCAAATTAGAAGTAAATACACTTTCTATTCCATCCAATGGTGTGCGAGTCTCAGGGCATTGCTTAAAAACGCGGGGTGCGGCCGAAAAAAGTCCCCATTTCCCAATCCTAGTGGGAGTTTTACCCCAAATCGAATTCCGTTCCCCATTCGGAATGGCCTTAATTTAACGGACGAATTTGTCTAATTCCAATTCTTATGCTGTGACAAATGTAGTGATTTTTATTCAGACGTCGTCTTTTCTACCAAGTTTAGGGAAGTGACAACATTTTTTTGTCGCGCTCACTTTTTCGGGTACTCAAATCATTAATGTCCATAATAAAGTATTCTCTGGAATACGCTCAGTATAAATTTATTATGCGAGGCACTTAGAACGCTTTCATAGTTAATATGCTATAAAAACATAATTCTTAAGGTAAAAAGAAGTCTCTCTCATATTTGTTTTATTACTTCTTTTATTTCTTTATTATAATAAGAGTTTTGTTTAAAGGTATGCCAATTATACTAAACCCTAATTAAAATAAAAGAAGTCAATTACATCCGTGAAAATCACTATCCTAGCAGCAAAAATTGCAACGCTAACTAATGTGCGACCATCTGACGTGCAAATAAAATGGCACGATGCAACATCGCAATATACGCGCCGCCAAGTGTTGCCCGCTACGTGTAATATTGTGGTCCCTCGCTGTAAAATATTATTGGTATATCATTTTTTTTTCGGGAATACCATTTTTTGTTGCGATTATTCTTATCATTTTAGAACGGGATGGAGTTTCAGATTTCCGATCTTATAATTCCGATTTTAGACATAATAATTATTATTTCGATAAAGTCAAAACGATAAACCATAATATCTCTAAAGGCATTGAAAACAAGGTATAAGTTAAAATAGCATGGCAGATCTAACACGGTTAGTTCTGGCTTGAAGAAAATCTGTGCTATCCGTATCTTTTTCTGATTCAATACCGCAACGCTTTTACATGACTGCAGCCTGTAGTGAAATGTGATCTGATTTATGATATTTGTTTAGTGTGTACGTACAGACGTTGGAAACATTGATAAATATAATACTTCTGCATATGTCTTGCATAAAATAGAAAGATATGTAAAATTATTGGGTAAGTCAAAAATAGGATCAGTAGAGTTGTTTATTGAAACAAAACGATTTATTATTTTACTAGCTCTCCCCTGCGGTTTCACCCGCGTTCCCGGGATAAAAAGTGTATGTCTTATGTCCTTCTCCATACCATAGGCTATCTGCATGGCAAAGTTCATGATGATCCGTTGAGTTGTTGAGGCGTGAAGGCGTAACAAATAAACAAACGCACTTTCGCATTTATAATACTAGCTGTCTCCCGCAGTTTCACCCGTGTTTCCAGGATAAATAGTAGCCTATGTCCTTCTCCATACCATAGGCTATCTGCATGCCAAATTTCATGATGATCCGTTAAATAGTTGAGGCGTGAAGGCGTAACAAACAAACTCACTTTCGTTTTTATAATATTAGTTAGGATTAGTTATGATTGGGATTTCGTTTACCAGTGACTATAACATGACATCATGCATTTATATATATATATATAGGTTACTAACAGTCAGTTGCAGAAACGTTCTTTAAATTTTAAAGTCGGCATTAAACACTAATCTTCCATTAAACTGTTGCACAAACAGTCATTTGATTAATAACTAATGCCTCCTTTAAATTTAACTAATGAATTGTCAAACGATCCTTTAAAACCTCATTTATGTAGTTTTATGTTGCACAACGCGACATTAGTAACTAAAGTTCCATTAAAATGACAGTTCTTTAGATTAAATTTAATAGGTCAAGAAGCACCCATTAAACATATTTCAGCTCAAAAATAGTGGTTAAAAAAGTTAAATAAGTGTTTAATATGTGTCTAAAAAATCTTTCATCATTTTCGGACATCACTGGGTTGCAGAAAGATCACCATTATAGCTTCTTTACGAAATGTAGACATTGACGCTAATGAGTTCATTAGTTTAAAGTTGTTGCACAAAACTATTTCATGCCTAATTAAAGGTTCATTAGCTTAAACGTCAAAAGGAAATGTGACAGAATAGATGTCAGAATCATTGCTTATTTATTGTTAGATTGATCAATATCCATCAAGTGGTATATTCATAAATTTATTAAATTCTATTTTATCTGTTTGATTTACTTATTTGCAATTTATATAAGCATTACAAAGGGGTAGAACCTTTCACGTGCATATTAAAACTAATTTCTGCACACTATAGTATATTTCAAATAAAATGAGTTCGGTGACACATGGTATTTTACTAAATTTCTCAATGGTTAATGTTTATTTCGATATAATAAAGGAATACTATGATAGAGCTAGGTTTCACGAAATATTGTGAATATTATTTCAGAGTAATCAAATGGAATTTCACTAGATATTGGTAAAAAACCCTTGACCTTGACGACTCATCCTATGTGAAATAGAGTATAATTAATAAAACGTAATTTAAAACAATACAATATTGTCACACAAACGACACAAGCGTATTCAATGACAACTCAACTGACATTGTGCGCGGGAAAGGAATTTAGCCACCAACAATTGGGGGGTCCATTTTTTTCACCGCGTTTAATGCTTAGATACATTTAAATAATCTATACATTTACATAATCAATGGTCAGAAATATCAATGTAGAGAAATCATTCATTCCATTCGTTCAATGTTGCCATTCTATTACGATTTGTAACTGAGAACATACTTTTTGACGTATTTAGCTAATGCACCTTTAAATATGCCTAAAGTGGTTTTGTGCAACATCTTTAAATTGACGGATTCATTAGCGTTAATGTCTCATTACGTAATGAAGCTTTAATGGTGATCTTTGTGCAACCGACTGTAATAAGACAAGTAAGGGTATATGTGATTTTAAACGGTTACAGTAACCTATTATGACACCCTTCTTTACCTGTATTGAGCTATATCGGTAGTTTTTGTTCTCCTATCGAATGTCTTCGTATCGATACCCTGTCAAATGTCGAATATAGCTCATTCCATAACTTGCTGAGTGACTCTGAGCTTATTGATGCAGCCAGCAGTAAAAGACCACGTCCACGAACAGAACATTAATATGTAGTATACCTATTAGTCTGTTATCCCCCAGATTTGATATCTTAGGCACAATTTTGGTGGATGTTCTATACAATGGATGTATGATCATCCTAATTATTATTCAATTCAAAATTCAAAATTCAAAATCATTTATTCAAATAGACCTTCGCAGGCACTTATGAAAAGTCTGACTCTAATACTCTAATACCGGTTCGGAAGGTTGCATTTGCTGAGAAGAGCCGGCAATAAACTCAGCAATTACTCTTTTCAAAACAAGCTTAGATTAATTACATAATATTTACATTCTAATCGCACTGACAACAATTGCGTGCCCCGGCGCGGCGGCAAAACTACAAAGTAGACTGAATCTATATTTAATAAGTAAATAAATAAATGGCAAACTTAAGCAGACCAACCCCCACAAGCAGCACCTGTTCACAAGTATGACGCGTGTGGCAGCCATCGCCCTCCTCGCCATATTGGAGGGAAGTGAGCGACCCGACACACGACGCCGCCGCAAGCAAAGGCCTTAAAGTGAGTATGACTTACTTAAGTCTGCCTTAGAAATAAAAAATAAACTAAAGGGAAACTACTAAACACGCAATTTGTTATCACTGTGACTATTGACAAGTTTATACTAAATATCATTTAGGTATATAGAAAATATAACAATTAAGTAGACAGACATAATATGTCGATGAATTTAGAAATAAATGAAAAAGATTAAATTAAATTAATTACTATAAGGAAGTATATATAAGTCTGATAATAAATGCAATAATCTGTAAATTAAACAAAAAAAAAAAAGCATATAATATAAAATAATAATAATAGCATACTTTGAATTAAAATGGACCTTGAACTAGCTGCTAAGTGAAACAAGTGCAGAGAGAAGCTACTTCCATACATCCTTGTCGTCAATATAATGAGACACTTTATAATAGGCCCTACTCAACAACCGCTTTTTGATATGTTCCTTAAATTTAAAAAAGGACATACTGGTCACGCTATGAGGAATTTTATTGTAAAATTGGATACAATTCCCAAGAAAGGACTTATTTACTTTAGCTAATCTAAATCTAGGCACAGTTATTTTGTCTTTGTTTCTAGTATTTCTATCGTGATAATCACTATTGACTGGAAACAAATTAATGTTTTTACGAACATACATAATATTTTCAAAAATGTACTGAGAGGGC
Organism: Polyploca ridens; assembly: GCA_951394255.1. NCBI lineage: Eukaryota > Metazoa > Arthropoda > Insecta > Lepidoptera > Drepanidae > Polyploca > Polyploca ridens. Next base: position 15,040,666 of record OX596250.1, read on the forward strand.
AAAGTTAATATATTAATTTCCGGAAATACCTTTCGCAGAGATTCGCGAGACCCCAAACAGTAGATGGCGCGAATTGCTCTTTTTTGCAATACAAAAATTGATTCCAAGTCTGCGGCAGAACCCCACAGCAAAATACCGTAAGACATAAGGCTATGAAAATATGCAAAATAAATTAATCTGGTTGTATTAATGTCCGTCAGTTGCCTTATTTTGCTGACTGCAAAAGCAGCGGAGCTCAGTTTACCACCTAAGGCTTCCAGGTGAGCACCCCACTGCAATCTACAGTCTATGGTCAGACCAAGAAAAACAGTCTTATCTACTACATTAAGTTTAGTACCGTCCACAATAACATTGGTATCAACTTTTGGTACATTTGGTAATGAAAATCTTATATTATTTTAAAAGAGGTAGAGCATAGCGTTTGTTCGCTCAAAGAGCAGCTCGACTGGGGAAGTACCTCCACCTGTGTAAAGTTGTGTTCCTGCGCGTGAGTAAGGTCGGCAGAGCTCATAGGGGAGGGGGGAAAGGTCGTTAACGCGTGAGCGATGCTTCGTGTGTTGCAAGCGTCCATATGGCTACGGTAACCGCTTACCATCAGGCGGACCGTATGCTTGTTTACCAACTTAGTCGTATAAAAAAATATATATAGATTCTAGCTAATTCGAGCTAATAGACAATCTGAACTACGCTGGAGCGCATTGAGATTTGCAGTAGAACTAAGAGTATCATTATTTAAAATCACGTCATAGTACCTATTATTCTAAAATGAAGAATGTTCACTAATTTTGAATTTTAGCTCATCGCATTTTCTGTAGAAAATAAAAAATATACGTGAAAGAATTATTTCAATACGACAATTACTTTCCGAGATATAGAATTTTTAAATGAGCGCGCGACGCGGGATTCTACCGCCCGGTACTTGATGCGTGTGACGTCATGTTTCAACGCTCGCTCAGTCCGTCGCGCTCTTTTTCTCTTGAAAAATCTTATTCCTTGGGTTTATAAATTTGAAACTTAGCACTATTACTTATCTAATCAAATAATACAGCTTCTCATTATTCGATTTTTAAAACTACCCCTAAAAGTTTGTATGGAATAAACCTACCGCGCGGTCCGATTAACTTGAAACACGGTTTTAATACATCGTATAAAAATAAAGAAACACGTGTTTTTGGGCTTCGCGAAAATCGACCCCTAGTAGTGCAAAAAGGGGTAATAATGTTTTAAGGGGAGGATTTTACTACGTCTCTTGTAGCCTAAGAAAGGATTTTAGAAATTCCATCCCTCCATCCAGTGGGTAAAGAAGAGGGCGCAGGTAAAACGGCGGGGCGGAGTGTTAGTTTAGAGATAAAATCAAGCCTTATTGTTTTGAAGATCGTCAGTATAGTGAGTCTGCTATCTACACATTATTCATTTATAGTGTGCATTATTTTGGTACCCCCGCAGTTTCACCCGCGCGTACCTACAGTTTGAATTTTTTGCGCGGAACACTGTTATTATTTTTCTAAAATAAAATTAGCCAAGTTCCTTCTTATAACATACGCTATCTACCTGTGATAGTCTCCTTAAAATCGGTCCAGCCGTTCCGGAGGTTAGGACACAGATTACTAAATAGTTACTACCTAAGTTAGGAGGCCGGAACAAACTGTGTCAAATGTTTAATCCGCATGCGAAGACGGTTACTATAAAAATAAATAAATAAATATCCTGGGACATTCCTCACACACGGTTATCTGATCCCAAACTAAGCAAAGCTTGTACTATAGAAACCAGATAACTGATATAATACTTATACTACTTTTTATTTTTAAATACATACTTAATATACATAATTACACCCAGACTCAGGACATACAGACATGTTCATGCACACAAATGTATGTCCTGTGTGGGAATCGAACCCACGACCTGCGCCGCGTAAGGTGAACCTTAACCAACTGCGCCAACTGGCCCGTATAACAAAAGTATAAATAGGTACAGATAAAACATTACTACTTATTTGTTATCTTTAACGTAAACTTAAAACGTCTAAGGTGTAAGTCAAGTATAGTTAAACCTAGGATTAAAATATATCCGTCACTTTCTAATGTCATATAAACAAAAAGGGCTGAAGCTATCTTAATACCTGGGTGTTACAAGACTGACTTACACCTTATATATTAATAAGGGGGAAATGGTTTGGTAAGTACCTACTTAAAATTAATTATTTTAGGTAAATAATGCAAAAAAAAAAATACACACACAGGAAGCATGTGCATTCTTACTTACTCCTCGCTTTTCAGCGGCAACGGAATCACTATTCGTCGATAAATTAATGGGCAACTATAAGGCTATCTATTTTAATCCTTCATGATTTAATAAAGGTTGTTTTGTATTGTAATGATCTTAATTAAGAATACACACACTATGAACGTAACAGTAGAATAATTCACGGATGAAACAAAACACTTTCCCCTAATATTATAGCGCAAGGACCGCTGGCGACTAACGCAAGTGAGCGGAGCGTTGCAAGATGACGTCACACTGGGGTCACGTGACTGCTAGTGGGCCTCGATATTTAGGGAAATTTCAAATGTCTGTAAAATCAAAACTACTTGGTTTTTTTTAATGAAACAAAAACTAGTGTATTTGTATACATAATTACTCTACTGTTACAAACTTTCAAGCGATTTTGCATACCTAGTAACATTCCTCATTATTCTGCTTTCATTCCACGTTCACTTTCCAACTTATTTTTTTGACCATTGATACAAAGTGCTTCAGTCGCATACATTTTATTTATAATATCACTTTTAATATAATCTGCACATGAACTTTCACATAGTCCGTATGATCAGTCACCGTCCAGTCATGTTTTAGTAAAATGGTGGTAATTGTACTAACACTTTTCACGGAATTCTTGATCACTTTCCTCCTTCGTTTTACACACATTACGAAGCATTATACAATCATATCTTTTTAGCTCAATATCATATAACTATCTAGAAAATGAAAGTCAGAAAAAGGTCGAATTTGTCACTCGCGAGTGACACAATCCCGTAATGCTGTCACTCGCTTTCATCAAACTAGATAAGATAGCGTGACAAATGTTAGGGGCTGCCAACCAAGCTTTTATCTGAATTTGGGTATTCAATATCTGTGATCTCAGCTACGAATAAAAAAAAACTACGTATTGTTCCGGTAGTAACGGGTACTGGCCTGAATATGTTGTTGAGAGAGCACTGTCGACGAAATAATGAAAGTGAACATTTTGAATCGAAAGTGAACGTTTTGAATCGAAAGTCAAAATTTTGAATTGAAAGTCAACATATTGAATTGAAAGTCAACTTTCTGAATTAAAATTCATTATCATATGTGTACACTACAATTGTCAGTCGAAGTCATTAAGTTGCTTGAATCGGGGGTAAATACGGCACATTTACAGCTTCATAATATATTCTTCATATTTGAATTGAATTAGAAATTGTTTGCCATGAATTGCCTCGTGAATGTTAACACTATCGTTGAGGAGCAGTGTCATTTTAGAATTATCCTGAATTGAAGCATCATATGGAATTCCGGATATAACCAAACTATACTTAAAATCAAGATAATTTATTCAGTTGATATCCAGGGCACTTGAGAGAGTTGACTTCTGAAGTTACCACCATTTTGGAAATCAGTCTGCGACTGAGAAGAACCGGCAAGTAACACAGCAAGATTATTTTTTTTTACTGTTCATAGGCCTGTGTTTGACCGCAATCTCACCATGGTAAGTGATGATGTGGCCGAAGGTAGTAAGCACACAAAATCTGACAATATTAGCAATTTTTATTTGAATTTGAACTGTTTGATAATTTTAAAACAATTAGCAAAATTTAAGATAGAGTTTTCATCTTTACGTATAGCTTCAGTTTCTTTTATTGTTTTTTGAGTCGAATTCTCGAACAATTTTTACATGCTTAAACAAAAAGAGAAATAACTCAAAAATGGGATATTTGGATATTTAATCATAAAACGCATTAACATTACGCTAAGATTAGGTACACTCTGACTGCCGCACGATTTGACGTAATATGAATGAAATAAAAGATAGGCTCGCTCTTTACGACTAACGCGACCAAACTGGTCGGTACCAATAAACGGGAAGATTCAGTTATGTGCCAGCAGTGATGCAAGCAAAGTCATTCAAAGTGCGAAACAAAACTTAATAAATCTTTATATTATTAACAGATGAGTAAATTTTTTGTTTTAATTTATTCGTAAAGGGAATAACTAAGATTTATTTCACTTTATTATAAAAATTAAGCCATGGATCGTTGATACAATTTTGATTTATTTCAGTTTAGTTTAAATTTTGTTAACATTCGTACAAATTATCATCAGATAATTCAGTTTCGTTTTAAAATGATACATATGTTAGTGTCACAAAATGACTTATTTCGATTTATTTTTAAATAAAGCTTCAAGAATAAAAATCAAATATACTTATTACTGTTTAATAGTAATAGTCGTTACAGTACATTGAGGCATTTAAAATTATTTCCCTTTTAATTTTAATCGTTTATCTTATTTTATCTACTTAATACATCAATCGACTAGCCGCTCAGTGGAAAATAGTTTTTACCACATCGCTAGCGTAACTTGGAACACCTACAATTTAGGCTAGGTACATATTACAGTAGAATCCCTATTATCCAGATCAGATAATAAAACTGCGAGGTATTCCGTATAAAATAATAACACTTTTATTTAACCTGATTTTAAGTGGTCAAAACTTTTATAAATCTGCAAATTAGAGCTGTGACATGAGTTTGGATAATCGTATGTCTGGATACAGTTAATCAGGATTCTACTGTACTTTTTATGATATATTTTTGACAGAAAATAAGCTAGGTATAAATTTGTGAAGTTTTCTAATTTATTATTTTCTATAGTATGGCGTCTTGGAGAGCAGATCGAATTATGAAATTGGTATCACCAATTTCAACTTCTCAAAGTCAATAACAAGATGGTAAGAACCAACTGGAAGTTGAAACTAATTTAGAAGACCAAAATAATACTTTAAAAGATATGAATGCAGAAAATGTCTCCCCAAATAAACATAACAGCATAGCAGAGGAAAGCGATACATTAAATAAATCATTAGGTAGCTGTGATGAAATATTATCTGATGACGTAGATGTCTACTTTGCCTAAAAAATTGACTCCCAATTGATAAGTTCCCGTAAATCAGAATATAATAGTAACACTAAAATAAAGAAAATAAGTTCATGTCAAATAAGCCTCGTACCGGATTACGACAGTGACGATTCTTCCATCAATAATAGTAACATAAAAAATATTAGAACTCCTTCTGAAAATGATCAAAACATAAAAAAATCACCGCCGAAATCATCTTCTTCAAGCTCGTCTTCGTCAAATCGGAACAAAGGTTCCAAAGTGTTCGCAAGAGACTTGTCTATTGGTCAAAGTCAACTGACCAAGCTGAAGACCGACTCCGGCAACATCATCACGTCTAAGCTGGAGATCTTGAGAGAGATCGAGAAGTTCTATGGACAGCTGTACATACACCTCGTCACAGAAACCAGATCCAATTCCGGTTAGTGACGCAAGAGCCAAGTTGACCCGACATTACACCGAAGATATCCCGGACATCAGCCTGTACGAGATTAGAATGGCTTTGAAACAGCTTAAAAACAACAAGGCGGCGGGTGATTAGAATTACAACAGAGCTCCTGAAAGCGGATGGTAAACCGGTACTTGTAGTCCTTCAGAAGCTTTTTAATTCCGTCATACACGAAGGAACAACGCTAGAAGTATGGAGTGGAAGTTTGGTGGTGCTCTTCGTCAAGAAAGGCGATAAGGCCGACGACTTCCAGCCTCCCGAACAAGCCGGTTTCCGTAAAAGTTTTAGCACCATAGACCACATACATATACTCCGCCAAATTATACAGAAGACTGAGGAGTATAATCGGCCATTATGCCTGGCGTATGTGGACTATGAGAAAGCCTTTGATTCAGTCGAGACATGTTACAGAGTCTACAGCGATGCCAAATCGACTATCGCTATATCGAAGTGTTGAAGTGCTAGTACAGCAAAGCCATCGTGTCAATTCGGATCCAGGACGAGAGTACGAGACCGATCCAGTTGCAGAAGGGTGTTAGATAGGGTGACGTAATTTCCCCGAAAATCTTCACCACTGCAATGGAGGATGTATTCAAGCTCTCGGACTGGAAGGGATATGGCATCAACATCAATGGCGAACACATCAATCACCTTCGATATGCCGACGATATAGTCATAATGGCGGAATCGCTGAAAGCTTAGAACATAATGCTCAATGAACTCAACAGAGCTTCTCAACAGGTAGGCCTCGAAATAAATATGGACAAGACAAAAATTATGTCTAATGTTCATATTCCGCCAATGCCGGTAATTGTTGGGAGCACTGTTCTCGAAGTTGTAGACGTGTATGTTTACCTAGGACAAATTGTCCAACTAGGTAGGAGTTGGATTCTTCGACAAAGAGGTCAGTCGAAGAATCCAACTCGGCTGGGCAGCGTTCGGGAAGCTACGGCATATCTTCACGTCCAAAATACCTCAGAGTCTGAGGTCAAAGGTCTTCAATCAGTGCGTGTTACCAGTGATGACATACAGGACAGAGACGTGGTCTTTCACTACTGGCCGCATAAATAAGCTCAGAGTCACTAAAAGAGCTATGGAACGAGCTATGCTTCTCTACGTGACAGGGTCACCTAGAGAAATTCCGAGATTTAGATTAGTAAGCTGAAGAGGCAATGGGCAGGCCACATCGCTCGAAGAACCGATAACCGATGGGGAAGAAAGGTTCTCGAGTGACGACCACGTACTGGTGCGCGCCTCACGGGACGCCCTCCCACCAGGACCGACGACCTGGTCAAAGTCGCTGGACGCTGCTGGATGCCAGCGGCCCAGAACCGTTCGATGGGGCCTTCCCCATGTTCAGCAATGGACATCAAATGGGCTGATGATACTGTAGTAAACTGATTTTAAAGTTTTATAACACTAAGTAATTTTCAGACAATAGGTAGTGATTTGATTTGAGACTGATATTATTAGATATTATTATTATTTAGATTTTTTATGAAAAATACGTTTCTTTTAATTTTAAGTAAATTGTTCATTTGAAATAAATAATTAATGCAATTATGCTTTTCATTACAAACAATATTAACATTATTTTTCCCTAATGTTTTAAAAAAACTAAACATTTCTTGAAAAAATATTTTAATGTTATTAAATAAATAATGAATTAAAGCATAATAAGGCCATAAGATGAAACTACTTTTTAAAAATAAACAGATTTATTATGTTTTGTTACTAGAAACATTTGAAACAGAAACCTTAATTTTAATCATAAAATGAAATAAATACGAACTTTTTTTTAAATCCATAATTTACTAATCAATAATCAATAAAATATTATTTTTTTTTGTTATTCCACAAATATGAATACTTAGACTTTACTTTAAAATAATTCAGTTACTTATTATACCTATATATTAATATTTATACTAAAACAAAGTTCGCTCCGGAAGAGTGCAAAACTTTAAACTGTAATTCCCAAAAATCATAAATTTTGACATATTTCTTTTTTTTATTAAGCGTGCGTTAAGGAAGGTTTTAGAAATCTCCCTTGCAAGGAACATTCGTCATTACAAAACGATTTTCCACCCCTTCCTGATTCAGCAGAAACAATGATTGCTGTCAGTATAAAGAATAATATACGATCTGACATACTCATTACTGGGGGAGAGATTATAATGTTTACGTACAAAGAAAATTGCGAGTAACGAAGGAAAATTGCGCGCGCGTGATCTTGCAATACTTGATTGTAGAAATTGAATGCGTTGCATGTTTTGTACTTAAAAGTAGGTTAAGTTACGCACAACTGTCATGTATTAACTAATTAATATTTATTAAAATACTAGTTACGCCCCGCGGTTTCACGCACGTACCCGAGGGATATCCTACCCTAACCTACCGTTTACTTTTCTTAAATTTTCAAATTTTCTACGCAACTTTATAAAAAAAAAAGTCGAACATAGAACCTCCTCCTTTTTGAAGTCTTTTAATAAATCTGTAAGAACCTTCTCCATTCTTCATAGTCTGGTAAAAAAAACAAAAACAAAGTCTGTCAAAAATGTTAAAAAAATCACAAAAGTAATCAACATTATATAAAAAATGCAAATATAAACCAGAGTTTATGTTGATGACGAAGCCTACACGATAACTTAATAAACAATGCATAATTGCGTCCAATAAACGAAAACGCTCCATCAGCCAATACATTTTAAAGTCAAAAAGTAAATAACAGGCTATGAATTTTACAACAATCGTCATGCAATATCCGGCTGAAACCGATGCAAACTGCGGATGCGTATTGGCAAATTTGCACAGGGCGTTCATTTCGCTAAACGACATCGAAATATCGATGCAAATGACCCGAAGCCCGGTTCATTATCATCAACATCGGAAATTAATTCTCGGAGGGATGCGTCGAATGTTAGTTAAACTGTTTTACATCGCTCGCGTCGGGTTTGATTGCGTATGTCAGATGTTGCCGTTTATTGATGTTGCCGCGTTCCCGTTGTTATTGCCGATTGGGTTTTTATTCACTGTTTATAGGTAGTTAACGTTTATTATGCTGTAACTTTTTTGCTTTCGCCAAAAGGGATGTTACCGATGATGAAGAATCCAAGCGTATAAATCAGTACGAAATAAAGATTTTCTTTGTATTTTTTAAGTAATCTTGTTTTAAATACTCACTATCCTAACTAATATTATAAATGCGAAAGTGAGTTTGTTTGTTTGTTACGCCTTCACGCCTCAACTACTCAACGGATTATCATGAAATTTGGCATGCAGATAGCCTATGGTATGGAGAAGGACATAGGTTACTTTTAATCCCGGGAATGCGGGTGAAACCGCGTGGGACAGCTAGTATATTATAAATACGAAAGTTTGGATGGATGTTTGTTACTCAATCACACTTCAACAATTGAACGGATTTGGATGAAATTTGGCACGCTGATAGAATATGTTCTATATTAACACATATGGTTACTTTTTTCCCGGGAAAGCAATGCACAACTAGTATTTAAAATAAAGAAAAGCTCATTAGACGCTGTTTTTAAACGTTGTTTTCCCACTAATGTCATAAACAGCATTTACATTTATTTCTAAAATTTGTTTACCTCTACTCTCCAGTATTGCGTGAAAACTGCATTTAGAAATAAAATTTACTAATCCGCATATGCCGGATTACTTAATTCTTTAAACAATGGAAACGCGACTGTTTCCCAATATATAATGCTTGATATGGCTGACTTGTATTATAGCCATCTGTGTGAAACCAACAATTAATATTTACGGTAACTATACATATATTACATCCAGGATACCTGGAATACTCAAATTATTGGGCTCAGCGTTTGTTGGTAGCATAATTTCGGAGCTGCTTTAGTGTTGTACAGATTCCATTTAAAGGTACCTGTCTATCAGTAGAGTTATATTGGACGCCTTATAGCACTTTGAAATTACATTATTTTTTGGGTCTGAAAAATCTAAATGTCGCATCAAATAACGTAATTAAGATGTTTAAGAGAGGTAGAGCGTAGCGTTTATTCGCTCAAAGAGCAGCTCGACTGTACCACCACCTTACAGAATACCGCAGCCAAATAACTTTATGTTGTGTAAAGTTGTGTTCCTGCGCGTGAGTAAGCTCGCCAGAGCTCATAGGGGAGGGGGGAATGGTCGGTAACGCGTGAGCGATGCCATACAAAAAAAAAGTAACTGCAATACTAGGTTCTGTAGGTAGGTACTGAATGGAAATGTATTCTGTCACTAGAAACGACAGGGTAATTGTCCTACTACATATAAAATTGTAGATTATATTGACGATTTTTTTTAAGACAGGTAAAGCGTAGTGTTTATTCTCTCAACTGGGAAAGTACCTCCACCTTACAGAATACCGCAGCCAAATAACTTTATTTTGTATTCCTGTACGTTAGTAAGGTTGCTAGTGCTCATTGGAGAGGGAGAAAGAGTCATACGCATGAGTGATGCACCGTTTTTTGCAAGCGTCCTTATGGCTACGGTAACCGCTTACCATCAGGCCGGACGTATGTTTACCGACTTCGTAGTAAAAAAGCATTAAAAAAAAACTCGGACGCCTAATCATTTTGCGATTTTGTTAATTAATCTGTGATAATACGTGTGATCTGATAAAGTGCAAAAATATGCTTCTTAAAAAATATGAGCCATAAGTGAAATACAAGAAATAGTAAGCACAACTTAATTAGCGTTAATGGCACTTTTAAAAATGGAAATTTGCATAACTGGGTTCTTGTAAATATTAACTTAGATGGTATTATGGAGAAAATAAACCTCTCAGTTCCGTAAACAAAACAAATGTAAGCCTTATTAATTATTCAAAGTGCATTGAGCGAGCAGAAAAAAGCAAATTATGTTTTACCGTTGACTGCATATGAATTTACGGTGGTTATTTTACGAGAACGCTTAAGCGCCACTACGCTTGCATTCAACCACAATGACGGTTATTTCACGTAATTGTTAGGTTATTCGTGAATAGCATTCATTATGGAGTTACTTTTATATAATAACTGGATTTGATTGCAATTTCGATGGCGTATAATCCCGGTTTATTTTGTTTCGAGGTCGATTGACCCATTTATTATTTGTTGAAAATATCCTCGTTCCAATTTATGTTCTCAATTAGTGAAATGAAATGAAATATTGTTTATTTGATTTTGTTATTTTATTGAATAGCAGATTTATTGGTTCGCTAGCTAGCTAGCCCACGTTCCTGGGATAAAAAATCACAGAACAGATAAATAAGGTTAGAATGGTAATGTGGGCGGGGCAAGCGCGCCACAGTTATGATTCGATAATCATAACTCGACCGATTCACTCATTCACCGCGGTCAGTGCGCGTCGGATTACGTTAGAGAACAGAGCTCTGGTTATAATGCCGTGTTGTGCTATTATAACGTGTAAGACGAAAAGTCAGACCTTCTAGTATAGAGCGAGGAGGTATATCTTTCCATCGGTAAGTCGAAAATAACATTTAATTACAATATTATTTGTAAAAAACATAAAAACATATTGATCACTATGAAATACCAAACATTAACAAAATTATTGCAACAAGTTATGAAAAACATACATTGACCGATGTGTACTCGCTCAATCAGCGCAATGACCAAGTCCGCTTTCAATGTACTGCATACATTGCGTCTTCTACACTTCGTCATTTGCCCTTATTGGCAGTGATGTAAGACGCAGCATGTTTATCGATAGTGAAGTGACCATGTGGTTTGGTTAAATAAACTTATCGATAGAGTTCTAGACTATAATATAATTACGTTTGACAAAGATAATTTTCGAATTATTTTATATTTAATTAACGCTAGTACATTTTTAGTTAGACGTATTTTGAAATTAGATATTATATTAATCATTGAATGAATGTGACCGAATGATATAAATTGACATATAAGACCCCTCCTCATCTACGAGTATTTACTATGATGTATTTAGTATTATAATCTAAGTAAAATGTAATTTGACTAATGCAATAAATTATAAATAGTTGGTTTCCTTAAGAACCTAACGCCAGGGAACAATGGATTGGCGTGACAGGTAGAGGCATCGAAATAATAAAACTAAGGAAGCGTAATTGTGAACAAAATCAACGCGAAATTCGGCTCCACACTTCACTACATTGACAAAATATCTCTAGTATTCGAACGAAAGAACACACATGCAAATAAGCCAATTAGCTGCGCTTGCCTAACGCGTTGTATTCCGGCAAGCGCGATGATTGGTTCTCGGCGAGACAGATAATGCTAATTGGTTCGTACGCCTGCTGCAGTGCGAGATGCGTGGACGATGTTATGCATTGATTGTAAGAGGATAAAGTATCGTATATTTGCACTATGCATGCATATAAGTTGTATTAATTAGTTGTAATTTAACTATACCACTCTATTATATTCATTTAAAAGTTTGTGATGTGCTTTTTGGATTAAAATATTTCTTTATGTGTTATAATTGTATGGATGTAAAATTAAGAAGTATTTTAATCAGTTTATGGTTTTTACATACGAATTATAGAGTGATGGGTCGCGTTAAGGTCAGATCAGAGGGCGAACCACAAGCTCTTAAAACAATATTATTATAACCTTATTTGACTTTTGTTTTTCTTTGACATCCGACGTCAAAACGGGACAAAAGTCGAATATGGTTTATTTTTTGGCAACGCCCACCGCGGTTCAGTTTGCGTAGAATGATTTTTGAGCTCGAGTTACATTTCTTTAGTTTTATTATTTCGATGGGTAGAGGTAACTGGAAGAGCCGATAACCGATGTGGAAGAAAGGTTCTCGAGTGGCGACCACGTACTGGAAAGTGCCGAGCGGGACGACCTCCCACCAGGTGGACCGACGACCTGGTCAGATCTACTATCCGATTCAGTTCTACACCTTGTGGTACACTTTACGAAAAAACGATCACACCTCTACAGATGATGCACAATCAAGAATTGAAAGGTGTATAGGATCAAATCTATATTTGAAATTTAGCATAGGTAATTAAAATGTTTGTCTAGATGATAAGACTTACCATATACATTGAGCTATAGTGATAATAGCTCAATAACCATATATGGTTTTCCGGGGTGTGATGATGAAGTAGGAGGGCATGCGCTGGATGGGGTTGTTGGAATTATCGTGGGATGAACTTTGACCACATGTGGTATCCCTGGTCTGATGATGGAGTAGAATGGTAGGTATTTAAACTGTATAACGGAGCAACTTATCCTAGCCGTGTTTGGGGTTGTTGGAATTGTCCTGAGAACAGCTTTGACCATATATGGTTTTCGGGCTCTGATGATAGAGTAGGAGGGTAGGTAATGGAACTCCATAGCGCAGCAACGTATCCTAGCCATGTTTGGGGTTGTTGGAATTGTCGTAAGATGAACTTTGGTCATATATTGTATTCAGGGTCTGATGATGGAGTTGGAGTGTGGGTAAGCGCTGAAACTCCATAGTGGAATGACGTATCCTTATCCTAACCATATTTGGGCTTTTGAAATTAAAATATTAAACATAGTTACAAAAATCTTACGAGTCCTTACAAAGCTGCGCTTTTAGCTAGTTTATAGTAAAAAAATAAAATAAAATAATTTCTTAATATTAATTTCATGTTACATTTTTCCCCACGCGTTCATCATATAATTTATCGATAAAAATATCGACTTTATCAAGCAAATCAAATCTGTCAAATTTAGCTTCATAATTTTAACAGCTCACGCCTATGAAGTATCGTATTTTTTCGGTAATTACGTACTAGCGATAATGTCGTTCTTCATTGACGGGTCCCACCCACTTAGTGAAGTGCCACGCACAACGAACAACCAGACTATCAATAATCAGTTCAGAAATAAAATAAATCGAACATTAGAAGTTAAGATTTAGTTAACTATATAATTTGTTGTAAAAATTTTCGTTATTTGCGCACTATAATATAATATATTAAATATCTATCACGAAGTTATCCGTAAAAAAACCACTACATACCCTAATAATTTTATTAGTTTTTAATTGTCACAAATTGATTATTGCCGGTCCAAAAAATCATTATGCTGAATCTTAATATATAAAATGATAAACTGATTGTTGATATATCAGCCCACAGCCTAAACCGCTGGACCTAGAGATTTGAAATTTTGCACAAAGATACCTTATACAGTGGAGGCATCCACTAAGGAAGGATTTTTGGAAATTCCACCCCTGAGAGGGTAAAATAGGGGATGACAGTTTGTATGCAAGTCCGTCAGTATTGAAGTTAGGATCTTCAAATTTTGAGTTTAGGCTGACGATTGAAAATTAATGTGTAGTTATCTCAGCGTTTGTGATAATTCCACCACCGAAGGGAGGAAAAGGGGGATGAAGTTGGGTATGCAAGTCCTTCAATTTCAAAGTAAACTTCACTAAATGTATTATTATATGGTGTAGGCATCCACTAAGGAAGGATTTTTGGAAATTCCACCCCTAAGGGGGTAAAATAAGGGATGGAAGTTTGTATGCAAGTTCGTCAGTTTTGAAGTTAGGATCTTCAAATTTTGTGTTTAGGCTGACGATTGAAAATTAATATATAGTTATTTCAGCGTTTGTGATAATTCCACCACAGAAGGGAGGAAAAGGGGGATGAAGTTGTGTATGCAAGTCCTTCAATTTCAAAGTAAACTTCACTAAATATATTATTATACGGTGTAGGCATCCACTAAGGAAGGATTTTTAGAAATTCCACCCCTAAGGGGGTAAAATAAGGGATGAAAGTTTGTATGCAAATTCGTCAGTTTTGAAGTTAGGATCTTCAAATTGTGTGTTTAGGCTGACGATTGAAAATTAATGTATAGTTATCTCAGCGTTTGTGATAATTCCACCATCGAAGGGAGGAAAAGGGGGATGAAGTTGTGTATGCAAGTCCTTCAATTTCAAAGTAAACTTCACTAAATGTATTATTATACGGTGTAGGCATCCTCTAAGGAAGGATTTTTGGTAATTCCACCCCTAAGAGGGTAAACTAAGGGATGAAAGTTTGTATGCAAGTCCATCAGTATTGAAGTTAGGATCTTCAATTTCTGTGTTTAGGCTGACGATTGAAAATTAATATATAGTTATCTCAGCGTTTGTAATAATTCCACCACCGAAGGGAGGAAAAGGGGGATGAAGTTGTGTATGGAAGTACACTAAATTTATTATTTAAGCTTATGGTTATAAACTAACGCAACGAATATCGGTGTTGTTGGAATTTGAACCCTTAAGGAGTGAAAAGGGGGATTAAATTTAGTATATGAAGTTCTTTATTTTCGGAGTGAAAATTTTACAATTTTTTTTTTTTTTTTTTTTTTTTTTTTTTTTTTTATTGTTTATAGGCCTGTGTTTTAACCGCAATCTCACCATGGTAAGTGATGATGCGGCCGAAGGTGGTAAGCACACAAAGCCTAGAAGGAACTGGCTCTCAAGTGCAGCTGTCGGAACACACCGAAAGGTGCTTGGCGACAGATTTTCAACTCGAGGGTGGTAGCCAGCCAGGCGGGTACTACAAAGTACCCTACCACCGTGCTATGGTTTCCTCACGATGTTTTCCTTCACCGAAAGCTCAAGCTCATTGTAGGATTCGAACCCGGGACCTTCATCTCGGTATCCGACGTCACTACCACTGAGCTATCATCGCCTTATCTTTCTTTTCTTTATATTTCGGCTTATGGTATTGGCGTATTGAAATGACTCGCCTAAACAACATCAGGAAAAAGAGAGGAACAAAAATCCGGTTAAAACGAGCATTGGTATTCCTCATTTTCATGTATGGAGTGGAAGCGTGGACTATACTGGCCCGAGAAAGAAAAAGGATTGATGCATTCGAGATGTGGTGCTGGAGACGGATGTTGGAAATACCTTGGACCGCTAAACGCAACAATGCATCAATCCTATCGCAGCTCCAAATTAAAACACGATTGTCCACCATATGCCACCAACGTATTTTTTCGTATTTCGGCCACATGGTGCGCAAAGGCGATGAAAGTTTGGAAATCTGATCATAGTTAAGAACACGGAAGGAAAACGACTACGTGGTCGTTCACCAACAAGATGGTCCGATCAAGTAAAAGACTCATCGTCCTCCAAGTTTTACAGAAACCAGAAGACAGAAACCAGTGGAGGCAGATCATTCGCTCTAGAAGCAAACCCGATGTTGATCACGATCCTCAGACATGAGGGAAAAAGAGATAAGGCCTCCAAAATTATGCTGTAGACTTGACTACAAGTAACAGCTCTCCGCCGCAATGTTATTGAGGTCAAAATATTTACTGGTTCTGCTAGAGGAGAAACAGTCTTCTTGCCACGTATACTATTGATCCCAAATCACCTTCCGTTTGAATTTAAAAGATAACAGTTCCTTATTAAGGTTTGTAGTCACAGGGAAAAACGAAATTTAATAGAGTTGATTTGCGGCAGGACTGTTTCAGTTTTATGTGGCATCCTCGCATATGAGCTCTTAATCTACCTGAACTATTGTCAATATCACAAGTAGTGGCGGACAATAGCCATGAACAAAGCTCTATATTGTTACAATGATTCATATCTAGAAAAATGAAATAATCTACGCGGATGAAGTCGCGGGCTATAAAGCTAGTAATAATATAATTAATTCAATAGAAAAAGATATGTTTGTTTTGTGTAATCCGTACAGCATAACCATGCAACTATCGATTCCAAGTTCTATGAGAATAATAATTGATAATCGAACCGATTCATTAACGATTATACACTACCCATCCCTACTGTAAGTTGTCAAAATTTTTGACAGGTGTATGCATTTTTGCGTGTGTGAGTGTCTATGCCCACGGTAGCTTAGTGCTAGTGGGCGAACGAATATCTGCCCTGAGATTTATGTGTGCGTGATTTGGTTGTGTGCGAAATATTTGTAAAAATATGATTGCGTATGTGTAGAAATTAAAATAGTGGGGGTCAAGCGGCGACACTGGTCCTAGTACAAAATTGGAGCGAGGGCCTTTCCAACCTTATTTATCTATTCCGTGTAAAAAATAGCCTATAATACACGGGGATAATGTAGCTTCCTATTAGTGAATTTTTTTTTAAAATCGGATCAGTAGATCCGGAGATTACCTCCTATATCCAAACTTACAAACTTTACTGATTTACGAGTATATTAGTTAACTAGTTGTTCCACGCGGATTCTCTCAAGCTTCTGATATCAGTAAAGGATCCGACCATAGGACTTCTCACGTGATGTAGATTATAGCAGAAACAAAGCATATTGGAAGCGTCACTTTATGACTTAAACACTGTGTCGTTCAAGTCGGCCACCACGGTGTACGTACAAGCCGGCACGCACACATTCACACATTATGGCAACAGAGTCTCGTTTCCCGCAGAATAGCCAACTAATGTGTGCGTGAGAGATGGCCGACTGTCATAGACACAGTTTTTTTGCTAGTGAGAATATGTCCGACGTCCCTATTCTGTGATCTCAACAGTATGTTATAAGGTTACACTCATCCTATAAATATATTGTAAGAACTTCTAAGAACATCCTTAATTTCACATAATTTCTTGATAATTTTGCTAATTAGATTAATACATTTTCTAATTATATACCGGTACTAATAAATAGGAATATTCTTAGTAAATATTAATCAGTGAATTCATTTACTTATTACGATACTTAGGGTATAAACATAATGTTGCTGCTAATAAAATACCAAACGTTTATCTTCATTATTTTAAGATCTACATAAAAACCATGCCATGAATACTATACATTTATTAAATATACCTATTGTATTCATACATTAGTGTTGTATCCAATTTAAATAGAAAAATGTATGTATCGACGCGGTGACATCAGTACAGGTGGCGCAGAATAAAATAAAAACTTCAGTCGTTCGTCATGGAAAATTTAAATTGATCGCACTCAAAATCACGAACAAAAGCTTGTATACAATAATCCCAAGTGGGAATAAAAATTCAACCATGTTTTTACTACGTGCAATTTTCTACGTCAATCAAGTAATGGTGTAAACAAATCTGCACAAACTAACAAAGGTCATTCAAAGCCTTTTCATTGGCGATATAAATTGAGTAATTTTCATTCTGGCAATACAAACAGTCGGGTATTATTGCTGTTTTATATGAATAACGCGGCGTAAACGCGTCCGGGGCCTGTTAGGTTATTGCTTCCGTTTACGAGTCGGCACAACAGGAACAAAAATTTATTCGCGATTGTACAAAAATGTGTAAAAGTGCCTGCGTTTATTGTTAATATGGCTCATATATTTCTTGTAACTATTGTCTGGGTTATATATCGCTCGGCGGCGGGCGATTGTTTCTTTTTTAATTTTTCGCCGAAACGCGCCGCGGCTGCAAGTTTTTACGGGTTGAAATGTTCGCCAAGTTTTTATTTTATTTTGTTGGGATAAAGTTGCATTTTGGGTAGGATTTTTGGCTTTATGCCTTTAGCTTGAAATGGGTAATTGGTAAGTCATAGTTGTCACACTAGTACAACCTTGTGCATGGCCGAGTTCGTGACCTCAATATTAATGAGATATGGAGATGGAATCTGGAGAAAAGGGAATGTTCACAATTCCGAGATATCATTATTTTCTAAAAATATTGAATATTTTATCACAGGAAATAAAAGTATTTTTGATTAGTATAGAGTGATCAACTCGTGACGTCAAGATTCATGATGTCATATTATTTTTTTATGGGGTTAGCTCGACCGATTCAACGTATACGACTGTACACACGGCTACAGATCAAGCTATACATTTCCAATATAAGCTGACCTCTCATTGTACGGAAATCCTATACAATGCGAGATCAGCTTATACTGGAAATGTATAGCTTGATGTGTTGCCGTGTGTACAATGACGTCACGCAACTTATTAATAGCTGTGTAGTCATTTTTACTCAGTTCGAAAAGAATTTATAAAAAAAAAATATATGCCAAATATTGTTACTATAATTTGCAAATATATATATTCTTTATTGAATTATAAGAAATGTAAACTAAAAACATTTTTTCTACCTTAGTACAAATAAAACGGACATGATTACCCTATTACGACCTAGTAACAATTCGCGAAATGAAGTAATTCCCCAGGCCCCGAGAGTGAAAGTGTACCCTGAGCGGTAAAAAAAAGAAATATCTTTATTAAAAAGCTTTGTTTTGTAATTAGGGGGGCGTCGTGCCCAGCAAATCATTAGCGTAATAGCGTTAATGGGTGAGGAGACGGCCTCTAGTGATGGGATGAGGTGATATCGATTTGTTTTTGGATAATAAGATTATGCGTAGTGATGAGGAATGTTATCGAGTATCGATATTTTTGCACATGTTTTTATATATATGTCTCATGCGATTTTTCCTGATTTAAAAAGTATCCCATGCTCAATTATCCATCTCCAGCTATTTTCCTCTGCCAATTTCTATCGATCTTTTCTAACGGAGTTTACCCGCTAAAATGAATCTAACATAAAGAAATACAGGCTCATATTAACATTTATAATTAAGTCTTTGTTTATGGTACAAAGGCGATGATAGCTCAGTGGTAGTGACGTCGGATACCAAGACGAAGGTCCCGGGTTCAAATCCTACAATGAGCTTGAGCTTTCGGTGAAGGAAAACATCGTGAGGAAACCATAGCACAGTGGTGGGGTACTTTGTAGTACACACGGCTACACATCAAGCTATACATTTCCAGTATAAGCTGATCTCGCATTATATAGGATTACCGTACAATGAGAGGTCAACTTATATTGGAAATGTATAGCTTGATCTGTAGTCGTGCGTACCCATCTGGCTGGCTACCACCTTAAATTGAAAATCTGTCGCCACCTATCGGTGTGTTCCGACAGCTCCATTTGAGAGCCAGTACCTTCTAGAATTTGTGTGCTTATCACCTTCGGCTACATCATCACTTACCATGGTGAGATTGTGGTTAGACATAGGCTTATCCGTAGTAAAGAAAGGACTTTTTGATATCGTAATATAACGTACAATTACATATAATATTATTAATTTTGGAGAACAAGTTCTATAAAATAGTTTGAAGTATTTGTTGCAGTATAAAATCTATTTTAATTTCAATTCTGAAAATTGTTCTCAATTATTAAAAGCTTAGTCTTAAAAAGAAGATTAAAATGAAATGGATGGCTAGGTGCTGTAATTTCGTATTATTGGAATATTTTAATAAACACGTTTATTTCTGCTTAAGTAAAAAAATATCGATAAAACTGTTCGTCGTGGGGGCGGCGCGGATAAGTCGACGTATCGCACTTAACAAAAAAAGTGCTAAGGCTTTTTGTTAATTCTTTTCTCGTCTACAAAGAAAGGAAACGCGATAATTCCCCATAATGAATATTTAATTATTGTTTTCGTTTTTGAACTTTTTATCGTAAATTTAACGCTAATTAATTCATTAGGTACTTTACACATTTTTCTACTTACTCTCGGCCCGTTGAACTTTCACAATGTAATTTGGGAACAATGTTACTAATTGAAATATTGTAAGTGTATTTTAATCTTTTAGTAGATCTGGGATTACTTAGTGTGATGTTTCTAACTCCTTTTTATTTTATGATAAAGAACCATTTATTTAGTTTTTCAGTCTATTTATCTCGTTTTAGGTTCAGAAACGTTTATAAATGTTTAGGCTTTTCGCCCACGGTTTTCTAGTTTACCTTGTAATTTTTTATAGTTTACGTGTTATTATTAATGTTTAACCTAACTCTGACTTTAAAATTTTTGATCATAGTGATAGATAGTTGATAATTGATATACATTTTTTTTAATTAGGTGACTTGTGTATCTAGCGAAAAAAACATAAAAAATTAGAAATATTTTAAAGACATGTGACTGTTATTTATAAACAAAATTGTATTTGCATAACATGTTTCAAAACAACACAAGTATATATGCAAATTAAATCTATTCAGATTAAGAATCACGCATAATTTCTACATGTAATGGTGCGTCCATTCTACGCGAACCGTTACGAGTCGAGCCATGAACGAACAGAATTCGTTCGCTGCTCGTAATATCAAGTGTGGACGTTACAACGAGCCTACAATCCCTATGTTTAAGAAAAAACTGACAATCGGGCGGAGCGAAGTCGAGTTCGAGATGAATGCTCGTTCGAGGCTCGCAAGTCCGTCCACGCTACGCGAACAACGAACGAATCCTGTTCGTTCGAGGCTCGACTCGTGCTCGCTTCGCCGAGCATGGACGCACCATTAGGCTTTCACCAAAAATCTTTCGCAGCTAATTATATTCAACATTCATTAAATTTAAACCATGTTAAACCCAATTAAAACACGTATCTCATTATTGTATTAGCATCAGATTTGTAATCTAACCATGCTACAAGTTCACAGAGTTTGCAAACTATTGCAAACTGTTAAACAATTTAATTAGTCTCTAACACTAAACACCAACTTGCGTCTAAGTTGACGCGTGTTGCATTCAAAAGCAACTATCAACATTAAATCAATATAACATAGAGGTCGTTGTAGCTTGCACTATAACTATACTTATATAAAATAGTTTGATTAAGTATGTTGTACATCGTTGGGAATCGATTGAATGTACGTGTATTTGCTGTCTTACAAAACGAAGTTCATCTATTATGGTTTATAAACGTATAAACAAAAGGCAAAGATTTATAAGTCGTCAGTCAATTCATTACAACCAAAACATCATCATCATCATCATCATATCAGCCCATGGATGTCCACTGCTGAACATAGGCCTCCCCCATTGATTTCCACTTCGAACGGTTCTGGGCCGCTTGCATCCAAAACATACATTAGACAATTTATGATATTTAAATAATTTGATAATTAAAAAAAAGTGACAAGATTTTAGGATTAGTACCGACTGTTTTTTTGTTAATAAACAACATTGTAGTGTAGCTTTTGTAGTACGTAATTCTAGAAAGATTTTCGAGTGAAAAAGCAGTGTCTTTGTAAGTGTGAGACAACCCTTAGATCTGAAAGATATTACCAATAGTTGTTCTAATGTGATAACAGTTATGCTCTGAATGTTCTCGTTAAATTAAGTAGGAATGGTGATTTAGATGGAAAATGGCAATTGGGGAATAATATTCCTATTAATAGTGTTATTGTACCCTAAAGTGTAATATCATTATATTGGATGAGTCCAGACAAATCATAACAATATAAATTAGAATTTGTTACTAAATACAGATTTTTAGTACTAAAGGGCATTGTAATGAAAACATTCTGACATTATAAAAGCGAAATTAAATTCTTATTAGGGTTATGAAGCAAAAAGGTAAAAACGGAACTCATGTATGGTCATAGCAGTATATTTCAGCAACTACAAATGTGTACAGAAGAAGTGATTTACAAATCTGAGACCACTACAATAAGATTGGAATGCAGAAGACGAAGGAGTTAACATGGAGTTACATGAACTCGATAACTGCCAACGATTTCATTCAAAGTTTTTTTATACTACTAAGTCGGTAAACTAGCATACGGCCCGCCTGATGGTAAGCGGTTACCGTAGCTATTACGCTTGAAACACACGAAGCATCACTCACGCGTTACCGACCTTTCCCCCTCTCCAATGAGCTCTGGTGACCTTACTCACGCGCAGGAACACAACATAAAGTTATTTGGCTGCGGTATTCTGTAAGGTGGAGGTACTTCCCCAGTCGAGCTGCTCTTTAAGCGAATAAACGCTACGATCTACCTCTTTAAAAACAGACTGATATCACTTTACATCATACCTGTACCAAACAAGTATCCAAAAGAAAATGTTATGTTTATTGTTTAAACAAACATTCAACACAGGCCAACGACTGTTTAACGGTACGATCATTTGTATTGGAAGTTACCCACAAGTTATTCAAATAGGGCGTAGATTTCCAGCGTCTAGACTAAATAGATATCTTCAAATGCGCTTAGTGTTATCGCTATTACTAAAATAAAAGTAAAAATAAACATCTCCACGGCCATTATTCTTGAAGAGGTAGCTTCTATTAGTACTGAGTACCAGTCAATACTCCTCATTTCGCAAAAGATTTATGTCTCAACTTTACAGGTGGTAAAGTTTATCGACGTCTCTCAGGCATATTAAATTAACTTTGGGTTGTAGATGAGTATTTTCAAATGGGTCAGGATAAGTCAGTTTTTATTTGGACGACGCGACGTTAGGGTTAATGGGACAGATCCTGAGTTCCATCCGTGGATGGTCTCATAGACTAGATTATAACATAGATCTGTTCCAAACCGAGCTGAGTTTACCACTTGGCTATATAGATGGTGGAAATTTTAGACAGGTCAGTAAGGATAAACTACTTTAAGAGTTGAAGCCATGCGTTTAATAATGGTCTTTGGGGACTATCCCTAACATTGTATGTTATTGCCATCGGCATATACAGAATTTAAAAAAATATACTTTTCACATTCACTTTCCTAACAAAATGTATGGGAAAAGTATTTTCGATTTGTGACGTTTCTATTACCCAAATAACTTGGCCAAATAGAGCCTTTTGATTCTTTTCGGAGGCAGGATTGTTTTTTTTTTTCTAAATCGCTAAATTCTAATATCAATAACTCAAAAAGTAATGGAACCCTTCAGGTAGCTGCCCACACTGACCCGTCTAAAATTTCCAACCTGTATAAGCGATTAGTTTTAGTTTTTGTTTTTTCCAAAGTCCACCAAGCTATAGTTACGACATACAAGTGCTATGGAGTCTGGTATCAAACGAGTGAGTTTTTGATCGCAGACAAGGTTTAACCGTACTCGTCTCTCTGAATTTTTATAAAAAGTATTTCTTTACAGAATTAATCCTTTTTACTTTTTTAAGATACTTTAACAGAGAATGACAGCTATCTATTCGATAAAATGAATGTACACATCTCTAAAAATACGTGTAAATGTTTAGGTACCTAAATAAAAACGAAAACAGAATTTTTTTGCGCTTTCTATTTGAGCTTATTCACTGTGAATTTTTATTGCTCTACGTGCACTGACACTTACGAAAGTAATTTAGGTTTGTCTGTCTGTCTGCTTGAAATGTCTACGTTTTCGTAAAACACACTTATTTTACGTTGCAATTGAAAAAAGACAATTTTATTTTTACACGGTATTTCTAAAGATACATAGGGCATTACGTTCTTGAATAAGTGCCTGTGAATGCCTATTTGAATAAATAAGTTATTTAACAACAAATAAAAATATCAATGAGGCAACTTTCCCCCGAAAAGAAATTTCCATACTAAAAAGTTAACGTGACATTTCCCTTACTAAAGCTGTCAAAGAGGCTGTATGGGATGTGCTTTTGATTAAAATGTTGTGACTATCAAAATAAGTTGTTATGAAGATAGCAAGTACTTATTCAATTGAATATTTCCAGAATTATACATTTTATGCATAAAAAAAATATTAACAATACCAAGAGTTATAAAAGAATTATAAAGAGAACAACAACATAATATAATTCAAATGCCAAAAGCTGAAGTGCCGAGAACATCTCCAGAGCAAAACAAAGTATAAACTAATCTTTATAAAATATAAATTCCTTTGCAAATATTCTGAGAACGGAGATCATTGGAATTCATGGAACGCATAGTGCAGAAAGCACGACTGCAACAGAAATTGTCTACCACGGAACGTCATAAGTCACGCAACACACTATACGTATTTGTGCACAGCAATACACAGTAAATACTGACTTACTACAAACTCACACTACACACATTACCTTTGCCTAGTGGTCCGGAATATTCTGAGTCGACACACAGTCTGGATGCAACACGGAGTTAACAGTTACAAATATTTGAGTGATTGCCTACATATACTAGGATTTGCTATCGCCCTTACATGCGGCTCATATTCGACATGGGAATTCCAAATCGATATTTATTTGCTGCGTGCCATTTTGAAAGCACAACTCTATCGACTCCGCGTTTTATAATAGCGGGTATCTCTGTTTACATGTTTACTGTTGCGTGAAATGAAAGCTGTGATTTGTTTTCATTGTTTTTACGTGCTTTCATTAAAGGTTTGGACGTTGAATTAGCTTTTGCTGCCATTAATTGTGTGTCTAGACGTTTTAAAATCTTTTTTTTTTCGAGCACTCTCCCTAAAACATTTTAATATATATTTTCTATATGATATGTTTAACGAAATTCGAGCGCGTGACACGTAGAAAGTTCTCGCGGCAAATTGCAGTGCAAGTCGGTTGCAGCAAATATTTGAATTGTAGAGTGGGATTGGTTTGCTTTCTACGTATTCAGAGGCACTGTTTACATCGAGAAATAAAAATTCTTTACGACTCAACCGTTTTCCCAGTTCCACGAAGGGACTTTGGAAATCTTTCATAGTTTTTTCCCGGAACAAAAATTTATAAGAATATTGGCTGACTGTTTACGGCTAGTGAATGAGCGCAATTTTCTAGATGGCTGAAGTGGAGTCGAGACTCGGGAGCTCTGCTGTCGTCAGCCGGTGCATAATTTTGTTTATTGAGCCATGACGACCTGTGAAAGCTACCAATCCATTCGTGATTAATGTCCAATACATTTTAAATATAGCCGATAAAGCGACGATTTATTCGTTGCGAAGTATTTTCAGTTTTTCGATAATAGTATTATATTTATTTATTATGTTTACGTGTATTTAATTGCATTGCTCATATTAAGTCTGCGCCTATAGATATCATTTTATTGCCTTTCGCATACATTTTGCTTTATAAAGCTGATGAAAATGATTTTGATTGAAATATAATAACGTTGTCGTATTTGATAGTGTTAATTTACGTGTAACTCTTTTAGTCTTTCTTCTTCTTAATTCTTACACATGCTAAGATATCTCAAGGTACTACCATCCTCCCTATACTATAACACAAAACAGCAAAGTATAATATGTACGTGTCAGGTAGGCTCTGCGAGCTGCTTTAAATGTTTCACAGCAACATTAATTTTATTTGGTGTTGGTATTCTGCGGTAAGCAAGGTCAACAGAGCTCCATGAGAAAGCGCTGTGCTGACAGTGTGCAGGGGCCAGCGGGTGTAGTACCAAATGACACTTTATCCTTTCAGCTGGTGGCACAACGACTCTTCTTAGCCCCTCTTTAACACCCCCAAGAATGATCTGAAGATATTTTTCAGAGTTGGCGATACGTACTACTAAAATCGCTTATCACATGAAGGGCCGTATCCTTGTTTAAAAAATACACTTACCAGCTGCATCTCTCGTGCCAAGCACCGAGGCTATCTGAGGCCTCTCCTCATTGATGACCAGCTCAGCTTGCTCGCTATACACTGAGTGCACGGAGGAGATACACGTAAGCCGAAGCTGGCCTCGTTCGAAGCTGTCAGGCCGCACCATGAAGGACAGCTGACTTATTGACGCCACCTGAGGGAAAAATACTGGTTAGCTTATGAAGACTTTAATAACAGATATCTACATCAGCATATCTACATCTAGTTGCATGAAACAAATTATTTTGTTTATGTAGAAGGTGACGTCTCAAAAAAGATTAGCTTTATCGCCACTACGCGGACAATTCGGCGGCGTTAGAGACACTGCACTTGATCTTTTGATTTCTTACTTATGTGACAGAATCAAAAAGTTGAAGTTAATGGTAAAGTATCCCCTGGGTCATCAGTAACTATGGGTGTACCACAAGGTTCTATCCTTGGACCTTTTCTATTTCTCATTTACATCAACGACTTACCATATCTTGTAGAAAAAAAACATGAGATAGTATTGTTTGCTGATGACACTTCACTTCTTTACAAAGTGAATAGACATGATTTTAATTCTGACGATGTGAACATGATGATGTGATGTGCTCTTTCTGAAGTCGTTGATTGGTTTACTATTAATAATTTATTGCTAAATGAGAAAAAAACAAAATGTATCAGATTCAGTCTACCCAATGTGAGACATTCGGACACAAATATTTTAATTAAAGGCGAAAAACTGGATCTTGTTGAAACAACTGTATTTTTAGGTATCACTTTAGATAATAAGTTACAATGGAGCCCTCACATTTGTAAATTGGTGGATAGACTTAGTTCTGCAGCTTATGTAGTGAGAAAAATTCGCGCTCTCACTGACGAATCTACGGCAAAATTTGTTTATTTCAGTTACTTTCACAGTTTGATGTCTTACGGTATCCTCCTCTGGGGTAATGGTGCCGAAATCAATAGAATTTTTATACTGCAGAAGAAGGCTGTCCGCGCAATATATAAAATAAGGCCTAGAGATTCTTTGAGAGACAAGTTTAAATCTATTAATATAATGACAGTGTCGTCACAGTACATATATGAAAATCTTATTCATGTGAGGAAAAACTTAAATAACTTTCCTAAGAATAGCGACACTCATAGTTTGAACACTAGAAATAAGCACAAACTTGCTGTAACTTTAACTCGGCTCAGTAAAGTCCTTAACTCTTTCAAGGGGCAATGTATACGTTTCTATAATAAAGTACCCAAAGAAATCCAAGAGCTACCTATACATAGATTCAAAAAGATAGTTAAACAGAAGTTATGCACGAAAG
The DNA here is from genome assembly GCA_951394255.1 of Polyploca ridens. NCBI lineage: Eukaryota > Metazoa > Arthropoda > Insecta > Lepidoptera > Drepanidae > Polyploca > Polyploca ridens. The sequence continues at coordinate 15,067,833 of OX596250.1, forward strand.
GGTACTATAAAGTTTCTGATTTTGTAGATGACAAGAATGCAATTTGAATGAATTGTTCGCTTCGCAGGCTATTGTTATATATATTTTGTAATTGTAATGCTTCTATTTACATATTTAAAAAAAAATAATGACTTGCTGAGTTTCTTGCCGGAGTCTTCTCAGTTCAAGTTGTATTTGGAACCGGTGTAGAGCCATTTGTTAACGTTCATAAGTGCCTTATCAGGGCCTAAATTGAATAAATGCTTTTTGAATTTGAATTTAAAGCAAGCTTTCAACCGCAGCAGAACTTTATACGAGCTCATAGGGGTGAGGGGAAGGGTCGGTAACGCGTGAGCGTTGCTTCGTGTGTTGCAAGCGTACATATGGCTACGGTAACCGCTTACCATCAGGCGGGCCGTATGGTTGTTTACCGACATATTCGTATACAAAGAAAAACTGTTATTATCACGTTACGAATTCGCAAACGAAATAATTTGAGAATGTCAATTTTACAGCACTTTCACAGCATACTGTTGTTACTTTATACGAATTCTTAAGGCGGCCCTCTGTGGCCGGCGCAACTTCAACGCGAGCATAGTCTAAAAGCTTGTTGTTTCATCCAATGTAATGTTTGACTGTGAATAAAGAGAGATAGCATCAGAGCCGTCGGTTATCAGTCGGTAAATTCCGCTGATCACTCGCGGCCGCATCGCTAGGTCGTCATTCATGATTTCGCATTCATAAAACTTGTTCCAGGAGTATGCTTCTTGAGAAAAAATCTTACAAGTTTGTGAAAAAAAAGTTAGTTATTTAGAATTTCCAATACATTTGCAAGCCTGGTATCTTAATGTTTTCTTTACTTTTACAATTTATAGGTACATTAGATATGGCCAAAGTTCAGGCAAAAACGCTGTTTTTCGGAGGCTTTGACTGAATTTGTTTCACACTTTTTTTAAATTACGCCAAGATACAAGGCTAGATATAGTACACAAGATACTAATTTGTTCAAAATATCTAACGAAAAATGTTTAACAACGCCATAATAAGTACAGGGGTTTTGTATGAAAAGTATAACGAATTGAGTCCTCTTAAATTGAGTGTAAAGTTTTTGGTCTGTTTTGCTTTTGAAATATTTATAGAACAACTCCACAGAACACCTGTTCTGTTAGTCGGAAACCGCGATGTTAATATTATACAAAAGCAAAGAGTTAAAGGTCTTTATTGAAAATGACTTCATAAGTATCTGTATGTTTAATTTAACTAATACCATGGAAAACGTTAATGAAAAAGCAGCAATAAAAAGCAATTTAAAGCAAAAGGAATTCGCGGTCCTCTGTAGAATTAATTAAAACACTCAGCACTCGGCACTCAAAGCGCTTTATAGGTTTACCTTATTAGACGTTTCTGCTGTGGGTATAGGATCTGTAGAATCTTCATCTAAGGAGCTGTCGTGGTGTCGTGGAGTAGGTAGCACTACAGTGTCTTGACTCGGCAGTAGTTCACCATCCTGGAAAAAAGTTATGCTTTTTTTAAGTCAAAAGACTGAAAATACAAGTTGGCAGACCATTCATCTGATGGAAAGTGGCTCCTGAACTCAACTAAACTTCGTAGACGATATTTATCGATATTAAAATAATTCTCTTCAATTCTGTCTCAATAAACTTCAAACTACTATCAGTTAAAGGACCATACAATTAAAGGTTATTCATTGTACATTGTAGTTACATACCCGAACTAATTACCGAAGCGAATCTAGCATTCATATTTATTTGGTAGCCCGTGGTTGGGCTGTGGGAATGACACCATGAGTGGCTTAGACTTAGATTTGGGCTCATTGAATTCGATAAACTGCAGCTAAGGAGAGTTGTACAAGTTAGTAAAGTGATATGAATTAAAAATAATCATAATATTTGAAGCCAAAATCAAACAAATAAATCAAAATCTATGACAGGCCAGTTGGTTAAGATTCACCTTACGCGCCGCAGGTCGTGGATTCGATTACCACACAGGACATACATTTGTGTGCATGAATTTGAACATATCTGTACGTCCTGAGTCTGGGTGTAATTATGTATATTAAGGCTGCGTATGAAGCAAAATAACAATCTTAGAATTGAAATTTACCCAAGTAAATAGTATTTAAATTAAAAAATATTTTTATATGGGTATTTTCATTATATACGCGAGGGTTCTACCTGAGCAAAAACATAATGGAATGAAATTTCCTCGATAGAAAAAAATCACAAAGCTACCTCTAATAATAATGAATTTTCGGTTTTATTCGTTCATGGTGTATCTAATTAAGACAAAAATTCGATAAATAATATCACTAACATATGACCTAGGGCTGCTACTAACGATTTTTTAAAATATTCTATACTTTACGAGTTATTTAGATAAGAAGCGCTTCGTTCATTTTTGTGCCGCGAAACACGCTATCTCCATCTCATCTCCACGCGAAGATTAGACATAAGTTTGTTTCATCTGACATTGCGATATTTTTCTGGCTTGGTACGCACTCTTAAGTATGTTTTGTAATCTGTGGATAGCGTAGTTGGTTTGACTTTGATAATATTTTATAACTTTGTACCATGTATAATCAATTATTGTCATTCTGTTTGTTGTCCTGAATAAAATAAAATAAAAAAAAATATTTACTAACAATAAGTAGTATATATAGTATATCAGTTATCTGGTTTCCATAGTACAAGCTCTGCTTAGTTTGGGATCAGATGACCCAGTGAGGAATGTCCCAGGATATTTTTATAAAATTGTATTAATAATATTGATCAGAGAATAAACTGTTAGTCATCGAAATAATAAAACTAAAGAAATGTAACTCGAGCTCAAAAATCATTCCACGCAAACTGAACCGCGGTGGGCGTTGCCAAAAAAGAGAGACGCACCGCGCTGACAGTTCGCCGGTATAATTGATTCGATGCGTTCGTGTCGCGAGGGACTTAGAACTGTGATTATTATTGTGTTTTGCGTTGTTTACATTGTGCAAATCTGCCGTCATGTGTTGTTAAGTGGTGTAGAAGCCATACAGATATGAAGAATGCTGGAATCACTTTTCATATGTGAGTAAATAAACATTTTGAAATCCTATACTTGTGACTCTGGAAAGTGTTATGCAACATGAACGCAACATGCGTATTTATTTAACACGTTTTTATATTTCACTTAAACTGTGATGCACTAGTACCTATAATTATAAAGAGGATAGAACCTTTGTGGCATAGCGTGCCAGCCGCCATTTTAGTTTTTTTTTCAATAAAATAACCTTATTCGACTTTTGTCCCGTTATGACGTCGGATGTCAAAGAAAAACAAAAGTCAAATAAGGTTATAATAATATTGTTTAAGAGCTTGTGGTTCGCCCTCTGATCTGACCTTAACGCGACCCATCACTCTATAATTCGTATGTAAAAACCATAAACTGATTAAAATACTTCTTAATTTTAGATCCATACAATTATAACACATAAAGAAATATTTTAATCCAAAAAGCACATCACAAACTTTTAAATGAATATAATAGAGTGGTATAGTTAAATTACAACTAATTAATACAACTTATATGCATAGAGCAAATATACGATACTTTATCCTCTTACAATCAATGCATAACATCGTCCACGCATCTCGCACTGCAGCAGGCGTACGAACCAATTAGCATTATCTGTCTCGCCGAGAACCAATCATCGCGCTTGCCGGAATACAACGCGTTAGGCAAGCGCAGCTAATTGGCTTATTTGCATGTGTGTTCTTTCGTTCGAATACTAGACATATTTTGTCAATGTAGTGAAGTGTGGAGCCGAATTTCGCGTTGACATTTTGTTCACAATTACGCTTCCTTAGTTTTATTATTTCGATGCTGTTAGTTAAAGATTTGTTAAATATTTATTTTGTTTATGTTTAATTTTGTCTAAGTGAACTAGACTTACTTTGAATGTTGGTACTAGTCTTACAAATGGAAATAGCTGTTACATTGAACAAGTTTTAATAGAGATCCTTAGAAAAGTAACCAAGTAAAAGTACGACGGAACCCACTCAAACTGTTTTATTGGCGGATAGTATTTTCCTTTTACGAGTTCTGGAAATGTGCTAAATAAAACTTAGCATCGTTCGGTACAAATTGCAATAGCTAACTCATTTTGTATGGTCGGTTGATTTTTTGGCTAAACTCCAAGTGATTTTAGAACAAAGCATTCAAGTGATTTCACCAGAAGTATTTGGCTTACTTACATGTTATTTTAAAAGGTAACCTAGTTGTTTTGTAAACGTTTGTTTATCGGATTTACTGGATAAAATCTCAAGTCAAAATGTTCGAAATTAAATGAAATAGCTATTTTAAGATGTAAGTAAACTTAAATAATTATATTTTTATGGTACACAATTGAGAAGTGTATATTTTAAATAATAGGTGAGATAACTCAAATTATATTTAGTCCGTCATTTATATTATCAAAAAATATTAGATACGTTTTTTTTGTACGAAGATATCGTGTGTTGAAGTTCCGCGTGACGTCACATTATATTACACTTTTTTTTCTCAAAAGTGGCGTCACGAACTTAGACGCGTTTTATCATTGTAATTTTTTAATGATTTAGTAAAGCAAAAAATACGTGTCCAATAATTTTGGATTATCTAACTGACGGACTAATTAGAATTATATTTTTTTACCCAGAAATCATCCCTATTACAACAGTACGAAATTACAAAATTAATATACTGTCAAAATCAAAATCAAAAATCAAAACTGCATCACATGAGATTGTGGTCAAACACATGCTTATACGAAGTTAAAATAACATGGGACTTTTCCACGGTCTTCTGATCCCAAACTAAATATAGACTAATAAAACTATATATATTATTTATATTATAAACTATAGACTAATAAATCGACGGGCCAGTTGACGCAGTTGGTTAAGATTCACCTTACGCGCCGCAGGTCGTGGGTTTGATTCCCACACAGGACATGCATTTGTTTGCATAAACATGTCTGTATGTCCTGAGTCTGGGTGTAATTATGTATATTAAGTATGTATTTAAAAACAAAAATTAGTATATGTATTATATCAGTTGTCTGGTTTCCATAGTACAAGCTCTGCTTAGTTTAGGATCAGATGACCGTGTAAAAATATATTTTATTTTATAAAAATCATTCAGCCTCGGAACAAACAGATATCACACACTCACATAAATTATTGTACTAATGGGAATCAAACCCACAACTATGGCATAGCAGCCGTGGTATCTAACCTCCATGCCAACCGTCCCATCGGTATAATAATAAAATATAACCTAATGTTCCATTCAGAATAAAATGATTATTTCTTACAGCAACTATTGCGGGCATAAAGTGTCTTGTAACTAGTACATCATTAATCCACGTCTAAAAACAATTAAGAGTACAATTTTGTTCTAGAAACAATTTCATCCAATGCTAATGTATCGGATTTAATGGCTTATTGTACTAAGCTCTTAATGGTAGCCAAGAATAATATTTAGGCTATAAATTTACGCGACTACAAAAGCTCAGAATTAGATAATATCGAGCTTCTGTGAACTAAGATTGTGTCATATTTATTTCTCCTATAGAATGTATCCATCTTATTACTTGAGATGATTTCAAGCAAGTTTTGATAGCCGCATTGAGTTATTATTACTACGTATAGAGAAGACGCCACACATCACAGCTATGTTCCGATCAAGTGAGGCCATTTGGTCAAAATTTTTGTTGTAGAACGAAGAACGAAACGCGTAAGCGCCGTGAAAATCATGGTGTTTGTGAGAAAAATACTTCTAAAAGCAGTTTTTCTACTGTCTGCTAAGACGAAAAATATTATTGTTTCAGCGCTAAAGAGAACTTTAGTTGATTTTAAAAAGTCGACCTTTGCTTACGATATCTTCTCTATACGTAGTAATAATAGCTCAAAGGATAGCCGCCGCTCTTTTTATTATACTCCTTTAGAAAGTGACGGATATATCTAAAGCATATGACCATCTCATGTAATAAGGGGGTGTAGGCTCACACACTCACTTGTATAGTGTCCACAAATGGCCCAAACGCCTTCCAAGGGCTAAATATAATGTTATTGTTCTCTTCGCCAGGAGCTGCTGTACTTCTCCCTGCGAAGTGAGGCATGTCGATTGACACGACAGGACTTGGCAGGATCCTCTGCTGGATCACCGGCTTGCCTTCAATCTGACGAAGACAAAAAATATAACCTAAATATAAACTATAAATAGAGAGTTACCCCCTTATTCATAATTGGTTTTTAACTAAATCAGCGTAATAGTGTCCTCCGTCTCACTCTTTCGATCACCAAATGCGTGATATTTGGTGATCGAAAGAGTGAGTCAAATAAAGACTTCGGAATTTTAGCTAAACTGCGTTTGATAACTTGATTATGAATAAGGGGGTTAGAGTATAGCGTTTATTCGCTCAAAGAGCAGCTCGGCTGGGGAAATACCTCCACCATACAGAATACCGCAGCCAAATAACTTTATGTTGTGTAAAGTTGTGTTCCTGCGCGTGAGTAAGGTCGCCACAGCTCATTGGGGAGTGAGGAAAGTTCGGTAAAGCGTGAGCGAGCTTCGTGTGTTGCAAGCGTCCATATGGCTACGGTAACCGCTTACCATTAGGCGGGCCGTACGCTTGTTTACCGTATTATACGTATAAAAATACTACCTTTTCACGCCTCAACCGCACAATTGTCGTAATGGAATTTAGCATGCAGGTAGATTATAGCCTGGAATAATATAAAAGATAATTTTTATCCCGAACAAAATATTATATCTCCGATAAGTAATCTGGGTAAATCCAGAAAGTATTGTATTGATATGGTTATGATTTAGACCTCTGGTAACTAACGTGGAGAACATTGCTCCGAACTAGGTAATTGCTGTCGCTATGTATGATTATAATTTAGTCTAGGGATATATACCGCTGAATACAGGTCCCTCGTAAACCATAATGAACTGTAGGTCACAGCCACCTGGGGCTAACTTCTCTATATCACAGCTTGCTTAATATATCTGATTTGAAATATAATTGTTTTGTTATTTCGAAGTACGTTTAATTTATAGCTTAGGTACATAGAATAATTGGCATTGGTGCTGATTCTGTTGTTTACAACTTAACTAATTTTAGTCTCACTATATCTCTTTCTAACAAAGAACATGATGAAAAGGATGTAAGAAATTTAGTCCTGTCAAATTAGTTACTATTAATCTTGTTTTCAATATAAATTTAGTCGCCATCTATCGCGGTTACGTCTAAATACCCGCAAATGAAGACGGCAAAGACTAATTTGACAGATTTAAATAATATTCTATCCTTTTTCAATAATGTTCGTAAGAAAGAGTTATGATGCGAATTAGTTTAGTGCGATTTACAACAGAATCGGCACCACTATAGATAAATTTATTTCTCTGCATTTTTACTATATCAAAGCTGTAAAATTAGTGAGAGAATCCATCTCTTAATTGTTAAATTAAGTGATGGATGGATTGTGTGAAATATGATATGGGTAAGAAAGGAGTGGATGCTGGTAAGATGGATAGAAGAGACGAATGGAAGAAGCGTACATATTGCAACGACCCCAAATGATTGAGAACAGAGCTGGAAGATGATGATGAAAGCTGCATAATTAAGGCGCGGACTGACTACCATTTTGACAGCACTCATTCTTCACTGGAATAGGGTTGAAAATGGTAAATCATAAATGTGTCGACTCTATGAAATGGACTGTTATTTACGGGTTTTATTTAGATTATACAGAATATACACATTAAATTGAATAAGTGTCCGGTTAACATTCTAATATAATTCTGTACCTTATATATTCTTAAAAATAAAATTGTTGTCATCGCTGAAAATACGGAGAATTTCGACACGAAAGATTTTTTTTAGACGTAACTTACGAATGTTTTATTGGGAATATCAAAGCACTTTTTAATATTCTATTCGGTTAAATTTTTTCTCTAAACCCTCTTCTATCCACAATATTTTTTTGTGTTAGGTATTTCATTGGGTTACGTCATACTCGACTCTCAAAGAAACCCATTTTTGAGATTAGAGCTTAGACCTGGCCTTAATAGAAAACAAAATGTTAAATATAATCTACAAATGCGGCGAAACAGGTTCTCACGCAAGCTAAAACCAACTAAACAATTAAATTATCTCTCAACTGATAACTAAGTACTTAGTGGTTTGACTATAAAACACAGTATACATACATACTTAAATGAACTTTAGTTAAAACTCCCCGATACTTATACTGCGAATAAACAATTAAACTTTTGTGTTTTCTTTTAAAAACAATTCCGAGCGTGGAGAGAACAAAAAATAAAAGTTTCTCTTTAATTAAGTTCTTTTAAAGTTGTTGTAATGCGTGCTACTTAAGTGGTTTTATTATAGATTAGATCAGCTATAATTTTTCGTTCTTACGAAAAAGGGATCAGGGTCAAGTCTGCTATTACAAGTATGGGAATGACGTTTTTCGTTAAAATAGCAGAATTGGCCCCTTGTTTATTTACGGCAATGATTGCTTAGGTTCCAGAATGAGCTTGAGCGTTCGGTGAAAGAAAAAATAGTGGAGAAACCATAGGTATAGAGCTTCCACCCTCAAGTTAAAAAATTTTCGCCAAGCACGTACCAGTATGTTCTGACAACTGAACATGAGAGCTTAGCCTCTAGGCTTTGTGTGTTTAACATTTTCATAATGCATATTGCATGTTGAGATAGTGATCAAACACAAGTGTATACAATACTTTAATATTATTTCAAAGAGTTCATAAATCTGTCTGCATTGTTGCATTAACAAAAATTAAAGTACAATGTTATGTAGGTATTTAATGGCTAATAGAAATTGTATTGCTTCAAATTATGTTTTATTTTTAAGCTCACAAGCAGTTTATAGCTCCTTAGTCTGAATAGATTGTGCCTCCTTATGTGTGTTCTACCGCTTGTACAACGGAGAGTGTTCTAAAGAATTGTTCAACTTGATTCCCACGGCTACCTTCCACCATTGCAACTCTCTCCATCGACGGGGAGTCCATTCTCACACATTGAAACCAGAATTGTTTCGAACTGTGCGGGCTCAAAGGAGTTTTTTTCCACGGACGCTCGGACTGTGGAATGAGCACCTCGCCGTGGTTTTTTTTGACAAGCAGGCAGACGGTCCTCCTGGTGGTAAGTGGTCACCGCCGCCTATGAACATTTGCAATACCAGGGGGATTGCCGATGTGTTGAGGTGTTGGTTTTCCCAATGGTGTACATCATGGGGTTCTTCAAAAAGAGCGTGAAGAGATTTCTTCAGGGTCGGCAACGCGCGAGTGATACACCTGGTGTTGCAAGCGTCCATAGGCTACGGTAACTGCTTACCATCAGGCGGGCCGTATGCTTGTTTGCTACATTAGTGGTATAAAAAAAAACATACGAAATTTCTATTTTCCTCATCAAAGATTATTATGGTATCCCAAGGCTCGCTCATTAATCAACCTTTGATTTATTGAATATCCAACAATTAATTTAGTAGGGTTTATTTTATAGAAAGTTAGGCAAAGTTTTGTAATATTAGAGGATAATAAATAACTCAACCAAAAGTAAATAATTGAATAATGAATGAAATAACAAACACAAGTAAAAGTAATAATTGCTCTAAGCGTGGATGTTTCTGTTCCATTTAGTAATTAATTTAAAGATCAAAAGGTACATTATTTATATTTTATTTATTTAGTTCACAAATTAAATTTTAATATTGGGATTAATGGATTAAATAATGGTTAAATCAAAGGAGTAATTCGTTTGTGAATTGATTAATAATTCTTATTGCCTTAAAGTCTAGACTTTGAATTAGAATGCTCATTCTGTTTAAATTATGCATAACCACAACTTCTACATGGTCATTTAATATATTTATTAATATTACTATCATATTCTAATTCTAGAACTAATGAATTATGATTCACACATAATATTATCTAAGTTGTATTTAAAAAAAATAAACCTTTCTCATTAATACAAAGACATATGTTTAATGTGTGTTAAAAATACAGTATAATATGTTAACTTTGAAAATATAATGGGACGTTTCATCAAGAACATATATCTAATGCTATCATATTTAATTTGATCACACAACCTCAAATGTTGAACAAAACATGAGACAAGGTTATGTCGTCGATAAGTGTACGTAGCTCAATCGGCGATCATTCTCCGCAGTAAACATTGTACTGGTTAGGTTCCTCGGTTCCTCCGCAGATACTCGATAGATGTGTCCTCGATGATTGAGTGTTTTCATCGCTCACTCCGGGCAGAGAGACCGGTTGATATAGTGCTGGGACTGAGTTTTATCGATAGAATTTCACTAAATCTATACTAATATAATAAAGCAGAAGAGTTTTTTCATTGTTTGTTTAAACGGGCTAATCTCTGGAACTAGCAGTCGGATTCTGAAAATTCTTTCACTAATAGGAGGTTACATTATCCCTGAGTAGGTATAATAGGTTACTTTTTATCCCAGGAATATATATTTAAATATTAACTCAGCGTGAAGTATATAGATTTAGTTTATTTTAAAGTAAAACTGTTAATTACGAAATATATAAAATATAAATTTGAAAAATGTATTTAAAGATAATTAGTGTTAATATTTTAGTTCATAAAATAAATATTTAGGTATATATTTTTTAAGAATCTGAAATTATTCACATGGAATAAATGGTATTTATCAAGACATCATTTTGTTCCCAAATTATGTTCCAACTTAATCGAAAATCTTTCGCTGTATCAATGAGCTTTTATAATTAAACTATCGATATGTTCACATTACATCACTATGTTCAAACGAGCACTGTCGGGTTTATTATGACCGGAACTGTCATTGGACGCCTATTACGTTCTATTGCCTCATAAATTTCAGTTTCAGCGACTGGAACCTATCTTATCCGTCAAATATCCTTCCTACCCTTATAAATAGACTTCCTACAGATACCTGTTATTATTTTGCAGCTTTTATATGCTTTCTACAGAAGTATTTTCTTGAACTTATTGTGTTTATAACTTTAAACTTATTTACGCTGCATTTCCTGTACTTTTAAGTTATGTTTGTTGAAAGAGCAAAAGTGGCAATATCTACGCGAGTTGAATACTTTAATATTTTGTTTTGCTAGTAACGTTTTGTGGAGTATAGTTTATAAATTTTCTTAAGTGCTCGTGTTTACTTGGTGAACTATATTCTCTATGGAATATATGTAGAAAGTTTATTTTTTAACTAAATTGGAGGAAAAAAAAATACAATCTACAAAATATACGAAACTGCTACACCTACGACATCTACGAACTCGTAGCTGTTGCTACGACCGTGATGCTACGCTACGGCAAGCGCCTACGAACCGCTCTAATGGTTATTCGACACAGTAGTACATAGTAGCCTACATATCAAGCTATAAATTCCCAGTATAAGCTGACCTCTCATTGTACGGAAATCCTATACAATGCGAGATCAGCTATGTAAAACTAGAAATGCATAGCTTGATATGTAGCCGTTTATACTATTGAATATTCTGTGACAGTAGTTACATAACGTTATAAAAAGACCTAGTAATATGAATGTGAAAGTTTAACGTTGGTGTACAAAGATGAGGGATGCTTGTTTTTCAACCACGTAATAGCTGAGTTTGGGTGAAATTTGGCACACGGGTAAATCACAGAGGATAAAAACAGAATACTTTTTATTCTAGGAAAATATGATTCGGTTGAACGCAGGTAAATTGGGTCAGAAAATAGTTTCCTATAAAGTTGACAATATTATCGCATGTTTTTGTTTATTTGAGAAACATAAAAGCCAGTAAAATTTACTTTTAATTTTACAACCGTGTGTGTAACCTTTACGCTATCAAAATCGAGGCGTCAGTATCTGAGGCTTATTTAGATATTCTAGAATATATTGTTTCAACCTTTACGCTATAAAAATCGAGGCGTAAGTATCAGAGGCTTATTATAGATATTCTAGAATATATTCTTTCAACCTTTACGCTATCAAAATCGAGGCGTCAGTATCTGAGGCTTATTTAGATATTCTAGAATATATTGTTTTAACCTTTACGCTATAAAAATCGAGGCGTCAGTATCAGAGGCTTATTATAGATATTCTAGAATATATTCTTTCAACCTTTACGCTATCAAAATCGAGGCGTCAGTATCTGAGGCTTATTTAGATATTCTAGAATATATTGTTTCAACCTTTACGCTATAAAAATCGAGGCGTCAGTATCAGAGGCTTATTATCGATATTCTAGAATATATTCTTTCAACCTTTACGCTATCAAAATCGAGGCGTCAGTATCTGAGGCTTATTTAGATATTCTAGAATATATTGTTTCAACCTTTACGCTATAAAAATCGAGGCGTCAGTATCAGAGGCTTATTATAGATATTCTAGAATATATTGTTTCAACCTTTACGCTATAAAAATCGAGGCGTCAGTATCAGAGGCTTATTATAGATATTCTAGAATATATTCTTTCAACCTTTACGCTATCAAAATCGAGGCGTCAGTATCGGAGGTTTATTTAGATATTCTAGAATATATTGTTTCAACCTTTACGCTATCAAAATTGAGGCGTCAGTATCAGAGGCTTATTATAGATATTCTAGAATATATTGTTTCAACCTTTACGCTATAAAAATCGAGGCGTCAGTATCAGAGGCTTATTATAGATATTTTAGAATATATTCTTTCAACCTTTACGCTATCAAAATCGAGGCGTCAGTATCTGAGGCTTATTTAGATATTCTAGAATATATTGTTTCAACCTTTACGCTATAAAAATCGAGGCGTCAGTATCAGAGGCTTATTATAGATATTCTAGAATATATTGTTTCAACCTTTACGCTATAAAAATCGAGGCGTCAGTATCAGAGGCTTATTATAGATATTCTAGAATATATTCTTTCAACCTTTACGCTATCAAAATCGAGGCGTCAGTATCGGAGGTTTATTTAGATATTCTAGAATATATTCTTTCAACCTTTACGCTATCAAAATCGAAACATCAGTATCAGAGGCTTATTATAGATATTCTAGAATATATTGTTTCAACCTTAACGCTATCAAAATCGAGGCGTCAGTATCAGAGGCTTATTATAGATATTCTAGAATATATTGTTTCAACCTTTACGCTATCAAAATCGAGGCGTCACACAGTGTTTTAAGGAGACCATTTTTCGGACATCGCGTTTTTATTCGAAAACCTGATAGATACAATCATTTAAGTGCAAGATTTCAAATCCCCATTTAGCTAGCATGTTTAGTTTTTGAGTAAATGGATTCTGAAAATCGAAAAATTTTCAACCCTCTATTTAGAAAAAAAAATATAACTCTTTAACTAAGCATGATACGCAATAATGATGTTAGGTACATCGATGGCTCCTCTTATGCTGCACATTTGAGAACATAAACGAATATCGTAGCTTTGTTAGATTCGCATATAGACGCGTTTTTAAGTTTTTAGTTTTTCTTATTTTTCTCAGACATTCCGCCGTATTGGGATAAGTTATTTAAACTAAAATTAAGCTCTTAGCTTCCCCTACCCACTACATAAATTTCACATCCCAATTCCATGGAATCTAGAAGCTACAACATTTTTAAGTTAGATCCGGTTTTTACGTCGTTAGGGTTGTCACAGTATCAGATAATAATTTATATCCGGATCTAATTTGATTTTGCCCAAAATTATATTTACTTGGTAGTATTTTCGTTGAAATATAAAATCAGTTTGCATTATCTGATGTAGGACTCTAATGAGACCAGCTATATTAATATTACAAAACTTTATTCAGGTTGAAGTAAATTAAAAGGCAAAATTAGACATTTAATGTAATTTTCAAAGGCAAAATTAGACGTGACGAGCAAAAGTCACGTACTCAATTGTAATAACATAATCTGGAAGTACCATCCCGCGATGAAGGTGGTAATAGGTTTTACTGGCTAAAACTCTCATTAATATCCACTATTAGACATAATTTACTTACACTCCAAGAACGACGTAACTATATAGGGTGACTGGTAATTAGAAAACGATACTTAGACACATTGACGGGCCAGTTGGTTCATTTGGTTAAGATTCACCTTACGCGTCCCAGGTCGTGGGTTCGATTCCAAAACAACACATTCATTTGTGTGCATGAACATGTCTCTATGTCCTGAGTCTGTGGGAAAAGGTACATACATAATAAAAACTAAGTCACCCTCACAACATGAGCGCTGGCTCAGTGCCTTAATAGAGGACAGTCCGGTTTTACACTTGTCGTTTTCAGGATGCTATTGGGACTACACCAAACCCTGTGCATCATGGAGGCTATCCTTTTTCGGATTATGGCCTGAAAGCCGATATTGACTCCTCTAATATTTATAACAAATTAAAATTACTGTACCCCGTCTCTCCTCAGGTTTTAAATCAATATTTTATATTAAACCATGTAAAAAAAGGTATGTACAAAATGCATTTTTCAGGCATTCGTTGAATTACTAAAACAAAAATCTAACGAATATTGATATTAACAATCTATCCTTGAGCACTTACAAAAAAGTTGTGAGCACCAAATAATTCCCCTGTTAATACCTAAATGTATTTGTTTGTAACTGTTTGTAATTGTTATTATTAGTATTTAATAGTATTTATTTATCAATGCGTCTATTACTTATATTATCTTCTTCACTTATTTGTGTAGCTACTTATGTGGAACTTTAGGTCTATCTGTAACTATTTTTAATTTATATATGTCACCGTATTTTTGTGAAAACCGTTAGTTTATAATCTAACTAGCGAGATTATAAACTCCCCGATGTATTGTGAACTGTATCATACTGCTACTAACGGTTTTCACAAAAATACGGTGACATATTATATAACTTGTAAGACTGTATGATCCCCAAATATAGAATTTTAAAAAAACCGGCCAAGTGCGAGTAGGACACACGCACCGAGGGTTCCGTATAAACCTGTAGGTATATAAGTAAAATGTATTATAGACCTGAGTATTTGATATATATTTCAATTTAAAACCTCTACGCGTTCATGAGGAAAGAGGATAGTAAGTTTAAAATTATTAAAAATATTTTTATTATATGATGTAACTAAAAATTAATGCACAATTTTTTCCTATATCTGTGCTATAAGTACCAAATTTTAAGATTCTGGGTTCACAGGAAGTAACCCTGTACGCTTTGATTCCCTTGCGAGTGTCGAAAATTTGCAGCATAAACGGCTGTATCTTTTGATTGTGTTGGCTTAGAAGTTTGATTTATGCTTTTCGCAATTTTTCCTTTATCTATGTTATAAGACATTGCTTCGTACCAAATTTCAAGATTCTGAGTTCACGGGAAGTACCCTGTAGGTTTTGATTCCCTTGCGAGTGTCGAAAATTTGCAACATAAACGGCTGTATCTTTTGATTGCGTCGGCTTAGAAGTTTGATTTTATCACAGCTCTAAGAGACAGTAGACCTAAGTATTTGATATGAATTTCAGCTTGATACCTCCACGCGTTCCTGAGAAAAAGGATCTTGATAGACAGACAGACGGACAACAAAGTGATCCTATAAAGGTTCCGTTTTTTCCTTTTGAGGTACGGAAACCTTAAAAAAATAAAAAAATAGGCTGTTAAGCAGTACTTAACTCATAAGATTCAATTATACCAACTACATAATTCAATTAAATAAAAATATATCAATCATCATAGTTACATATTTATTAAAAACCTAACTTTCAATACGAAACTTTTAACTATCCGCGCCAGTGGACAAGCACTTGCAAGTCTTTTTATCAAATTCATGCACACTCAAACGATCTCTGCATATTAATATACACACACACACACTTCTTAACTATCATCAGTGTGCTGTGAGTGAAACGGTGTACTTACGTTCTTTTTTTATCATTGTGACTACGGAACCCTAAAAAAATAGCATGAACGTTAAATTTCAAAATTAAGGTATCGAGGGTGCAGTGATGGAACCCGATAAGTGTGAAAAAGTAACTTTCGAGATAATCAATGTTTAAGTTTACTGGCAATAAAGATTAGGTTTATATATTAAGTAAATGAAAATTACTTAGTAACTTAGTAAGATTAAACTTTTTTTTATACCCCAAACAAGCATACGGCCCGCCTGATGGTAAGCGGCTACCGTAGCCTATGGACACTTGCAACACCAGTATCACGGTATCACTCGCGCTCTGCCGACCCTGCAGAAAACTCTTCACACCCTATTTGAAGAACCCCATGCTGTACTCCATTGGGAAAACCACGGCAGGGAGCTCATTCCACAGTCTGAGCATCCATGGAAGGAAGCTCCGTTCAGCCCGCACAGTATGAAACAATTCTGGTTTCAATGTGTGAGGATGGACTCCCTGTCGATGGCGAGAGTTGCGATGGTGGAAAGAAGCCGTGGGCATCAAGTTGAACAATTCTTTAGAACACTCTCCGTTGTACAAGTGGTAGAACACACATAAGGAGGTAAAATCTCTCCTCAGACTGAGGGGCTCTAAGCCGCTTGTGAGCTCGGGATCGTCAACAATTCTGATGGCACGACGCTGAACCGAGTCTAATGGCTCAAGCTGGTATCCAGGTGCCCCCGCCCATAGATGACAGCAGTACTCCATATGAGGCTGACTTGCGACTTATAAAGTTGTAGCCTTTGATGTGAAGTACTGCCTCACTCTGTTGAGCACTCCGAGCTTTTTGGATGCCAGCTTAACCTTGTCTTCCAAGTGACTTAGGAACAAAACGTCGCTAGAAATGTCGACGCCAAGGATCCCGATACTTTGACTGATGTTCAAGGAGCTGTTCTGTAATTGTGGAGCCACAGACCATGGGGTTTTCATAGCGGTGAACGCGCAGGCTTGAGTCTTGGTGGGGTTGAAATGGACTAGGTTTAGTCGGCCCCAATCGGAGACACAAGTTAGTGTACTCTCGATTTCAGACATCAGCCGTTCGCGGCTTTCCTCCACCTCGGAATGAGGGATATTTGCACGGCCCGTGTAATAAGCGTCCCCTGTACTGTCGTCCGTATAGAAATGAATGCCGTCAGTAGACAGCATTTCATTGATATGCAAGAGGAACAGTGTTGGAGACAGTACAGAGCCTTGCGGGACGCCGGCATTATTGTCCATGCTATCGGAGCAGCTACCGTCGATATCGGCTCTTATGCATCTGCTGGACAGAAAGCCCGTATGCTGGTAACTTCGCTAGAAGACTCCTGTGCCAGATCCGATCGAACGCCTTCCCCACAGCCCCCTAGGCTCACTGCCAATGCACTGCTTACCTTGACTCTCGATGGCGAGTGACGGAGAACGGTGCGTGAGATACACAAGGAGGTCACCAGCTGAACGACTGTGGCGGAAGCCATATTGCCGAGCGCTCAACAAGTCGTGATCCTCCAGACATCTCAAAAGTTGCATATTGATCACTCGCTCCATAACTTTAGAGAGAAGGGAGGTGATGGCGATAGGCCTGTAATTCGTCGGGTCTGATCTGTCGCCGTTTTTGGGCACTGGGTGCACATGGGCAGTGTTCCATGAAGACGGGACTTCCATTTTTGTGTAGGAAAGCGCGAAAGCCAGTCGTAGTTGACATAACACAACGCGTTTCGCGCGTGAACTCACGACTCAAACACAGGTCAAACACACTTATTGGGTTCTTCCCCGGACAAGTGCTGGAACAAACTAGTAATACTAGTAAGTAAAGATTAATGTATGTTTACTTACTAGTAAACATACATGAATGTTTCCGATATTTTTCAGATATGAAATACCAATAAATATGTTTTATTGGATTTTATATCTTCATATTACGTATAATAATTAAAAATATAAATGAGTTTAAAACCCAATAAGTATTTTTAATTGTATTTAATTTTCAATAAATTTTGTTTGTCATTAATTAATTCTCATGTTAAAATCCGTTATACAAAATTGTCTGCTTTTATCTTTTGTGTTAGTGTGAATAACGTGATCATCCTTGTGCTTTAAATACCAATAAGTACACATTATGTGGTTCTCTCGCAAAACAAATATTATAAAGTTTAGCCATAAGTAGCGTTAGAGTATTTTCAACTAAAATAATTTCTTAGATACGCATTTACTGGGTTATTTGGTTAGAATATCTCTATGTTATACTTAAAAATCTGTTTAACTGGAAACATCACTAAGAATAGCAAAAAATTCTGATTCTAGTGGGTTATAAAAACGAATTTTCGTTTTTTCGCATTTATCGGGTTTTAACACTGCACCCTCGTTATGATGCCATAGTCAATATCGAATAAAAATTTAGTCAATAAAATCCGGATAAAAAAGTTGACAACCCTAACAAAAATAGTTAATATGCAATAACTTCTAGATTCCATGGAATTGGGATGTGGAATTTATGTTGTGGGTAGGGGAAGTTAAGAGCATAATTTTAGTATAAATAACTTATCCCAATACGGCGGAATTTTCGAGAAAAATAAGAAAATCTAAAAACAAAAAAACGCGTATATATGCGAATCTAACAAAGCTACGATATTCGTATAAGTTCTCAAAGTTGCAGCATAAGAGGAGCCATCGATGTACCTAACATCATTATTGCGTATCATGCTTAGTTTAAGATTTATTAATTTTTTTCGAAATATCCGGATGCAAATTTGACGATTTTCAAAAAACATTTACTCAAAAACTAGACATGCTAGCTAAATGGGGATTTGAAATCAAACATTTAAATGATTATATCTATCAGCTTTTAGAATAAAAACGCGATGTCCGAAAAATTGTCTTCTTAAAACACTGTGCGTCAGTATCATGCTTATTATAGATATTCTAGAATATATTGTTTCAACCTTTACGCTATCAAAATTGAGGCGTCAGTATCAGAGGCTTATTATAGATATTCTAGAATATATTGTTTCAACCTTTACGCTATAAAAATCGAGGCGTCAGTATCAGAGGCTTATTATAGATATTTTAGAATATATTCTTTTAACCTTTACGCTATCAAAATCGAGGCATCAGTATCAGAGGCTTATTATAGATATTCTAGAATATATTGTTTCAACCTTAACGCTATCAAAATCCAGGCGTCAGTATCAGAGGCTTATTATAGATATTCTAGAATATATTGTTTTAACCTTTACGCTATCAAAATCGAGGCGTCAGTATCATGCTTATTATAGATATTCTAGAATATATTGTTTCAACCTTTATGCTATCAAAATCGAGGCGTCATTCAGTATCAGAGGCTTATTATAGATATTCTAGAATATATTGTTTCAACCTTTACGCTATCAAAATCGAGGCGTCAGTATCATGCTTATTATAGATATTCTAGAATATATTGTTTCAATCGAAGATAAACCTCCAAAAAAATTCTTTCAATCTCGACTGAAAAATTTACTGGTTTGGAAATCGAATTTAAATGAATTCCCGAACATAAATTCATCGCGTTTTCAGAGTACCGCGGAATTGGGGGAAATTTGAGTGGGTATTTATAATTAATTTCCCTCGGAGTTTCAATTTAGCCAAATGTTTATATAAGATTACTAGTTATTACAAAAAGGTATAAATCTACCAGCTTCCAACCCACGGCTTTACCTGTATTTTTGAGAAATGTATTATTTTCTCAGGATTTAAAGATTTTTTTTTGTATTTAAAGTATATACCATTTTTGTGTCATGTTTATTTAAGATCCGATGTCAAAACGCCGTGATTGAGTAGCAAATATGAGACATAAATTTTATGAGTGTTTTTATACAGCATGTAACGGCTGATCGAAACAATATTCATGGGTATGTATGTATAAATAGTAGATAATCACTTGTAAAAACACTGAATTGAAACCCTTATTTTTTGCCATACCAAACATAATATTATAAATGAACCCTGTTGATTTAATAGGGCTGAACTCTATGGGCTATAACTCGCACGAGGTGGTTTCAAAAAACTCAAATAAAAATGAAGATTTGATAATTTAAAATACATTTACCCCTACTAACTCTTAGATGCTTAGATGTCTGTGATTTACCCCCTTATTCATAATAAATTTATCAAACGTTGATTAGCTAAAATTACGAAGTCTTTATCTGACAGGTGACATTTGGTGATCGAAAGAGTGAGACGGGGCACACTAATAAACTGATTTATTTAAAAAGCGAACATGAATAAGGGGGTTAGACTACATTATAATAAGACGATGATAAGATGATTTTAAGACGATGATAGCTCAGTGGTAGTGCCGTCAGATACCGAGACGAAGGTTGAATCCTACAATGAGTTTGAGCTTTCGCTGAAGGAAAACATCGTGAGGAAAACATAGCACGGTAGGTTACTTTGTAGTACCCATCTGGCTTGTTACCACCCTCAAGTTGAAGATCTGTCGTCAAGCACCTATCGTTGTGTTTCGACAGCTGCACTTGAGAGCCAGTTCCTTCTAGCCTTTGTGTGCTTGCCACCTTCGGCCACATCATCACTTACCATGTTGAGATTGTGGTCAAACACAGGCCTATACAAAGTAAAAAAAAATACTGCGACAACTGTAATACATATTTAAATTACCAAAACGAATCATTTTGCTTACCAATGGTAGGTTTTTTATTGCCAAACTGGGCATATAGATCATTTCGTAAGCTAATTTTACCTGTGATAGCTACTTCCATATGGGAGGGTCTGCTATGCGAAGCTTTGATATTTTTGCTTCATTATTAGTCAAGATATAAGAGTTTTAATTTTAACCTATAAGTGTCCGTAAATTATAGGACTTGGCCATAAGAGACGTCATAAACGTGACCTAAACCGTATTTATTTTAGTTGAATAGCATTTTACAAGTAGGGTTAGGTACTTCATCTGTATTCCTGGTATCTATATCGGCTCTAAGCACTCCATTATTCTGGTGATTGCTTCCATAGAGTAGCTAACACTTGTTAATCCCAAATAAATTGGGAGAAGGCTGGCTAGGATCATTGGTAATGAGAGAGCTTTGTATGTTTATTTTTATATGTTTGATAAACTGAAAAGGGTCTTAAGGAATTTACAGGTAAGGTTTTTGACGTATTTTTCAAAGGCAAGTATTTAACGGTATATATGCAACAAACAAGTCCTATAGAAGAGATGTAGGGGGGCTAAAAAGGAATCTAAAGCAAGATTGCTAATGAAATTTATTTTTAGAATTCTCAGCAGATCCTACGTAATTCCAATATTTTTAGGTAAATGGTTCATTAAAAGATTTCGAATTGATGAATTTCATTAGCAATATTGCTTTAGCTTCCTGATTAGTCCCCCTGATTCATGCTTTTGAAATACCCTGTTCAAGGTAGAATTATTATTTGGCAAATGTTGCGCTATAGTATATTTGTCCAGCGAAGGCTAATTTCAAGGGGAAATAAGTTTTTTTTTTTTTTTTTTTTTTTTTTTTTATACAACTAAGTCGGTAAACAAGCATACGGCCCGCCTGATGGTAAGCGGTTACCGTAGCCATATGGACGCTTGCAACACACGAAGCATCGCTCACGCGTTACCGACCTTTCCCCCCTCCCCTATGAGCCCTGGCGACCTTACTCACGCGCAGGAACACAACTTTACACAACATAAAGTTATTTGGCTGCGGTATTCTGTAAGGTGGAGGTACTTCCCCAGTCGAGCTGCTCTCTGAGTTATACTATCTGTGGTGATAACTACATACGTCATCACCATCGCCAGCCGTTACCCACCCACTGCTGTGAGACAATTACTTTTACAATATTCGTAAGAATATCAAATACTTATTTGTCCTTATTCTAACTAGAATAAATTACTATTCTCGTCATTATTGGATAAACAATTGGTACAAACTTTGTTGCGTTTTCCTTGAAATAAACAAATACGATACTTGTGAACTTAAGTATCTACTTTGTTTGTCGCCCGAGGACTCAAAACAGGAAAATCCTCGTTCACAATAATAAAAAAAGAAGCTTGCGAAAACCCACGTAAATTTTTGAAAGTTTTTAGCAAGCGAATAACTTTGAATACATGGTTGTATTTCAAAAAATATAATTATGACATCAAAAATAATAGTACATTATGATACATGTGTGCAAAGTTGGTAATTAACAGTCGAGGCAGTACGCAGGCGCACGCGATAAGTGAGCCGAGAGTGTAATAAACCAATGCACACGCGTGTCATACGACGTTTTTCAACACACTTGCGAGGAAAAAAACAGACTTGTATTTTGCAATAAATTTCATGTCACGAGTGTGTTGAAAAATATATAAAATTCCTCTAAAGTAAACTTGGACAAGTAATTGAAAATTTATTACAAAAATAAATGTAGACACAACTTCAAAAACCGAAAACAAACTGAGGAATTGGTTTGTTCTACTTTGCACTAGCCATCCGTGACCGCGCGTGACGCTCGCTCCAAACACTCACGTCTTTTATCGTAAACTGTCGGCGACAGTTTTGTCGGCGCGGATGACACGCGGGCGACGTGTCGTGCTGTCACGCGTCGCGTCGCGTCGCCGACGTGTTGACACCGTGTCGTATGTCGACCACCGAATAGAAAACGCAATTGTACATTTTTGTGGTGAAAAATATTACAATAGTGGATTTGTAGGATAAACTATTTGGCTTAAATGTAGCAGTAGTTTTGTGAGAAAAACCAAAATAAAAACGAACGAAGCTTGGTCACCCAGGTAGGTACTTGAACCTCTTACAGCTACATCGAACTGTGAATTGCTTCTGAATAACAAAAATCCCTATCCAGAATAAACCAGATCAACCGAATTCTGTGCTTATGCATCTTGAAAACAATGTTTTCATATTTTTGTAAAAGAATTGTATCCGCAGAAAATTGAATTCAAAGACATACTTTTAATTTGCACTAGTTTAACACGATAGATTATGATCTAAATCTCATAGTATTTTTAAATGAAACGCATTCAAATGAGATGTTGTCATTGAATAATGCCCGGTTTCAATAAACAAAAACGAATCGTTTTGCTTACCAATGGTAGGTTTTTTTATTGCCAAACTGGGCATATACATAGATCATTTCGTAAGCTAATTTTACCTATGATAGCTACTTCCATAAGGGAGGGTCTGCTACGCAAAGCTTTTAAGTCTTTGCTTCATTATTAGTAAAGATATAAGAGTCTTCATTTTAATAAATCTTAACCGATACCGGTGCGTAAATTATTGAAACCGGGCCTTAATAAGATCATTAAAAAGTTCTTGTACCTAAATACCTACGAACATTATTTTATTTCCTATCAGACCGTTGTGTAAGGAGGAAAACTTTTATGTTTGAACAAACTTATCTAGTGAACAAATATATTGACAGGCGCCCTCTTCGTCAAACTTACAACACAATGGACATCTGCCCATTTCTTTTATTACAAAAGAAATTTCCGGTGTCTTCATTCGAATGTTTAGACAATGTTTGTTTGACAAAGTAATGGGGAATGGTGAGAAGGAGCATTTTATTTTGATGCTTTGAAATGTATCTGTAAACTCATTGTTATTTTTTTAACAACCTGTTTTCTCTAAATCTATTAAAATAAATGCGAAGTAATTGTATATCTGGGGCCACGGGAGTGCCTCCCGCCAAGACGAGCCTAGCGAAGTGCAAGGGCACTACCTACCTTGTCTCGAAGCGCTTCGTCGATTTTTTTAACCCAAGTTGGGTTTGGATCATACCATTTTTAACATACAAAAAAAACGAACCTCGACTGTCAAAATTGACGGAATATGATATCAATAGTAAACTTATTAAACGTATTAAGTTTCAATAATATAGCTCTTATATTTTAGATTTTATTGATATCTAAAAAACCCCGATTTCGTCACTGACTCACTGATAATCATCAAAACTCTTAGGATACTTCTTGTCCTAGAAAGCTGAAAGGACAATGGGCAAAAATGTATGGAGTTTGGTCTAGGTCGCGGCCACTTATGAAATGTGATTTTTTGTATCCTTCATAAACCCACAAACAAACTCTATTATGAACAGGAATTCGTAAAGTATTTGAATAAAAAGTTATAAGACTTTAAAAACAATTATATTCCATACTTTCTCAATACAAAATAAGGGTTGTTTTTACCAGATCGCTTTGATTTCCATCAACCAATAGCGATCCACTTCACAACCGCGTAGCTGTTTACCTGCGCCCATACTCAATCCCCGCTCAGCCCCCCCCCCCCCCCCCCGAGATTATTTAAACTATTCTTCGCTAGTTGACTGTCGAATTACTTCGCATCAACTTAATTTTGTGCTCTCACTGTTTGGATCTTCTTCTCTACTCAGACTTTGAATAGTGTTTTGTGAGTCGGACGGTGAATTGATTTGGATTAACGAATGGGCGCGATTAACGGACTTTGTTAAAGGATTGTGATTGCGAAAGCAATGGATCCTTTTAAAACGTGCCGCGTTTTGACTCCAAACAGGAGGCGTCTCGACACCCTTTTCTGATGGGCAATATGCCGTTGAAATACTGGTCGAAATTCATCTTGAGGCGATGATAAGTCAGTGGTAGTGACGTCGGATACCGAGACGAAGGTCCCGGGATTGAATCCTACAATGAGCTTGAGTTTTCGGTAAAGAAAAACATCGTGAGGAAATCATAGCACGGTGGTACTTTGTAGTACGCACCTCGCTGGCTACCGTTTGACCTCTTAATTATTGAAAATAATATGAATAGACACCGAGAAAGCTCTATATCAATCACTGTAGATAATCTATCTCTCATTGATTCCATAGTGGGAAGAAAATCATTTAGTTATTTCAGGGGCACAGCATCAAAGAGCTCTTCAATTAATTGCACCATTTTTGGATGAGGTGATTGTTAACAAGAGGTCAATCGAAGAATCCAACTCGGCTGGGCAGCGATCGGAAAAAAGAACGCAAACGACGGACATAGCTCGTAGAGTTAGTAAGCTGAAGTGGTAATGGACAGGCCACATAGCTCGAAGAGCCGATAACCGATATGGGGAAGATAGGTTCTCGAGTGGCGACCACGTACTGGAAAGCGCCGAGCGGGACCATCTCCCACCAGGTGGACCGACGAACAGGTCAGAGTCGCTGGGCGCCGCTGGATGCAAGCGGCTCAGAACAGTTCGAAGTGGAAATCAATGGGGGAGGCCTATGTTCGAGCAGTGGACATCCATGGGCAGATATTGACAGCGACTCTGACCAGGTCGTCGGTCCACCTGGTGGGAGGTCGTCCCGCTCGGCGCTTTCCAGTACGTGGTCGCCACTCGAGAACCTTTCTTCCCCAGCGGTTATCGGCTCTTCGGACGATGTGGCCTGCCCATTGCCACTTCAGCTTACTAACTCTACGAGTTATGTCGGTCGTTTTCGTTCTACTACGAATGTCCTCATTTCGGACCCTGTCACGTAGAGATATTCCGAGCATAGCTCGTTCCATAGCTCGCTGAGTGACTGAGTTTATTTATACGGCCAGCAGTGAAAGACCACGTCTCTGTCCCGTATGTCATCACTTGAAACACGCACTGATTGAAGACCTTTGTCTTCAGACTCTGAGGTATTTTGGACGTGAAGATATGCCGTAGCATCCCGAACGCTGCCCAGCCGAGTTGGATTCTTCGATTGACCTACCTAGTTGGACAATTTGTCCTAGGTAAACATACTCGTCTACAACTTCGAGGACAGTGCTCCAAACAATTACCGGCATTGGCGGAATATGAACATTAGACATAATTTTTGTCATGTCCATATTCATTTTGAGGCCTACCTGTTGAGAAAC
This sequence comes from Polyploca ridens, assembly GCA_951394255.1. Classification (NCBI taxonomy): domain Eukaryota; kingdom Metazoa; phylum Arthropoda; class Insecta; order Lepidoptera; family Drepanidae; genus Polyploca; species Polyploca ridens. The sequence continues at coordinate 15,093,593 of OX596250.1, forward strand.
TCTGTTGAAGTCATTGAGCATGATGTTCAAAGCTTCCAGCGATTCCGCCATTATGACTATATCGTCGGCAAATCGAAGGTGAGTGATGTGTTCGCCATTGATGTTGATGCCATATCCCTTCCAGTCCAAGAGCTTGAATACATCCTCCATTGCAGTGGTGAAGAGTTTCGGGGAAATAACGTCACCCTGTCTAACACCCTTCTGCAACTGGATCGGTTTCGTACTCTCATCCTGGACCCGAATTGACATGGTGGCTTTGCTGTACAAGCACTTCAACACTTCGATATAGCGATAGTCGATTTGGCATCGCTGTAGACTCTGTAACACCGCCCATGTCTCGACTGAATCAAAGGCTTTCTCATAGTCCACATACGCCAGGCATAATGGCCGATTATACTCCTCAGTCTTCTGTATAATCTGGCGGAGTGTATGTATGTGGTCTATGGTGCTAAAGCCTTTACGGAAACCGGCTTGTTCGGGAGGCTGGAAGTCGTCAAACCTACGTGCGAGACGATTCGTAATGACTCTTGAAAACAGCTTATAAACGTGGCTTAGGAGGGATATCGGTCGGTAGTTCTTCAATAGGGCCTTATCGCCTTTCTTGAAGAAGAGCACCACCAAACCGACAACAACAAGTAAATAAATAGCAAACTTAAGCAAACCAGCCCCCACAAGCATCACCTGTTCACAGTTATGACGCGTATGGCAGCTATCGCTTTGATTAAGGGTATCAACCTCTGTTAAGCACTCTGAAGTTAGAAATACAGGTATTTCAAAGGCAGAAACATTACTCTACAGGTATCTATACACATAGTAATAATAAAGCAGACGAGTTATTTTGTTTGTTTAAACGAGCTAATCTCTGGAACTACCAGTCGGATTCGAAAAAATCTTTCACTAATGGGAAATTGCATTATCCAAGAGTATTATAGGGTAATTTTTATCGCAGAAACGCGGGAGAAACCGTGGGAGATAGCTAGTAATTAATAACACTATTATCATTATATACCGTTAAAACAGTAATTAAAAGTTTAACTAGCTCTTAAACTAAATGAGTTACAGGTTTGGTACTTAAATATGTTTTGTTCGTTATAATAAAACCTATCGATTGACAATGGTTTCGGCAGTGGCCGCACCCTAGACCATTTCGCCCATTCTCCTTTGGTATGTAAGTTTAAGTATTAGTACACAAACAACAAAAAAAGTCTAAAACTCGGAACTTTTATACCCAAAAAATATAACAAAATCAAAAAAAATAATTCATAAGCAACTTGCAAAAATAAGTGAAATCCCACCAAATACATTTTCATGTAAAATGTAGCCAAGACGAGACGATATAGCTCGCACTGTTAAAAAGTTATCATATCTCATGTAGAGCCAAGCTTATAACTCTACAAATCCTAACTTCACAAACTCTACACACCGTATTCAAAATATGTGGCACTTTGTGGTTCGGCATAAATCTATCTAAAGATTAATCTAATATGAAAGAAATCATAATCTGTTTCCAAAAATAGTAACATTAACATACCACTTTCGACATAACCCACGCGAAATCCTCACGTCAAAAGATCATAGTTTAGGATTTTCACCGCGATCTTGTTGAATATAATAACAACGGCGACGTAGCGAGGTTAATGATAGTAGAGCAAAAAAGAATAAAATGGAATTAGCAACACAAAGAGCCGGGCGCGGCGTACGAGATGGGAATAAATTTCCCCCGCATACATGACTTTTGTAAAACCTTACTATCTTTCATACGCACATAGCTCCGGTTTCGTATAAACCATTTGTATAGAGTTTCAAAAGTTTTACAGTCAATTGTTATAGTAGTTAATTTATTCTTCATTAAAATTGTAATTATTATTATTTTTAACTATTATAATTGAACTGTTTTACAAAAAACTTAAACCGACTTCAAAGTACACTAAGAAGTAATTGAACTCTTATCTGATAACATTCCAAATCGGTTAATAAATGACGGAGTTAGGACATAAAAACAAAAAACAAAAAAATACAACCGTATTGAGAACCTTCTCCTTTTTCGGTTAAAAAGTATTGAACATTTATAAGACAAAAAATAGTTTCATTTGGTTTCCAATTTTAAATTCAATAATTTTTAATACCTAATATTACAGAATACATCTAATCTAAAAGAACTCAGTAGAATACATTTGAAGTGTAATTTTTTACCTACCCTCAACAGTTAGATCAAATACAGGTAATTTTCATTTCAACGATCGCACATACCTACGTTCAATTTGAATAACATTAATCGTAATTTGTACGCGACACGTGAATAACAACATCTTTTATTAATATCATTGATATTCATGGAGTCCTGCGGCGGTAATCAATTTTCTTTCATATGCCACCGCTCTATGCCTGGGGAACTTGTAAATAACTCTACGGTTTAAGAGGAAGGGATGGCTGCAAGAAATTTAAAAAATAGGTTTTTTAACATATCTATTGCTGTCGCGCTGTGCCCGACCTATCCCGCCCGAGGGTGATAGACACAACTACAGCTTGGAACGATTATACCTATTTAAATTAGACGAAATCGATATTTCGTAATCCCTAGTTTTATCATCCAAAACATGATCGTTTAAAAAAAAAAAACAAGAATCATAATAAGAAAGGCTTTGGCTATGCCTGTCGTTATTCCTTTGTGTTTTTTATATTCGTCAAATTTGTTAGCTGGACGTCTGATAAGGTCGTCAAAAATTAACTTTTTAGCAAAAAAGTCAGCGAAATATTTTCTATAGAACACGTCATGCGATTTCGCTCACTTCAAAACAGTGTCTGATAAGAGTTATTTTATACTTTTTAGTGTACTTTGAAGGCGGTTTATTTTTTTGCTAAAAAGTTAATTTATTTTTGAATTTTTAGTTTCATTATTATACTGAATACATCTGCGTAACATTTTCGAGTGTACAGGCCTGATGTTTTGTTGTGTGATTGCGTAAACAATGCATATTTATGCGATAGCAGCAATCGCGGCTGATAACTGTAATTTTTTTAAGAGTTCCGTTGTCTATCTCCGAAACTCATCATCAGATCTATATGAAATTTATATGGGACCATTTCGGAATATACCCCTTTCGAACAAAAAATTTTTAGAAAGAAATAAATTAAAGAATTTTGTAAATCCGTTTATATATGACGGAGTTATGCCCGAACATAAAAAAAAATATTAACATACGAATTGAGAACCTCCTCCTTTTCTTGAAGTCGGTTAAAAATGGTAAGTTTTTGTGACTTTAGAAGGCTTCTTATAATAAATTTATTTATGGAGAGAAAACACAACCGAGGGACATGCAGTGGTACCGACAGATTGGTAAAATATCATTGCTCTAGTGTCATTATCTAAAGAGGAAACTGAGGATTACGTTTGTATGGAACAAATGCCACCAGCATTTCCTCTTAATGTGCTTCTCAATATGTGCGACGTTTTTTATAAAATTTTGATGATTTTCTTTCATGCCCCAGTACGCTGACAAGTAGGCACACGTATTACCGGATGGTAAGAGGTAGTGTTGCCAGGTCCCGTGTGTCCAATTTCGGAACGTAAGGATAAAATAATCGGGATTTTGGGTTTCAAATCGGGACAGTAGTGAAAGTCTGAATTTGGTGAGAAAAAATGCAAGCAAAAATATTTTTATGTAGTAGCAGCTTAGTTATACTTTCTTAGCTTAGTTTCACTTTTCCTGTCAAAATTATCAAATATAGTAAAGACTCATGAGTTTTGTGAAAATTCGGGACATTTGGCGTCCCGATCAAGGGTTAATCGGGACGTCCCGCGCAAATCGGTACACCTGACAACACTAGTAAGAGGCCACCTATGGATCAAAGTCAATGTCAAAGCCATTTATTCAATGTCAATATAACTTATGGATATATACAATACTGGGGAAATTACCAGGGTGTTTCTGGTATTTTCCCCCTGGCAACCAGAGGTTAAAACCATAGTTAAACACGAACAACCAGTCCTGTATCCTTCAAAATAGTTTTGTATACTTCACCTACTAAACCTGTATCTTTAGAATTGTAGGTAACCATTGAGCCACCACGACTACACGAGACACCTTACGAAGTACAAATAACTCAATAAACCGGTGAGAATGCGGAAATAATGCAAGAGACAGGAGTGCGTCTCGTCGCGGAATATTCAGTGGGGATTTAGTTTCAAAACCAAACATACAAAAAATACATTGAGAAAATATGGAGCACATTCTATAAATAGAAGGCTGAGAAGGTTTATTTTAAGGTTTTTTTATGATAGTGGCATCAAATGTCCTCATGTTAATGTTAAATGTTGTGAAAATGACGTCGAGGATATGACCGTATAAGAACCTTGCATATGGAGGTAATATAGGAGATAATGGTGCTGATTCAGTTGTTTACAACTAAACTAATGTAATCTCACTGTCTCTTTCTAACAAAGAATAAGAAAAGGATGTAAGAAATTAAGTCCTTTCAAATTAGTCCAATGCTTGTTTTCAATACAAATTTAGTCGCCATCTACCGCGGTTACGTCTAAATACCCGCAAATGAAGATGGCAAAGACTAATTTGACAGCTTTAAATATGTTCTATCCTTTTTCAATGTTTGTAAGAAAGAGATGTGATGTGACTATTATTAGTTTAGTGCGATTTACAACAGAATCAGCACCATTATCTGTAACTACGGGGTGGTCAATTTGTTACGTAAAAGAAGTGAAAAATATTGTAGGCCTTTGGCTAACACATTGATTTTTTGTTTTCAATAAAAGCAATACTATTCATACAATGAAGACAGATCCAGGTTTCAACAAAGCAGTCAGTGAGCAAAACTTTCAACGAACACTTTGTTTCGCAAATAAAAGTTCCCCCTTCAGAACAGCACACCTCCGTCTCTGTTTTATTGTTGTATCAACAAATACTTGGCTCCTAAAGAGGTGTTATTTTATTACTTCTCGAACTGAAGTGAAATGAAATAGCAACCTTTTGAAATTTTCCAACAAACTTCCGAAGAAGTTTCATTCTTTTGCAATAAAAGGTTTAATGTCTTCTAAATTTAATTTTCCAACTTCAACTCAAGGACTTAAGGGGCGAGACAAAGGCTACCTAATTATTTATACCGATTTTATAGGTATGTTGGTGAGTATAAATGCGTAAGTTACGTCGTGGACGTCGTAATCCTTAAGCGGATTTGAATAAAACATGGCGCATCATCCTTTCCAGTGAAAACATTAGATTCCCCTAGAAGGCAGTCATGACTGTGGGGCAGAAACAATTATTTACACTAATGATTATAATAAATATAAAACAATTTCTCATTTTCAAAACAAGAAGCGCTCGTGATGTAGCATGATTAGCCGTTCTTAATCGATCGGCAAAGTAAAGCTACCACCGTCGTGGTCGGTACCTGGATGGGTGACCGCCTAGTGGTATTTCAAATCGAGCGTTTCCGTGCTTCGGAAGGCACGTAAAGCCGTTGGTCCCGGTTATCACTTAATTGTGATAGTCGTTAAGCTAGTCTCCTAGGCGGCTTGAAAAATTCCAACAGTAGGTTGACCACTAGCCTACTCACCGATCCGCAGTGGGCACGCGTGGTGGAGTATCTGCCTATTCCCTTTCACCCTCATTTGTGAATGGAGGCCTGTGCTCAGCAGTGGGACATTATAGGCTGATGATGATGATGATGAAAAAACATTTAAATTTTTTAAATAAAGGTAAGTACGCATTAAGTTGTGATAGATATTGCTGGACAGCAAAACCTATCCTCATTCAAAATAAATCGAAATCAGAACTCAAAAAACCCGTATTACACTTAAAACTCACAATGCCGATGCAATAAAAAACGCGGTTGACAACATTGCAAAGGATATGAACATCAAAAATAAAGGTAGATAGATATACAGCAAGGGTTTGCCCAGAGTACTACTAAACCTTTGGGCTTAGCTACTAAACCTTTGATCCTTCAACGGATTCTGACATTTAATTACGTATACCGACATATGTTGTCCTCAGATCATACGAACAAGCTACGTTTTGTTTCGCGTAGCTGAGGGAAATGTCATATTTTGTAATGGATTTATGCTAAAGAGGTGTCGCTCCGTACCATGTTATCGACAGCTGGTGTATTTCGATATAACCGCTTATTATATATAGCATCTTGGTACAGTAATTTACTGGAACTGGTATTATGTTACACGAAGCACAATTTTTTTTTTTGGGACAGATAAAGAAAACATATTATACTTTGACGTACAGTAGTACTCAACTGATATGGCTTACCGATGTACCTGCGCAGAAGATACATTTTCAAAGCGCGGGAAACGCTATTGGTGGGCAGCTAACGCCATGTTAGCGCGCGCCGTGCGGAGGGGCGTGACTTGCGAGTGAGACGGAACTAATCGCTGCAGTGTATTATGAACCTTATAGTAGTGATCTAAGGTTGATTGTACGTTTTAAGCATTCTTTCGTTAATCTTCGGGGCCATACTTTCTTTTCAGTGCGAACGAAGAATCACGACGCGCCTTATCAATTGGGTAGGGTCTATTCCACGCTATATCGTAAAATGTAACTGTCTAAATAATAGTGTCATAAGTCGGGCAGGAATTAATTGACTCTATTTATTTTTATCTGGGAGTCAATTCTCTTTCTCATGCGGTTTATTCCATCCGCGGATCGAAATAGCTAAAATATCGGAGAGTGATCTGTAAAGACTAAAGACCTACCTATTATGAACAAAATTTTACACGAATATTACCACTGTCTCAACTGAACTGAACTATAAGTGATAAGAACGTAAAACCTTTTCTCATGTTACCTCACCTTTATAATCAGTAAATAGACGCTTGACAAGAAGAAAAGATATCCGAATTCACTGCGACTCAAGCAGAAAGATTTTCAAACAAAGCGCCGGCGACGGAGACAGGACAAAGGGTTAGCTAGGGTACGCTTTATACTCCCATGATATTTACCACAACATCGCACTGAGGGTTGGAAAGTTTATTTAATAGTCCAGCTTTATAGACACCGCCTAACATTTCAGGCGTCAAATTAAAATACCATTTATTTTAGACGTTATTTAGATTTATGATGATGGAGCGGTTTTAATTTGTTTCAGTGCTTCATTTGTAAGTGGTGACAAGTTATGATATCGCTGACTTGTTATTTTATTTAGGTGTCGGTGATTAGTTTTTATATTAAAATCTTTATTTGATTCTCTAGACTTGATTCTGTTCGTCCATTGTTTTTATTACTCTTACACATTTTTTTTAGTCTACAGTTAGTTACGGATTTTTGATTCTATTGTTATGAATTTAAGAGGAATTTTCATCTTACGAGGTATTTAATAATATAGGCAATAACTATGGTTTCATTCAAGATATTTTTTTTATTGTAGTATTTAATGACATGAAAAGTTAGCTGCACAGATGTATAGAAAATGTCATTATCTTATATAAAAATACTTATTTGCACGTGAACCCTGATTTATATGTTATAGTATTTATATGACAGCATGAAACTAATAAAATAAGCTTCTTTAGATTAAAGACTACCTATCGGCCGGTAGATTTGTCGGTTTATAAATCAGAATGATCATTTTGAAGATTCGAATTGTTGTAATATACATAGTAATTCTGATAAAAAAACCCGGCTAAACTATTTGGTGACATAAAACCGAGCGGGACTAATTCACTTTATTATACTTCATAAAAGTTTCTAGTCTCTACGACCTTAAAACCATTTTATTCCAAACCATAAAAACATGCACGTGTAAACATCACTAAAGCGCTTTTTATAAAAAGCTTAAATGTACAAAAACTTACTTTTTAAAACCGTAGATAACAGGTACATTGTAACGGCTCACACGATAGCGACACAAAGAACTTTCCACTCAAGTTGGGAAAAACAACCTTACACTGACCGAGTTTCACTGTCCGGCCGTTTTGAACAAATACCTACTTTTCACACACTTCTGCATCTATGGCCCGTATTCAACGTACCGTTTTCTTGTTGATTATTTAATCTTGTTGCAATGCGTTTGTATAATCTGTGCCTCGTTTGTAGCAAAATTATAGTTTGTAGCGAAACTATCATTTTTTTATTATATTACCTAAAATCCGAAGAATATTTGCGTGGATATATGTATGTGATGGGTAAACTAACTTTATGATAATTTTGCAAATTCAAAGTCTTTTATTAGTTTGGCCATAGGAGGGCACTTATGAAGGTCAAAGCTACTGACAGGAGTTTTTAAGTTTTTTTTATAAATCTACAATATTAGGTATATTGGCTATTTTTTTCAATATATGGACCGTGCTTGAGTGTTTGTTTGGCTTCCAAAATGGGTGCGATATTGGTGCAACAGGCACCCGTAATATTCTGTAATCTGTGCAGGCGGGCCGTATGCTTGTTTGCTACCTAAGTTGTATAAAAAAAAAATAATGCACCAATGTCGGACCAATCAAAACAGTTATATTTTGTTATCTAAGATAGGTCTAAGAAAGTAATTTGTAAATTGCTGTCAAAACGGGGCGACATTATCGCTAAGCGATAAAGCTCAACTAAATAAAGAATAAATATAAAAAAACAAGATTTTTTTTTTTAATTATAACCTTTTTTTAAATAACTTTTTTATAAGATAATATACTTTGATAAGTACTTACCATTTTTCTAAAGGTATACCTATTCAGAATCCAGGGTTCCTTCTATTCATAAGGTAAGAGGATATTGGGAATTTCAAGGTATAAAATTCAGTTCACTAGAAGTTTAGAACCCTATCAATTGAACAAATTTCCTGGTAATCTTTGAGTTGACTGTGCTGTGAGCTATTATTAAAAGTAGCTTGACTTGAACTAAGCTGAGCTTTTCTACCGAATACTAGCTATCAGGCAGATTACGAGCGTATGAAGTAGGTATAAGGTTGATATAAGAATATTTATTTTTATGCAGTTAGTCCGTTTTAAATTTCCGTCTGAAATATACGGCACAGCCAACAAGAATTTTAAATTTGCCGTCACCAAAATTTTAGGAACGAATTAAGACCGCTTTAGTACATAAGGTTTTCTACAACTTGAATATGAATGACGACAACGCTTGCTCTTGCAGTATACCTAAATCTAAGTTTGTTTTTTAAGACTGATTGCTAAGATTATTGTCGGTTGTTCAGAGCAAAAGAAATATCCACAAAAATGTCTTGTCTTGCTGAGCTACTTGCCGGAGTCTTCTCAGTTTAAGTGTAGAGTCTCGGTGGTAGAGTCACTTGTAGCCTTAACTGAGTTAATGAGTTTTGAGTTTGAAAAGCAACCTTCCTCACCGTGCATTAGAATCTGATAATGCATATAAGTGCCTGTGAAGGCCTATTTTGAATTAAAATAAATACTTTTTTATTATCACAATAATAGCATCCTCAATTTGAATCGCGGCCCAACAATCGCTTAACTTTACACCACACAACAGAATATCAATATTTGAGTACAATCCGATTCTTCGGCAAAAGACGCGGCGCACTCAATATTTTGCTCGGTTCAATTCAATTTGTACGAACATGAACGTATTGTGCGAGCGAAATGTTGATAAAGCCTTACAACGAATCCGCTTTACGGTTTTAAAATGATATAGTTTACGTGAAGGAGAAAAAAAACAGTATGATTTTTGATTATTATGTATTAATGTCAGTATTATGCTCTTAAATATTAATCATTAGCGCTCCCCGCCGTTGTTTTCCTAAGGAATAACAGCATGGGGTTCTTCAAGAAAGGTGTGAAGAGATTGTACAGGGTTGGCGTTAGAGGTTCCTGGTGTTGCGTCAATATTTTATGGTGACCGCTTACTATCAGACGGGTCGTATGCTTTGTTTGCTACCTTAGTATTTTAACTATCTGTGGATAAAACTTACCAACTATTGTTACTGTGATGTCTGTTAGTTAGGTTAACAAACGGTTATATAACGCACTTTTGTATAATCTTGTTGTTAGTTTAACTATCTGTACTTAATTTAAGGCGCGGACTGACTACGATTTTGACAGCACTCGTTCTTCACTGGAATAGGGTTGAAAATGGTAAATCATAAATGTGTCGACTCTATGAAATGGACTGTTATTTACGGGTTTTCTTTATATTATACAGAATATACACATTAAATTGAATAAGTGTCCGGTTAACATTCTAATATGTCTTTAACTTATATATTCTTAAAAACAAAATTGTTGTCATCGCTGAAAATACGGAGAATTTCGACGCGAAAGATTTTTTTAGACGTAACTTACGAATTTTTTATTGGGTTAATCAAAGCACTCTATTCGGTTAACATTTTTCTCAAAACCCTCTTCTGTCCACAGTATTTTTTTGTGTTAGGTATTTCATTGCGTTACGTCATACTCGACTCTCAAAAAAATCCATTTTTGTGAATTTGAGCTTAGACCTGGCCTTAAACCGCCCTAAATCAGCGATAAAATCTCAGATAGCGCTAATGTTAGTAGCAAATAGTGGTTTTACCGCTCAAATAAATATTTATTCAAAGCAGGATGTATAGCAACGCGAGCGACCAACTCATTTATCAAGCGATGTCGTGACGTCACGTCACCCGTCCCGCGATGCCAACTCGACGTTAGTCGCGCTACAACGCGTCCGCGTCGCGTCAACTCGCTTCGTGTGGCGTTGGAAATTGATAAACATTTAGAGCACTAGTATTCGGGTTAGTTGGAATTTCAACATAGCACTTCACTACTAGGTCATTAGAATATTCTGTTACGTAATCGGTTTAATCTAAAACGTTTGAGTCCACTTGTGACCACGATCAATTCAACTTTGTCTAATCGTCGAGATTAGTTAAAATAATATTTTGATAATAACCTGTGTGCAAATTGCCCGATATATAGCAAATCGTAGTTCGGTTAACTAAAGCTGGCACGTCCACAGTACTTACACATAATTTCACTATACAGCATGTTTTATTACATTATTGTCTCGCTTACTTATTACTTATTACTGCTTGTGGGGGTTGGTCTACTTAAGTTTGCCATTTATTTATACAGTCTACTTTGTAGTTTTGCGGCCGCGCCGGGGCACGCAATTGTTGTCAGTGCGATTAGAATGTAAATATTATGTAATGAATCTAAGCTTGTTTTGAAAAGAGTAATTGCTGAGTTTATTGCCGACTCTTCTCAGCAAATGCAACCTTTCGAACCGGTATTAGAGTATTAGAGTCAGACTTTTCATAAGTGCCTGCGAAGGTCTATTTGAATAAATGATTTTGAATTTTGAATTGCTTCTTATCAGTCAGTCAATTCTAATGGACGAATGCAAAATAATACCAATCTATATTTATGAGTAGCAAAATCAAAACAATAACTGTCTCCTTCATACTCATAAGCTTGACCGCGCGCGAAAGAGACGGACAGGCTGTTCATAATGCGCATGCAGTGCGACATCACGCCGCGCGCTTATTCATATACACTACACAAGCACAACGTGTAAATGTATTGAACGTATATTAAACATTATACCACTAGGAAAGGGAACACTCAGGGCTAGCGAGGGAACTAAAGAGCCTAGCTAATTCGCTCATTACATCATTTTGCCACAGATACAAACATACTGCGGCAAGGAATGACATTTCTTATCTCTGGACGCATCACAATCAGCTGGTACAATTTTATTTATTAATAATTTTAATTAATTAACCCAAGTTTTACGTAGGCCTTAATGATTTCTTTCATGGCCACCTCCCAATCTGAAGAATTACAATAACAAGCACAAAAGCTATCAATATCCTGTGCCTGTTTTCCCGCAGAATTTATTTATAATCTTACCTAATTCACAAGACGCATATGCAGTTAATAACATCGATCGAAAGCTCGTTAATTGTAAATTGAGTATTAATTAGATGCTACATTAATTACCAAGGGGGTTGGAGTGTTATGATGAGGATTTCGGGTATTACACCATCATGGCTTATGACGTCATGTCATGTCGCTGATATTGAAGAGAATATCTTATGGTGCCTTCTCACGGCGCGTTGTAGCCCGAGCCGCGCCGCGCCGCGCCGCGCCCCGCACCGTGTGAAGGCAACGGCTCGGCGCGACTTGGGCATGCGCGTCCAATGCTCGGCGCGACTCGGCCTGGCGCGTCCAATTTGGTCGCTTCACACGGCGCGTGGTGGGACGAGCCGCGCCGCGCCGCGCCGCGCCTCGCGCCGTGTGAAGGCAATGCTCGGCGCGACTTGGGCTGGCGCGTCCGATCCGCTAAATGTCGGTAACTTCAAAGGCGCGGCGCGGGCAGGGTTGGATTTCGTAGTATAATAAATATAAATATAGTACTTATGTAGTATCGTAATGCCAGGATACTTACTACCTACGAGAAAATACCATAATTTTACCTTCAGGTCGATTAATTCTGTTATTTGTTGAAATAAATTAAAAATATTACTTTAATTATGAAATAAAGTTGTAATAGTTGTTTTAGTTGTAGTAAATCGGCCTATTTACTCCTGATTCTTTCATGCGATGCTGTGAAAGAAAGTAAATTTAATTTGTATTGAATGTATTCCAACTGACGACATGCTATGTCGTGTCAATGCCAAAGACGAAGTTTCGATTGACGGATTGGCTGAGATAAACATCTACTTGCCTAAATTTGGTCAATTTGTACCTACAATAACAATAAAACTAAAATGTCCTTACAAATACATTTTTATTTCAGTTAAATAACAAAATGGACGATAAGCAAAATGCAGTATTATTTTCGACAAGTACCTAGTATAATTTTATTTTCCATATAAGTACAATAATATTTTGAGGGTCTGAATGCAGCCCTGGGCGCGGGCGCGCGCGTGGGTGGCTCGGTTTTGTGCGGAGTTGTGTGTGCGTTTGAACACGTTCATTTCATCTCGAAGCGTTCGAACGTGAGGTACTCTGCGAGCTTAAATATGGAGTGGTCGAATGACACGATTGCCGAATTTTTACATTATTACGAGAACGAACCATCTATGTTGAACTCGAAAAATGCGGAGCACAAAAATAAGAATGACCAGCACGATGCCTGGATCAGAAGAGTTTAGTTAAGGACAAAAAAAACCCGACTGCGTAAAACAAAAAATAACTGAATAGAGTATAACAGCTTGCAATTTGAAAATATAGTATTATATTAAAGTAATTAATTATAGTAACAGCAATTTTGAAAATATGGTATTATAATATATATATATATACCTACAGGGTGTTGTTTTGGTCGGCGACAAGCGACCCAGGAGCGGTAGTACAAAATATATATCCCCCAAAAATGGACTTAATTCCATTAAATACTGTAAATATGTTGAGAAATACCTTATTCAATTTGAAATAAAATTACCGCAAAGTATGGTTACTAGGCACGTGCACAGACTAGAGCTAGGCGCAAGCCGCCATCGCCCCACCCCTTTACTCCCTCGTACTCCCGTTGAGTATTATGAGTACTTTAGCTTATTACATGATTTTCAAAATTTTTATTATTTTATTTTTATTATAAAAAAAAAGTATTTTTTAAATATTTTTTTTTAGCACCAGTATCATTTGTATTATCGACCCTGAGTCGCTCGTCGCTGACCAAAACAATGACCTGTATATGTATGGAATGGGCTGTTTACAAGCTTTCATTTGATACCCATATTTTTGTAATAACGACATTTTTGTTTTAATTCCCCTCCTTTGTTTTTATTCGAAGACGCCATATAAAAATAATATAACCTATGTTACTCCCATAGTTAAGACGAATCTAACGACACCTCATGTTTAATTCCATCAAGCCGTTTAGGCTGCAGAGCATGCCAAAGAAAGACATACATACACTCGAAAAACATAACCCTCCTCCCGGTTCAGTCGGGTAAAAATAGAAATTGTTATTTAAGGGGGCCAACGCAACTTCAACGCAAGCATAGCCTAAAAGCTTGTACCTTTCATCCAACATAATGTTTGACTGCGAAAAAAGAGAGACAGTATCAGGAGCCGTCGGTTATCAGTCGGTAAATTCCGCTTATCACTCGCGGCCGCTTCGCTAGGTCGTCATTCATGATTTCGCATATCATAAAATTTGTTCCAGGAGTATACTTCTTGTGAAACAATCTTACAAGTTTGTGAAAAAAAGTTAGTTATTTAGAATCTCCAATATATTTGCAAGCCTGGTATCTAGATATTTCGTTACTTTTTCAATTTATAAGTACATTAGATATGGCCAAAGTTTAGGTAAAAATTGTGCAAAAACGCTGTTTTTCGGAGGCTTTTACTGAATTTCTTTCACACTTTTTTTTATTTTTGCCATTTTGATACACGGCTAGATATAGTGCACAAGATACCAATTTGTTTAAAACATCTAACGAAAAATGTTTAACAACGCCATCATCAGTACAAAGCTTTTGTATGAAAAGTATGGGCGGATTGACTGCTCTTAATTGTCGTTTTAAATTTCTCCATGGCTGGACGTGCGACATTGTGCGTTGCGTGTCTCGATATGCGGCAAATTCCAATCCAACGAGCGCCGCGCCGCGCCGCGCCCGTGAGAAGGGGTGACTCGGGCTCGCGCGTGGCGCGTGCTTGCTCGTAGAAATCGGCGCGGCGCGGCGCGGCGCGGCGCGGCTCGGCCTACGACGCGCCGTGAGAAGCCACCATTAGAGGTGTTAGGTGCTAATTGCAAGTAGCTAATTGGTAGATGCCTATATTGCTTGCCGTCCCCAGCGGTTTCACCCACGTACCCAGGATAAAAAGTAGCCTATATCCTTCTCCATACCATAGGCTATCTGCATGCCGAAATTCATCGTGATCGGTTGAGTAGTTAAGCCGGTAAAGCGTAACAAAGAAACTCACATTTATATTAAGTAAGGATAAGGATTCCTCTTCTTTCTTAAGTTTTTAGGGTTCCGTTCCCAAAGAGTGCCAACGGGACCCTATTGCTAAGCCTCCGCTGTCTGTCCGTCTGTATGTCAGTGGGCTGTATCTCATGAACCATAATAGGGAGCCGGTTGAAATTTTCAAAGAATGTGTATCAAAGCTCACGGCTTGCCTAGTGGTAAGCAATTACCGCAGCCTATAGACGCTTGCATGACTAGGGGTGTGATAACCGCGCGCATTCCTGACTCTGCACACTTCACACTTTTGTTGTAAAAATAGAGTTTAAATTAAATAGTTTGCTTACACATTTTTTAGATAAACATGCCACTAATAGACGACTCACAACCGGTAGTCAATGTTCACTACCCGTAGGCAAAGGGTTAGTACCCGCGCGCGGGAGAGACGGACAGCCTTTCATGATGCGTATGCAGTGCGACGTAACGCCGCGGCGCCGCGCGCTTATTCACATACAGTACACAAGCGCAACGTGTAAATCGACCTGTAATATATGCGGCCAAAACTAAAAATTATACCACTTGGAAAGGGAACACTCAGGGCCAGCGAGGGAACTAAACTAGGGCCTATTAAATAGTTAACAAATTTTTTTTTTAGATAAACATGCCACTAATATACGACTCACTTACAACCGTTAGTCAATGTTCACTACACGTAGGCAAAGGGTTAACAAACATATTAACTAATTCCAAAGCTATTAACTTACATTTCTTCCATTGAGCAGCCACGTGAGGTTTGCAGGAGGGTCCGCAGGTGGTGACGAGCATTGTGCTCTTAACGGGTCTCCTGATGCGTACCAGCCTTTCTCTGCTTTTATCGTCGGCTTCTCAGGTGGCAGTTCTGTTGGTAGAAGAGAAATTGGTAAAATCTTTGTATATGTCACCGTATTTTTGTGAAAACCGTTAGTTTATAATCCACCTAGCGAGATTATAAACTCCCTGATAAATTGTGAACTGTACCATACTGCATACAATATAACGTATTAATTTCCGATAGTTTATAATCTATCCGCAACAAACCGTTATATTGTGAACTGGCATCATACTTGAACCCGACGGAATGCTCTTTGCGCGCTGATTGGTTAAATGTCGTCATGTGTCCCGCGCCGCCATCTTTACCTAGCTGTCATTTGTTATCACCGAACGTAAACGAACATAATTCTTGTGTTTTTAACAGATTTTGTGATTAAAATAAGTGAAAGTTATCATAAAATTACAATTATTTGTGAAAATAAACTAGGATTTAAATAATAAGTAAAGTTTCTGCGTATAATAACTGTTAGTAGCCGAATAATGGTCCTGTTAATAATGGTCCTGTTAATAATGGTCCAGTTAATAATGGTCCTGTTAATAATGGTCCTGTTAATAATGGTCCTATTAATAATGGTCCTGTTAATAATGGTCCTGTTAATAATGGTCCTGTTAATAATGGTCCTGTTAATAATGGTCCTGTTAATAATGGTCCTGTTAATAATGGTCCTGTTAATAATGGTCCTATTAATAATGGTCCTGTTAATAATGGTCCTGTTAATAATGGTCCTGTTAATAATGGTCCTATTAATAATGGTCCTGTTAATAATGGTCCTGTTAATAATGGTCCTGTTAATAATGGTCTTGTTAATAATGGTCCTGTTAATAATGGTCCTAATGAAAACCCTCAAAAGCTATATGTATAATAGGCATCCACTAAGAAAGGGGTGTTAATATTCAACTTTTTAGTATTGAAAAAAAAAAGAAACGAAATAACGGCAAGTTAAAATAGCTCGCGATTGATGTACACTAACCCCCTTATTCATAATCGCTTTTTAACTAAATCAGGGTAATAGTGTGCCCCGTCTCACTCTTTCGATCACCAAATGTCACCTGTCAGATAAAGACTACGGAATTTTAGCTAATCAACGTTCCATAACTTTATTATGAATAAGGGGGTAAATAGCTAGGCTCTAATCAACGATCTAAATGTCCTTTAACCAAATAATTACGGCAAAGCGTGAGTTACACCTTCCTCTGGTGTTGCAAACGTTTAAAGGCTACGGTAACCGCTTACCATCAGCTGAACCGTATGCGAGGCTAAAAATGGAGGGCAATTAAGAAAAAAAAATGACAATCCTTAGATCAGGCTTATCCCTAGCTTTAGACGGCTATTAATATATGAACAGGCAATGAATAGGAACAAACCGCAACAAACCTATCAAATTGTCCTTTGCCGGCAAATTGAAACCGCATCAACCACCCTTGATGCAAATCACGTTCAGATATCCACACAGTCTAAGCAATGAGTCTCCCATAGATTTGTACTGTTTAATTATAATGTTCTATGAGCCTTATAATAAGGTTGAAAATAATTCACGGAATCCACAAAAAAAAATTGCACAGCGTATTGGTGAAGATTTCTCAGTTTAGAAGTATTACGAGACGATGAGGTAGGAGGGTGCCTTATTAGGGCCTAAGCTGAACAACTGAGACTTGAAATTCATACTTATTTTATAAAACACTAACGACCCGCCCTGGCTTCGCACGGGTACAATGTCATAATGTGGTGTCAGTGGAGCGAATTGCGCGCCGCCCACGAATACTGTTTCTTGCACATTTTAAATCTGTGTTATCTTTTAAAATATGAATGATAATGATTTGCTGTAAAGAGCAAACTTTAAATGCCTGTTGTAACTAACTATGTACTATTTAAGTAGTATATGGGCCAAAATAACTATGGTCAAAAAGGATACTTTGAGTTATCCGTAAGATATAAATTTATACTATCGCGGACTTTTTTGTAGGTATTTTTAAAATACATAATTCCGTAGTACATCATTTTGATATATCTCGTAAAAGTGAGGGTTAGCAATGAAAGCGCAAACATTCTATAAAAACAATGACTTTTTTATAAGTTCTGTATATACGTATAACATGCATTTATAAACCATCCGGAAGAAATGATCTAACTGATGGTGAAAACTGCATCAAAGTCCGTTGCGGGATAAACAGACAGACAGAAAGACGCGAAAAGCGACTTCATTTTATACCATGTGCAGAAAGAATGAATGAAATGCCTTCTATCTCGATTCCCTATACATAATAGGTATACGATATAGCATTCGTCATGAATCATGGTATAAATAAGAAGGAAACTCATACGTAATGATAATGTGTCACTGTTATATTTAACCATTAGAGTTGAACCCTTAAAGTAAGGAAAGTAAACGCACAAACAAACGTGCTCAGTGTGAAGGTCGAAGAATTAGAAGCGCTTCATCTGGAGTTAATCCTTCCACACTCCAATGTGAATATAAATTAAGAAAACTTGATAGTAGCCTGAACAGAAAGTATATCATTTCATTAGATATTTCGGGCCGTATGCTAGTTGCCTAAGTAGTATAAAAAACCATGTATGTGTAAAACGACTTTTGTTAATCTGGATTAGAATTTCAAAGTGTTTGATGGCTATGAATAAAAGTTTACTCAGACAGTAAAACGAGTAGTTTTTGTTCAAATATTATTACTTAAGTAACCTACTTAAACAAATTCCATTTTTTTGCTATAAGTAAACTCGAACGAATTGATTCTGAAACATAAAATACTTTATTCAACTCGGTTTTTACGTACACCTAAATGAATGACAAATCTGACCGCCTGAAACCATTAAAGTAGACATTAAGTAAATAGCATTTGTAACAAAAAATACAACATTACGCTGAAACAACCTTAGCATTTGAGACTCAAGTAAATTCGAGAGATAAATAAAAAGATAAGTTGTAGCACAAATTAATGTGTATTAAAATAAGGCCTCTAACAAATACTACGGCGTTTCTGAGTTGAATTTAATTTAGTTGCAGATGAATATTTTCAATAGGACGTAGTTATGCGCAATAAGTCGCCAACATTGTAGTCACGTTCGCCCTTTCTCTCTGAGATGATTGCTTATGGCACGTAACGAGGCAATCGGAGCGCCTCGGGACGCCCGCCTCGGAAAAACCTCCGATGTTTATCAAAAACAAAGGTAACACAAATGACGAAACTGTATTTGAACACGTTCGTCGAAAAGGTATTGTCGGAAACATCTGAAGAAATTCAAAAGGCCTTTGATGTCCTCATTTCAAATTAAATTTAGATTTTTTTCAACAAAAGCATTTAAATAATCATCGCCTCAGAGCTTTGTTCGGCCACTTTTAGATCCTCGTGGATAAAATTGAATTTTAAGCAGTTTTCAATCACAATTTTGGTTGTTTCTCGGCCTTTGGTGTCATTTGCAGAAATGAGGCGAATTGGCCGTGTTTGTGTCTGAATATAGACATTTATTTAATAATATTCAGAGTAGGATTTTTTGTTATTTCCTTTTACGTAGTAAATTAATGTTTCCACTAATTACGTATTTCTACTGAACAAGGTTAATTATGTATGAATTCAATTACTCTTTCAGAGCAATAGAATAATTTTATTGAGTTCCCTAAAATAGCTTCATTATAATGGTTCAATGAATAGATAATAAATATTTATGTACCATTAATGGAAAGTAGCTTTGCTTATAAAGAAACCTACGTAGGTTTGGTACTAAAGAAATAATTTGAAAGTAAGAAAATAACTCTTAAAAAAATATTTTCGATTATCGTTCTATTTTAGGATAAAGATTATTATAGATTTTAAGGCGATGATAGCTCAGTGGTAGTGACGTCGGATACCGAGATGAAGGTCCCGGTTTCGAATCCTACAATGAGCTTGAGCTTTCAGTGAAGGAAAAACATCGTGAGGAAACCATAGCACGGTGGTAGGGTACTTTGTAGTACCCGCCTGGCTGGCTACCACCCTCAAGTTGAAAATCTGTCGCCAAGCACCTTTCGGTGTGTTCCGATAGCTGCACTTGAGAGCCAGATCCTTCTAGGCTTTGTGTGCTTACCACCTTCAGCCGCATCATCACTTACCATGGTGAGATTGCGGTCAAACACAGGCCTATAAACAGTAAAAAAAAAAAAAAAAAAAAAGACACGAACATCTGGTATATCAAAAAAATATTTTTTTAGTGTTCATTTGTCTACCTTTTTAGTTATGGAGGATTGGAGCAGTAACTACTTCATATTGAAAATAAGTCAGGTAACTAGAGGAGAGCCTTCTTATCTAATCGACATACCTTCCAATCTAGATCGTCAACTATAAATAGAAGTCAACCTCAGTAATTATTTTTTTAATTTATTTGTCTTAAAAAATTACAAAATTGTTTCATCACTCCCTTAAACCAGTGCTGATTTCAGGGGGTGAATTAACTAACAAGAAGGTAATTACATCTAAAAATAATACAAATTTAGATAGTTTATAATTGTTTCGATTTACGCGCACTGCACTGCACCAAACCAGTTAAATACATCACAATCAACTTTTATTTTCTATTAATGTTAAGTATACTTGTTAATTTTCTATTTACTTTATTTGGAGTTAGATCCTTTTTTAATTCTTTAGAGAGGCTGTTTATTAATCTGGGTACTAAGTATTGGGTAGTTCACATTCGAATTCAAAAAGTATTTATTCAATTTAGGCCCAGATAAGGCACTTATTAACGTTAACAAAATGACTACACCGGTTCCAAATACAACTTGAACTGAGAAGACTCGTTCGCTCACCATAGATGTTTTTTGCACCTATAATACATATACCTAATTCGCAGCTTACAGTCAACCTTCCATTCGTATTATTTATTTATTTATTCAACGGTAAAGGAATGTGCCGATAAAACAAGATTTAGCATCACTCGTCGCGAAAAAAGTATAAGACAACCTGATGCTGCCTCCAACGAACTGGCAAATGTCAATATACTCAGCACAAGTGGAAAGCTACGCTAACGAGCCCATCACTCGCTTCGGGTCATGGCAAATATTATTTCGGGCCAAGTCAAGTCAAAGGTAAATTGAAAAACGTCGGCAGATTGCCACCAAGCTGTGTAATGGCAACATGGGATTCTTGTTTGTTTATAATGCGAGTAGGTTTATTCTATACTAGCAGCGAAACCCGGCGTTGCTCGGGTTAAATTCATCGTATGCTTAATGGTATAAGAAATAATAAGGATACATTTTTTTACATAGATATTATAGATTTCTATGTCCGATTTCGATTTGGTTCTTTTAGATTAATAATAACACTCGTACACATTTTGGAACTTTCCAGATCAATCCAAAAATGTTTAGAACTTTCTCGAAAATTTTAAATCGCTTATAATAAAATGCACTCATATTAGAATTTTCTAGATCATTCTAGAAATATTTAGAATTTTCTCGAACATTTTAAATCGCTTTTAATGAATCACACTAATTTTAAAAGGAGAATGGCAGAAGTCCATAGAACGCTGGCATTAAACTTTTTTACTTTCTACAGAAATAAAAGTGGCATGATTTGATAGGGAATATTATGAGGTTTTTATTAAAAAAAAAATTAAAAAAAAATACAATGGGGTTAAAGAGAAATCTTAATTTTTGTAAAAGTGAGGTTAAGTACATCAATGCTTTAACTTTAATAGATTTTTTACCTCTTATGACTTTTTAATTCATAAATATTTATTTTATGCATAACATCTCAGAGTATATAAATACTACGTACAAATAACATATTGCTAATTATGCTTTGTAAAATGATGCTTTTATACTTGAAAAAGTATAACTAGGTACTTGTTGAAGTTTGTTCAGCTCAATGATGTACTCCCTGATTATATAGGTTAAGTCTACACAGGAAACTTACAAACTTACTTATCGACAATCTAAGCTTATAATATTATAGGTACTTAAGGATGACAGGATTATTGTAGCTACAATAAAAAAACAGTATTTAGTTAATTATCGTGCCCATGCCAAGTACCAGATGATTGACATGATATGGGCACAGCATCCTACTGTTCTACGTCCAACAATGCAATTGCAACAGTATTGCTTTATAGCCACGCCACTTAGGACTTATTTCTGCCAATGTCAAGTTATATTATAGTTTCCAGTCATGTTTTACTACAATGGTGGTCAAATTGTACTAAAACTCTTCACGGACTTTTTGAGACATCTTGAGCTAAACAGAGTCATTCATGGATTTTAGTGTTGCCAGTTTCTATTTCTAAACAAATCGAAACATTTTACATTTCGGTTGAAAACAATAGAAAAAAAAATGCATTCCATTTCTTAGCTAGATTTCGTCGTAGTAAACTGTATTTTTTTTGTTTTATTTTATTAATAATGCACTAGCAATCAAAACATTGTGTTAATCAATTTATTAATAATTTATTTTATATTTTTCAATGACAACACTATCATAATAAATCTGCCAAGGCAAAAAGCCTTGTATCCATGGCCTTAGAAACAAAGACTGGTCCGCACTGTGTTACTAATCAAATCAAATTACTAATTTTTAACGACATTTTATCCCCATTGTCAATAATAAAGTTAATCTGGCTATCAATATTATAAAATAAGCGCTTTTTTTTAAAATAGCTCCGAATTCTGTAACTTTCCAAAATTTGTAATGCCAAAAAATGCCATCTCCTTTTCTAAAACTTTCTCGAACATTCTAAATCGATCATAATCAATTGCACTTATTTTGGAACTTTCCAGATCATTCGGAAAATTTCTAGAACTTTCTCGAACATTCTAAATAGATCATAATAAATTGCACTCATTAAGGAACTTTCTAGATCATTCAAGAAATTTCTCGAACATTCTAATTCGATCATAATCAATTGCACTCATTTTGGAACATTCCAGATCATTCGGAAAATTTCTAGAACTTTCTCGATCATTCTAAATCGATCATAATAAATTGCACTCATTTTGGAACTTTCCAGATCATTCTGGAAATTTCTAGAACGTTCTCGAACATTCTAACTCGATAATAACAATTTTGGACATTTTGGAACTTTCTAGATGAAGCCAGAAATTTGTAGAACTTTCTCAAAACATGCTATATCGATTATAATAGTTTGCATTCACTCTAGAATTTTCTAGATCATTCCAGATATTTGTTGAACTTTCTAGAACACTCCAGATCGATTATAACCGTTTTACACATTTTGGAACTTTCCATTCCAGAAATTTTGAGATCTTTTCAGAAGTCCTCATGCGTTAGAAAAGGACCAATATATGTTTTAACATTTTCGCCACCCACAACCACCCCCTTCCACCCACCGCGACCAAACTCCCTTACTACCACCTGGAGACCAAGGGGTATTTACCACCCCAACGGGAAGTTGATTGGGGTTGGTGGTGATTGAGAAAACTGCGTATTTACGTACCCACAAAAGCATTTTATATATATTATTAGATTAGATTTAAAATTTGAAAGGAGCAGGGGGCCAAGTGCCATCACGCGGGGGCTGTATGCTTGTTTGCTACCTAAGTAGTATAAAAAAAAGTCTGCTAAAATGTCATAGTGACACGATAGTACTGCAATTCCATTATCATTGAGCCGATGTGCGCAGTCTACTAATTCATAATGGTCTCATAATGAATGAAAAGAATTTTAGTACAAAAACTGAAAAACAAGGACATTGTGGTACGATTTTAGTTTCAGTGAAAAATCATCGGAAATCTATAATGGCGCCATTATGACGCCATTATGACACTATTGTGTTAGAAGACGACCAAACCTGTAAAATGTGATAATTTGAACACCACTGATAGTTCATTGGAACTGTGATTGGAACACAATAGGCTACTTTCCTGAAAAAAGCTAATTAGTCCTTCATTTACATTATCAAAAAATATTAGACACGTATTTTTTATTTTGTCAATTAAACAAAAAAATACGAAGATATCGTGTGTTGAAGTTCCGCGTGACGTCACGGTGTGGTACACTTTTTAGTAACAAGTGACGTCACGAGCCCCCACTCCCGAACTTAGTCGCGCTTTATCTTCGTCAATTGTTAATGATTTGGTAAAACAAAAAATACATGTCCAATATTTTTTGATAATCTAACTGACGGACTAATTAGAATTATTATATTTATACACAGGCAACATCCCTATTGTAATAGCAGACTTAGCCCCAGGTTTTGTATGTACACTGTATTGCTAACCGCATGAAAATCAAAACCGAAGGTTTTTTTTATCATGCATAGACCTAAAATCGCGATATAATAAAAAAATTGCTCGAAATATCTCAACCACGTATATAGAAAGAAATCAATTTAAAACAATCTAAATCTGGCAATACACACTACACCGTGCGATGTTTATGTAAATACAAGCAAGATTCCATGTACAATAGCCTTCGGGAACAAATTCGGGTGGATGTGAAGACTTACAGTGAATGTATTATAGAGGGGATCTGTTTCCGGTTAGCTGTTACCGTCTCGTGGCTCAAGTTACTGGTTTAGGACTGCTTTTTAAATAATAACAATTGTTGACTCTCCTCTAATTTACTTATTGCATATCAGAAAAATGGTTGAATAATTAAACTACCTATTCATCAAAATATGTTCTGTCATCCAGAACCTACTCGGGGCACTCCAAATACGGTTGGTTAGGTTAGGTTAGAACTGTGACAATATCTAGACTATTATATAACTAGATGATCATTCAGTTCAAACAGTTTTACATAAATCATAAAACTGATACTCAGTTTGATTTATTTGGTGTGCAATTCAGTATTTTTGGTTCTAGTTTTGATTTGTTGTGTTTGAATAGAGAGAATTAATAGTTGAGGCATTAAATACATGCCATAAATGAAGTATAAAATATTATGTCAATACTGTGTGTTTAGTGTATCTACCTACAATAATCGAGATCAAAATCCAGCGTTCATCCTATATTTGAGCCGTTTTGTAAAGATGCTGTGTCCGCGGGGGCCAGGAGTTGGCTTCTACGATTGGTCGCATTTTTAACGATATATCGGCGCTATCTGTGACCAAAGGTCTGGCGAATACCTCGGCCGGAGGATAAGCATCAACATAAAGAGTGGCCGCCGAATGCGTTCTAGGCACTCTACAAACTTGCAGCAAGTAAGTAGTATTGTAGTGAAAATAAACGTCTAAAGCAATATATTTGCTATATAGTGATATGATAAAAACTTATTTGGGAGGTAAATTTGGCTCTGTGCTTACTAGTTGAGGAATTGGAATGCTCTGTATTACTCAAAATTGAGTTTTCCTCGATACGTTACAATGTTTCAAAGTAATACATTTACATAAAAAAAGTAAAAAGTCAAAGCCATTTATGAAGGTCGAAGGGACAGAAGTTACCCTTATAATATAACACTAATGGCCATTGCAATATCGATTTTGAGTACCTACAGTTAGTGATAGAATTAGCTAGTAGATTATTATGTAAGGATACTAAAATATGGTCATCTAATTTCGAAGCTGATTGTACCTATGTATACTTCAATACTGCATCACTACTAAAAGACCCGGTTCATATTTCTCGTTTATAAACTGATTTAACCCTACGGTA
Organism: Polyploca ridens; assembly: GCA_951394255.1. Taxonomy (NCBI): domain Eukaryota; kingdom Metazoa; phylum Arthropoda; class Insecta; order Lepidoptera; family Drepanidae; genus Polyploca; species Polyploca ridens. The sequence goes on from OX596250.1 coordinate 15,118,870, forward strand.
CCGATATCGGTCTATTTTCCCACTCGATTGCTAGGTGTCCTCTCGAGCACTCTCAGTAAATTCCTTTCCTATTCCACATCTCGGCTGTTTGAAATTCCAATACTGGCGTGGTCGAGTGTCCGTCCGGGTACATTAGACCCCTTATATTTGCTTTGATTATGCTGGACATTTTAAGTGGCATGGGCGGTTATGTTTTTGAGTAGGCTTAAAATATGTTTTTATTTATTTTCATCTTTCTGTATTTTGTAAAATAAAAAAATCATTTTTAGTGCGTTGTGATTGTTACTACTTTTTCTTTAAACTATGACGTGTCATATTTTGCTGGTATAATTTTGCTAAAACATGACTCATCATCATCATCATCATATCAGCCTATGTATGACCACTTTTGAACATAGGCCTCCCCCATTGCCTTCCACTTCGAACGGTTTTGGGCCGCTTGCATCCAGCGGTGCCCAGCGACTTTGACCAGAAACATGACTCAATCAAATATAATGATTTTTTACGAAATTAACAATGTTCTTTGTCTAATTTGTGACTAAGATTTGATAGCATGGTTATTTAGGATTACATTAATAAAATAAACACTTTAGAATTGGGAAATTTGTAATCACAGCACCCAAAGATATGGTCCAGGATATCGATTTTCAACTGTTTCAAAATTTCTTTTGCTTACCAGAGTTGGTATAGACTAGTCTTTCGCCCAGTATACACTTGATGCTAAGAAGAACATGTATACCATGCTCTATAGTAATTACTAAATCTCAGTATAAGTCTTGGTCGAAATCACCCCTAAATGCACATTGCTTATTCGGCAATAATACCGAGTTCATTCGTTTTGCTCAGCGCCAGCGACACATGTCCGTCGAGTTGGGTAGACATTAAGTCGACTTGATAAGTGTGCGTGGGGTCGGGGGGACCACCATTATGCCGTATTTTTCGGATTAGGTGGACGAAAATGATTATTGTTTGTGGTTAGTATTTGGAGTGCTTAATTTCATTATATTGCTACTTTAGCAAACCTATATATAGCACTTTATACAGGTTTGAATCGAGATGAAAACAATATAGGTACCTCATTTGAAACCTGGCTCTATGACAAAACGATTATTTTCGAATAACACAATTTAATTTTGGGATGTCTCGTTCATTGTGGTTCTGTTTATTAGTATAGTAAACATTACTAATTAAAATGAATTTCTGAGTATGGCGCCCACCTAGTCTATAATAATATCCGCTGTTATGTCTAAAAATGGTCTTCTTCTATTTTTTTTTTTGTTTTTTTTTTTATACGACTTAGTCGGTAAACAAGCATACGGCCCGCCTGATGGTAAGCCATATGGACGCTTGCAACACACGAAGCATCGCTCACGCGTTACCGACCTTTCCCCCCTCCCCAATGAGCTCTGGCGACCTTACTCATGCGCAGGAACACAACATTACACAACATAAAGTTATTTGGCTGCGGTATTCTGTAAGGTGGAGGTACTTCCCCAGTCGAGCTGCTCTTTGAGCGAATAAACGCTACGCTCTACCTCTCTTAAAATTCTATTAATATGTCATTGCTATCTGTTTAATAAAATCAAGGTACTATTTCGTACTATTAAAAACGTTTATTCTGAGATAGGGTGGCGCGCCAGGGTGCAGACTTAAGCCTAATCCACTAGGCATTAGAAACCAAAATCCAAATTATAACGATGAGGTTCAAACCCCTAGACATCGATTAAAGGACTAAAAGATTAAAAATTTGGCTCCCAAATATATCGTATAAGTTATAACACAACTTAATCCCATAAAGCTTAATTAAACGTTTCGCAAAACATTTTAAGTGCAAGTCCGTTTGAAACGTAATATTTTATTTATGTTCAAAACACACGTTTGCAAGTCGCATTATTAAATGCAGGGCCGGACTCACAAAGTAAAAGGCGGCAGCTACTTTAGCAAACCTCATATTTCGCTGGCTCGATGGAGTAGCGGTGGTGACGTCAGGTGCGGGCGTTGAAAAGGCGCAGGTTGACTTTGTAATTCAAATCCGGCCCAGCGCTCCCGGTCGCTGGTGTTAAGGCGATGCGATATTTAAATATTATGGAATATTAGATTGCTGAAAATATAGCGTTAATATTCCAAGAAGACGAGGTTTTTTCTCTCTTTCTCTCTTGGAATTGTGCAAAAATACGTAATTCTACTGGAATTTAAGTTAAAAGGTTGAATGTTTTGAAGTATATCTGCCAAGTCATAAAATAAACGTTTCATTCCACATATTCGCACTTAAAATCTTCAAAGTGATTAAAGTCAAAGACATAAGCTGTAATATCTAATCCTACTAATGTGAGATGTCGAGATTATACTTCAGAAACACTTTGTCGTACACATGAATATAATATTAAACCGCAAATTAAAGTGTGATTAGAATATTAATGTTTTATAGAAAGACGGGGATTAAACATTAAATTCGACGTTTTTAAGCTTTCTCGTTAAGAATAATAATAAAACTACGTAACGAAGCGGCACTCATTGGTTACGATATACAGCATGCGAGACAAATAATTGGACTGTTTTACAATAACCTTAAACCGACTTCAAAGTACACTAAGAACTAATCAAATCCTGATCTGATGATAATGGGACCAAACGGGAAGCGTACCCTTTCACATAAAAAAATAATTTTCCAAATCGGTTAATAAATGACGGAGTTACGAGGTAAAAAAAAAAAAAAACATTCGAATTGAGAACCTCCTCCTTTTTTGAAGTCGGTTAAAAATAATGCCTTTATAATACAACAAAAAGTTGCAGTTGACACACCTGTAAGAGCTCATGTGACCTCAGCTCCATTTAAAATTCAGTTATAGTGCGTCAACTGGGTGATTATGTAACTTTGTTGCAATGAGTTTCATTCATTTTAGAATTGAAACCGGTCCAATATAGAGATTTTCCGATGACTTTTTTATGCAAATGCAAACAGTGCTTCATTGGAACCATTTTCGATTTTGTAATATTTCTACCGATTAAGAGGTTGTTTCAATCAGAAAATTATTGCAACAAAGTTACGTAATCCACGTTGAGTTGACTTTACATTGTAGGTATATGAGTTGAGTTCTATACATTTGCTCAACGTTTTCATAGTTGTATGTTGAAATGAAATATACAATACAATAAATTGAAAGTTAGCACAACTCATTAGCTTTGGATATTTTTTTCGCTTCAAATAAAAATCGTTAATATGCCATAAACCTTCAGAAAAGACGGAGACAAAAGGTCAGCAAAAAACAAAGATGAGTAATTTAATTTAAAAGTTAGATAGCGTTAAGCGTTGCACTCTTAATATTTTCTTAAAGCACTTTCTTCCAGCCCATTAAAGTACATCAAAATCATATTAAGCGTCAGCTAAAGTTTCAACGCAAATGGTTATGTTAAATCACTGAGATATTGTAATATCACCGCGAGTTGGCGCCCGGCCCACATTTTACATGGCTGTTCTTGAATCTAAAATAGGTGAAATATCAAACTCAGAGGGTAACAAGAAAAACACATTTGCGCCGCAAACTTTCGCATTAAAAAGTGTTAGTTCTATCGTCCGCGTGACGCTCGCCCGGGCGGTTTATGTCCCGAGTTTGACGGCCCGATCCCAGGAATATTGAATCCTGGATTAATTGAATTTGCAACTCGGCGTACAATACGCGGGACGGGTCGGCCCCGGGAACGCTCAATGTCGGGGTTATTAAGAAATCTGTTATTGAAAATATTTTCGAGGAGAATTTTCAAAGTTAATAATAGGGTTGGGACAGAAAATGGAAGGACAGTTTCAGTTTGATTAAATATTTGTGTATTTAAAGCATTTAAAGTGTATTAAGAATGTTATCAACCTTTCTTAATAAATACATAGATGGAGATTATGTCTTAGAAAGTAAATTAGTGATCATCATCTGTGGAATAAAGTTTGAAGGCCTCTTTTGAGCTTTTATCTTCAAAAAAAGCTCCCATTTTCCAACACATTTCACTAACTTTCAACTTAAAGGCACGCCAACTAGCTCGACTTGTGTAGTCTCAAGAATTTTCCAATAAAGAATTTTCAATCAATCAATCTTGATAGTAAAGCCGCGGACACACTAGCGTATCAACGAGCGATCATTCGTTATCCACGCGAGTCGCGCGAGCATATTCGATTCTGTATGACCCGAGTGATTTATTGGGGTGATTGCAGCGATCGTTTCGCATCGTAGAACGCGATAATCGATATCGCCCGCTTCACTTTTATTACGCCTTCGCTGGCGGTCCATGACGATTGGCGTCGTTGCAACTTTCCTCTGATATGAATTCAGGGGACGTCGGTTTAAAAGTTATGAAGATCTTTTTTATAATTTTATTTTTACTAACGACGTCATTTTTCATTTAGCAATTTTTTTATCAGTGTCACATTTAGTACCTTATTGAATTTGTATACATATTGGTGTATACATATACTTTCTAAATTGCTTGATGGAAACGTTCGAAGTAATAATGTTATCAGAAAATAGCGTGACTTTCCAAGGAAAATTCAATAATAAACATCAAGCTTAAAACATATTCCATGTCTAAAATAAATAATATTTCAGTACTAGATAAAAGAGGTTCTGAATGACGTGGACAAATTCTTAGAAAAGGTTTTTAGCGTGATCAGAATCTTTTGTGTTTCAACAAAAATATATCAAATGTAGATGATCTCTAACAAAACAAACATACATGTCAGACATTGAGACATCGTATTTATTTAGGTAACAACAGAGGATTTACAGGAATCTTAATTTATTCACGATATATATTTTCTTTACAAAAATAAACTGATGAAAAACAGAATATTATTATAATTTACAGAAAAGTAAAATTAATTATCAAGTTCTTTTTTTTTTATACCACTAAGTGGCAAACAAGCATACGGCCCGCCTGATGTTAAGCGGTTACCGTAGCCTATGGACGCTTGCAACACCTATCACTAGCGCGTTGCCGACCCTGCATAAATCTCTTCACACCCTTTTTGAAGAACCCCATGCTGTACTCCATTGGGAAAACCACGGCGGGGAGCTCATTCCACAGTCCAAGCGTCCGCGGAAGAAAACTCCTTTTAGCCTGCACAGTTCGAAACAATTCTGGTTTCAATGTGTGAGGATGGACTTCCCGTCGATGGCGAGAGTTGCGATGGTGGAAGGTAGCCGTAGGCATCAAGTCCAACAATTCCTTAGAACACTCTCCGTTGTACAAGCGGTAGAACACACATAAGGAGGCAAAGTCTCTCCTTAGACTGAGGGATCTAAATCGCTTGTGAGCTCGGGATCGTCAACGATTCTGACGGCACGTCGCTGAACCGAGTCTAAAGGCCCAAGCTGGTATCCAGGTGCTCCCGCCCATAGATGACAGCAGTACTCCATATGAGGCCGGACTTGCGACTTATAAAGTTGCAGCCTTTGCCCCGATGTGAAGTACTGCCTCGCTCGGTTGAGCACTCCAAGCTTTTTGGATGCCAGCTTAACCTTGTCTTCCAAGTGACTTCGGAACAAAACATCGCCAGAAATGTCGACGCCAAGGATCCCGATGCTTTGGCCGATGTTTAAGGAAGTGTTTTGGAATTGTGGAGCCACAGACCATGGGTTTTCTTAGCGGTGAATGCGCAGGCTTGAGTCTTGGTGGGGTTGAACTGGACTAGGTTTAGCCGACCCCAATCGGAGATACTAGTTAGTGTACTCTCGATTTCAGACACTAGCCGTTCGGCTTTCCTCTACCACGGAACGAGGGATATTTGCACAGCCCGTGTAATGGGCGTCCCCTGTACTGTCGTTCTTATGTAATATTTGTTAATTTTTAGTAAACGTTTATTGTCTCGGTCCTCAACATTTTTAAACTAACATGCCAATATGTCCAAGTTAGGATTCCTTTTAATGATACTGTAACTGTAAACAAAGTTTAATGATCCTTCAGAATAGTCATCCTTGTACTTAGGTATCTATATAGAAATTGCGTCGTCATCCTATCTTCAATAACAACTCGATTTCTCATAGCTTAAGGTTAAACCGCGAGTAATTTCACCTAATCTACGGCGAAGTGGCAGCAAACAATTCAGAGTTAGTTCGTGCGAAATGGAGCGTGAGAACTGAACTCTCCGTCGGGAAATAACACCGATGTAGTTGTCGCTTTAATCGAAGATATTGTTTAACGAACTTTGTTTGCGAACATTTATAAACGTATATATTGTAATGTGATTGGAATTATGATTTCGAAATTATTTTAGTTCTTTGAATGTGGAACTTTTACAAGGATTGAAAATACGTACAGTGAATGATGTTGAGAATTATGTGGTTTATTTTGTATAAGTAGGCAGGCAAATAGGAAAATTTGCAACACCAGGATCTCTGTAAGGTTTAACTATAATATGTGAAAGTACGAGTGAGTGAAATAACAAAACATGTACAGTATTACCACAGAGGATTGTATTATACAGAGCAACAGCTCCCTACAAGCGTCTATTATATACTATCACTGGTCGTTTCCCACTGATATTCGTGACGCACACTCGCGAGGCGACGACAGAATATCAGCGTTGAGGTACCCCACCTCAACATTAGGCTGAGTCGGCCGCCTTTTTCTTCAGGCACGCACAGATATGATATTTATTTATATTTTAATTTTGCTGTTCTGTTATTTTTGTTGTTATTTGTGTGTTTCTGGGAAATAAATTCATTTTCTTCTTCTTCTTCTTCTTCATATTAGCCTATTCTTGTAGGGCTGTAACATTAGGAAATAAATTTAATTAGAAAGTTGGGTATTTTTTTTTACTAATTATAAATTACAAGTATAATTTATTGAGGTGCGTCTACGCTAGGCAACCCGAGCCTAACCGCTTTGCACGTTATCATCGCGGCGTCAAGTGTAGGCTTACAACGAGCCTAGCCTTACGACACGCTCGCCCAAACTCGTGGGATTTGCTAGTTCTCAATTTCCCATTGAAGAATTCCACTACCCAAACTCTAAACCTACTACAATTAGGCGTTATAATACCAAAATGACACAAATAATAATGTCATTATCACACACTTGAAAACCTAAAATAACAGTGTCTACATTATTATATAATTATGTACCTAAATTATAACAGTTTAAGTACATATAAGTAATGTAATATATGCATTAAGTAAAAGATATCTTGAACTTGGCTTGACACGCTACCACGTCTCTAGATGACATGAGTCCAATTTCGCCCACTACTAAAAATATTACTCGTACCTACCTAATAAGAAAATTACTTAATTTGGATAAATTATAATTACTTGTCCCGATCTTTGAGGTATGTAAAATAGGATATATTTATATTCCTCCGGGAATAAGCACGCACTACAATAAATAACCATTTTGTTTGTAAGTTGTTCTTAAAATTATTAAAAACAAAGTATCGCGGTAACGAGCAGCGAGCGACGACGTACTGCAAGCGATGTAGGTATCGAGGCGTCTCGCTCGGTCGCGAGTCGCCCCCGACTCTCGGACCCTCGGGTTCGCCGGAAACACCCGAAGCGACTTCTCGGCTCTCGTACGTGAACCCGTCGGTGAGCGCTCACGCACACATCGCTGCGCATGTAGTGAAGTACCTACCATTTCGCGTTCTTAGGAGCTGTTTATCTGTATGGTAATCTGTGGTATTACCCAACTAATATGGCCAATATGTACCTGCGCAGAAGATACATTTTCAAAACTCGAAAAACGCTATTGGTCGGCAGCTGCCGCCATGTTAGCGCGAGCCGTGCGCTGGGGCGTGACTTGCGAGTGAGACGGAACTAACACCTGCAGTGTATTATGAACCTTATAGTAGTGATCTAAGGTTGATTGTAAGTTTTAAGCATTCATTCGTTAATTTTCGGGGCCATACTTTCTTTTCTGTGCGAACGAAGATTCACGACGCGCCTTATCAGTTGGGTAATACTGTATCTAATTTGATCCATTGAGCTATTATTACAATAGATCAATGCCTAGATCTAACTTTTATGGTTCTATGATGGTTCTGCGTGAATGTCTCAATTATAAATCAAACGGGCCTTTTTATTTGATATAAGATAGATTTTCTAATTGAATTCTTATTTATTACACTTTTATGGAGTAAACTATATGTTTACTTTCATCATCAAGCCTTAGAATATTGTTCACATAATAACATTATGTGTTTACCTCGAGCAATATAAAATGGTCGTTTGCTTCAGAAGCATTTTAAAATAGTTGAAGGATGGAAGGCACGTTGCGCTATTTCACGCTAAATAACGACGAGATGAACGATGTCTTATAATAAAAATCCTCCATTTACGATGTCGGTAAAAGTATGATATATATAAATAATAGCTGTCCCCCTCGGTTTCAACCGCGTTCCCAGGATAAAAAGCCTATGTCCTTTTCGACACCATAGGCTATCTGCACGCCAAATTTCATGATGATCGGTTGAGTAGTTAAAGCGTGAAAGCGTGACAAACAAACTCACATTCGCATTTATAATATTAGTTAGGATTTTCTTTAGTTTTATTATTATCTAGCATTTCACCCCGTGATTATCTATTTTACATTATTGGGGGATCAGTTATAGGAATTTCTCTTTTACAGTCTTTTACATGCCTCTAGACTAGACCCAACGATTTAGGCTGTGTATTGTCTATTCAGCAAATATTAGTTTAGAAATATTGAGGCCTGTTATATGTATACCTGGTGACCTGAAATACAGGTACTTTGCCTAGTTTAGGCACCAGTCTCCCACATTATATAGTTTGCCTAAATATATGAAATGTGTACTTCTAATCAAATATTGTGGTGAGAAAATAAATTTTTATTATTATTATTATTATTAAATACATTTTCTATTGCAAAATATGAGCTGATCAACATTTATGTATAGGCATTTTAAATTGCACTCTACTTAGATAGAGTTTAATAATATTTTCGTTTGTACGCGTACAGACTAGACGGCCTCCAATGTTAAAGACGTGATTATTCCCTGGATGCTATAAGAAGCAAGCGGCCGAATACTGTTCCAAGTTTATTACATGAGGGTGGTTCCGAAGTTAATCTTCCCAAGCTGAAATGATGTTTATGTTCATAATTATAAGGTATTTTATTGCAAGTTGACGGGCCAGTTGGCGCAGTTGGTTAAGGTTCGCCTTACGCGCCGCAGGTCGTGGGTTCGATTCCCACACAGGACATGCATTTGTGTGCATGAACATGTATGTATGTCCTGAGTCTGGGTGTAATTATGTATATTAAGTATGTATTTACAAACAAAAAGTAGTATATGTATTATATCAGTTATCTGGTTTCCATATTACAAGCTCTGCTTAGTTTGGGATCAGATGACCGTGTGTGAGGAATGTCCCAGGATATTTATGTCCCAGGATATTTACTGATTTATGTTAAAAAAAATAGAAAGTTACATTTTCATTTGTTTATTTTTTCATATAGAAGTTACATAGACATTTCTTTAAACCTCATGGGGATCCTTTTTAGATATTTTAAAAATATTTGTCTATTTTTAATGCTTCAGGATTATCAGGGAGTAGCGTTGGCGCGGAAGTCACGCGCGACGCTTTTTGACGCTCGAGGCAACGCGCGGTGGTGTGTACGAGGCTTTAGATAAATGGGATTTTTGTTGCGTCATTTGGCAGCTATTTTCACTCAACTGTTTTTTTTTTTAATGGAAGCTGTTTATTTTTATATTCATTGGTTTTCATTGAATGTTAATTGTGGGACTTTTTAATTGAATTCGTTTTCTTACACCTATATTTAGATCTACACAAGTCAATTAAAAAATGAACCCTATGTTGTATTTCCAGGTTTCAAATTCAATTGTACCAATGCCACTAAAACTTGAATCCTTTTAGAATTAATGTACTATATAAGGATGTAGGTATGAACTCTGTAGAAATCTTGAAATATATTATGATATACAGAGAAAGGAGTACCTAATACTCTGAGTAGTATAATATTATCCCATTATTTCAATATCTCTCCATAATATATTAGATACTAAACTCTCAGAAGATACTACATACATAAATGTAATGGTGCGTCCATGCTACGGGAACCAAACATGAGCCGAGCTACGATTGAACAGAATTCGTTCTTTGCTCGCGATGTCGTGAAAAAACTATCAATCGGGCGGAGCGCAGTCGAGCGCTAGACGAATGCTGCTCGAGTATCCGTCTACGCTACGCGAACAACGAACGAATCCTGTTCGTTCGTGGCTCGGCTCGTGTTCGCTTCGCGTAGCATGGACGTGCCATTAGACACCATTTTATTACAGTAGGGGATTTTTAAATAACACCACCCATTTTACTCTGTTCAAATATCCAATTTGTCTAGGGTCGTCTTTTTGTACATCAATCACTCTATTTTCTACCCTAAGCCTTTCAAATCAACGTAGAATTTAGCTTATCAGCCAATGTCAATCAGTATCACAAAGAAGAATCGCTGACTTTGCGTCAGAGGAGCGATGTGTCGACGCACTGACAGACGGACGGATTACCTTCCACACTGACAAATGTTGGTTTCTACAATGTGAGATAAACTTGGAATATAAGCTTTAAGTTCGTGGGATGGAGTTTGAATTACAACGTGAGTGACGATTGATCAGAACTTATCTTGCTATCAAATTACTTCATAAGTTTAACGTTAACGATTAGATTTTGAATCTAAATTAATTAACAGTGACTATTGATGGTCTAATAGTGTATCTGAATGTAATTCTGGTCTTTTAAGTTACTGTTAAAATGATCATCAAATTTTGTATTCCATAATTTAATTTCCACAGAAACTAAGCAGAGAAATGCCTTATTATGCAATTTTAAAGTGCCTAATACCTGACACGTCTCTGAAATTTTAATACGGAAATGGAAGTGAATTCTGCCCACCGTCCACAATCCACGCCGCGCGCCCGCCCCAACATTTACATTGCAAATATCTTGCGTCTGACGTTATACGACACGTCATTTTTGCTCTTTTCGTAACTTTACTGGAATTTTGCGCATAATTTTGATGAGTACTTTAAGAAATTGGGACACCTAATCTTTATCGTAGCTTTATGGATTATTTTATACGAAATTTCTTATGAAATGCATTGTTTATCTCTGACTAGAGATTCTCACGGTTGAGGCAAGAATTTCATTGAAAAGCATCGTTTAGGTTCAAAAATATCTATGTTACGGAAGATCAGTGTTACTTATAACCAAAATTTTGCTGAGTTGGAAATAAATCTGTAGTGTGTTTTTTTTTATTTACTAACTTCAAATCGAATTTAACTGAACCTCATTTCCTCATTTCTGGCAGCATTATAATTTATAATTAAATGCTGCCAGGAAACCAATCAACATTTAAAAACCAATTAGGTAATAAAATGGATTCATGAACAAGACAATAATATTATATTCAAGTCACGCAGAAGGTCTAAATGCTTTTTAACGTAGGCATAAATAAAAAAACAATTTATAGCATCAGTAAAAATTTGCGAACGGGCAATGAATCAGTGGAAATTCCCGAGAAAATACATGTTCCGAATGCATTAGTGATGGAAAATTGTTGCTTCCATAAAAAACGGTTAAGTACGCGTAGGACGCGTGACTTCGTGGTTCAATACCATTACAATATTATTTGTTATTATAAGTTATTATTTTCCGCCCGTGGGTTTCCTGGGTGAAAAGTATGTTATGTAAGGTATTTGTCTTTTTTTACTACTTTGAATATTACTTTTTAAGCTTTTGCTGTACCGATCGGGTCTATTCGCGCACAGATTATAATCAAGATACTTCGAGGTCTAGTCAAAGATTCTATTTTGATAGTTGTCTCGTGCGGTTTCACCCGGGTTCCCGTGATTTAAAGTAGCCTATAATACTCGGGGATAATGTAGCTTCCTATTAGTGAAAGAATTTTTCGAATCCGACTCGTGTTTCCACTGATTAGCCCGTTTAAACAAACAAACAAAAAAAAACGCTTTATTATACAGGTTGTTGTTTTGGTCAGCGACGAGCGACTCAGGGTCGATAATACAAATGATACTGGTGCTAAAAAAAATATAAAAAAAGTACTTTATTTTTTTTTAATAATAAAAATAAAAAAAATAAAATTTTGAAAATCATGTAATGAGCTAAAGTGTAGGCATAATACTCAACGGGAGTACGAGGGAGTAAAGGGGTGGGGCGATGGTGGCTTGCGCCTAGCTCTAGTCTGTGCACGTGGCTAGTAACCATACTTTGCAGTTATTTTATTTCAAATTGAATAAGGTATTTCTCAACATATTTACAGTATTTAAAGGAATTAAGTCCATTTTTGGGGAATATATATTTTGTACTACCGCTCCTGGGTCGCTTGTCGCCGACCAAAACAACATCCTGTATTAGTATTAGTATTAGTATTAGTATTAGTATTAGTATTAGTATTAGTGTTAGTGTTAGTGTTAGTGTTAGTGTTAGTATTAGTATTAGTATTAGTATTAGTATTAGTATTAGTATTAGTATTAGTATTAGTATTAGTATTAGTATTAGTATAGATAGATTATAATCTGTGCGCGAATAGAACCGATACATTAACATTACTTTGAATAGGCCTGCATTTGGCCATTATCTCACCTCGTTAAATGATGAGGTGGCATAAGGTAGTAAGCAAACAAGGCCTAGAGAAGGGAATTTCATCAAACGTACTCCATTAAACAACATCTAATCAACTTTCGCATTTATACATAGCACAATTATTGGAAGAAAATATTAAATGGAATTATTATTAATAACTCTAGCTTGTTTTATTGTTTAGAGCTCAAGAATCTAGGTCACGGATTGTATCGAAGCTGTATTTATTCTACACTATTGTACAGATATCTCCTAGTAGACACGGTAATCAATCTTCTAGTTGTTAGTGTTCCAATGATGGTGACGGATCTGAGCCGTTGGTGGTGATGATGATGATTCAGTTACGGATCTAGTAACTTCAGTAGCTTTGACCTTCTTAAGTGCCTTACTATGGCTTTGACTTTGATCTTTTTAGGTATTTTTGCCTTTGTTTTAGCTCATGTATATTTATATTGTGATATATGGGATACAGATCCCATATATCACAATATAAATATATGTACCTTATCCTTGTGGGTCAATAAATATGTTTTCTTTCTTTTTTCGTTCTTTCTTTCTTTCTTTCTTTCATATAGAGACAAAGTCAAAATGTTTATTTGAAAACACATGTCAAATAAGCATACGGTCCTTTTGATAGTAAGCGGTTACTGTTACCGATAGACACTAGCAAATTCTAAAAAAGGGATCTCCAAATATAAAATGTCAAAATGATTGAATGCTATAAAAATGGTTTTTCAAACTTCACCATGGAACCCAAAAGCGTCGGATGGAAAGCAAGGGGGTGGAATCATTATAAATCTTCATGATATTACCATAGACCAAGTTAGGGAACTTTGCTCTCTGCTGATATTCGCGTGGTAAGTGGGCTGTAAGTCATGTGAGCCTATGTGTTGGATGTGTCCCCTACTGTGCGTTTGCGACGCTTATTCACGCGATGTTTTATCATTTTTTTAGGTGAGTTTAAAGAGACTTTATGAGTTGCCCAAGGTAATACAATAAGTTAGCAAATTTAATAATTAATATTGAAAAGAGTGTTGATTTGAATACAAAATGATTGAAATGTCAAAATGGTTTCTAACTTAACATTATAAACATGTTTAGTCTCGTGTTTGACCGCAATCTCACTTTGGCATCTACGTGATAATGTGGCCGAAGGTGTAAAGCACAAAAAGCCTAGAAGGAACTGGCTCTCAAGTGCAGCGGTTGGAACACACCGATAGGTGCTTGGCGACAGAATTTAATTTGAGGGTTGTAGCCAGCCAGGTGGGTACTACAAAGTACCCTGTCACCGGGTTTCGCGTTTTTCTTCACCGAAATCTCAACCTCAAAGTAGGATTCGAACCCGGGACCTTCGTATCGGCATCTGACATCACTACCACTGAGCTAACGTCGCCTCATGTTTTTTAGTACTCTGGAATGTAATACTTTTTAAAACCGGGGAAAATATAAAATTTCTCGGGAAAACATAAGGATGATAGCGCAGTGACATAGTAATGATCGAGGGTTCGAAACCTAACTATAATTTTCTTGAGTTTTCTGTGACTGTAAACATTGTGAGGCAACCGCCATTCGCTTAGGTACCCCTGTGTTCCCGTACCTTCACTTGAGAGCCAGTTCTCTTGTAAGATTGTGTGCTAATTACATATCCACATATACCATAGTGAGATTGCGATCAAAATACAAGCATATTCAATAAATATGTTATTTATTTATTGAATATGACACATTGACAGCATACTTATTAAATAAACACTTATTCAATTCAATTAAAGATAATAATATTCTGATGTATAGTTACGGAATATAAAGGTTCGTCACCTTAGAGTCGGTTTTCGCTTGCACCAGATCGCAAGAATCAATTTTATTATACCAACAAGAAGGTTTTAGTTCATCAAAACATGTTGAACGAATCAAGTTGAAAACTGACGAACCTTTTCATTTCATCACTGTACAGCAATGAGAAATGTATACAGCATTTGCCACATTTGGAAAGCATGAAACGTATGTAAAAATATTAAAAGTTATAAAGAACTACACATGTTGAAAAAAGAAGGCAACAATAAAAAGCTATGTTAATTTATTCTTTGCGTATTTATTAAAGTTCATAGAAGGGGTTGTGATATTTGGCGTCACCAACTATTTTTGTGAGGTTACGGCTTACTACGGAGATATAATAGAGGTATACCGCGGGCGCCCGCGCGGGAGGTAACGACAACGTCAAATGGGCTTATTTTGACTCGCTGCTGACGTTTTTTTGTGATAAAAACATAAAAGTGAAAGTTATGTAACCATAAGTTTTTTTTTTAAATGCATATTAGTTTTAAAATGCGTATTTTTGTATTTTTGTGCGATTGCGTCAAATCAATTTGTTTTGATAAGGTTTTTGTTAGTTATCTGAATGAAAATAAAAATCTGCAGTATTTTTATTCCTATTATTTTCATGTGAAATACTTTTTTTATTTTAGCCCTAAAATCTGTACCTTATACAGGTTACTAAAAGATTTAAAGTTTTGATTATAACTTTGAAAAGAATAATTTTTTTTGCGTCGTTTTTTTATTTTGTATCAAGTTCACATAACGCCAGTCGGCTATCATTGAATCCAAAATAATGCGACTAATAAAATAACCCTCCTGACTCGCTGAGATCACGCATTGCGTACAGAAATATTCCATATTCCCCTATTTTCCCCCAATATTACCGTTACATAACGTACTCGCAAAATACTGAGGATTCGCGAGTAATATTAGCCTTTGTTTATTTTCTTCTTCGTAAAGGAATATAGACATCTTAGAATAATAAAATGACAGAGGACTGAAAGGACCTTCTCGAAAGATCTTTTTTTTTAAGCGATGATAGCTCAGTGGTAGTGCCGTCCCGGTTTGGAATCCTACAATAAGCTTGAGCTTTTGGTGAAGAAAAAACATCGTGAGGAAACCATAGCACATGGTAGGGTACTTTGTAGTACCCATCTGGTTGGCTACCACCCTCAAGTTGTAAATCTGTCGCCAAACCTATTGGTGTGTTCCGACAGCTGTACTTGAGAACTAGTTCCTTCTAGGTTTTGTGTGCTTACCACCTTCGGCCATATCATCACTTACCATGGTGAGATTGTGGGTAAAAACAGACCTATCTAAAGTAAAAAAAAAAAAACAGTCTCGAACAGAGATATAAGTAATCCTCTCGCCAAAGTAACGTTACAATTTGTTTGCATCTAATATTGAGCAACATAACGAAGATTGAAAATTGATATTTTTGAACGCGTCCTTTACAATGGATTGGTACTACAAATATATGCCTTCAGATGTGTATTTATAAATCTAATATTTTGAAGTAAGTATAATACTCTAATAAGCCGATACTATGTCTATCAAAGTAAGTCAATACGTTATTAAATCGCACTTAATTCAAATTAATTTCGAGTTACGCGTCGTAATTGGCGTGGCATTTTGCCACACAAACAAACATGCATCGCGCTTCGAGCCAAAATAAACACAGAGCATGGGCACGTATGCTCTTTTCCGCACCGCCCCGTTCCGCCACGCGCGGCCTGCTACCGCCCGTCTTTGTCGAATTAACAAAACTGAATCGGTCATATAATACAATAAAGACTAATTCAAAATAAGCTTAGTAAACCAAAACGCGGTAACTAAAAAGTTATATAATTGCTACTCGACGATATCTCGCAGTTTTCACCACACGTCTATTTCACCAAACCCTCTTATCGCATGGTATTTCGAGAAACTGCCATCTGTCCCCAGCCTCTCTTCCCCTTTTAACACACGTATTTGAATTTCGAATGCGTCCGCAACTTTTTAAACTCTGCGGCCGATATTCGGACTTTCCCTTTTTAAATTCAAATAGGAATCAAGTGGCCAGTCTCAGTCATTTGAAAAGTTTGTTTTTCATTTTCGTTGCAAAAAGAGGTTTGAATTTTTTTTATATTCTTCCTCATTTATTTTTTTCATTATAATTGTTCAAGCTTTTGTTAATTCTGTTACATCAGATAATTTGTTTTAGAAATACAATACTTTGTGAAAGAGTATTTGTAAAGTGAATTAATTTTGAGATTGAGCGAGGTCGTTGAGGTCTTTATTTTATTTTACTGAGAAAAAACTTGTGAATACTCTTAGTATTTTACACTCAATGCAACCATAAACAGCCAATATACACCTAACCATTGCAGATAAAAGCAAGAGAGAATAAAAAAGTACTACAATTTTCCCTCCAATATTTCTTGGCGTTTAGAACAAAGGAGCTTGCACCGGATAACCGCAGTAGTTTAATGAGTAAGCTCCATCTACGTCGTCTAGTAGTTGATAGTAGTATATGCTACTCGACAGCATAATATTAGGGTACATGTTATAATAGTTGGCATCGTATGCTCGCTACGTCAGACTGATACGGAACTGTTAAATGGTTTGGAACGTACAGTTCAAAATTTAAATTTTAAATCTTGAATTATTCTGTTTAGTTATAATAATACACCTTGAAGAGTTAATTAAGAGGGAAACTGTTTCCTATTTTGTTTGACACAGATTTACTGTGAGCATCTAGATTAGCTACTCTAGATTAGTCTCAACAAACTTTGTCGCTTTTTATGGGCAGTGTCACAGGAAAATTACAATCTTAATTTCGTGCCGAAATAAGAAGTCACTTTTGACAAGAATGACTTTCCTTGCCGCACTAGACTATTTTTAGCACATGGTTGAAGTGGACTATTAAGACGGGCATAGCTTTGTCTAGTTAATATAATTAATATAAATAATTAATTAATTTACTATATTTAATATTTATAACTACCTCTCTCTTAGTATAATAGAGACAAAACACGAGTGAACTAAATTCTAATTAGGACAGATAAAACTTTCTCAGCAGTGGCGGGTCGGGTCAGAGGTGACCCGATGTCACGTTGAATCTGTTGTGGGGAAGTGATTATACCCGAGGCTACCCGCATTTCATCAAATACGGATTTTAGGTGACAGGTGACATCTGTAATCGCGCTTTATTGAATGTCTCAGGTTTTTAGGTTCCGTACCTACGCATAGACCTTCATAAAACTTTTATTAAAAATGAATAATGGAAAACAATGTAGTAAAAAGTTATTTTAGCAAAATTTATACTTACAGAAATGGGAATTTGAAACTCGGACTATTCACATGTTAATGATAAGTTATTTTACTATGAAATTGTATTGAGCATTGTTACCATTTCTTGGGTACATCGCCAGGCTGAGGCTACAGTAACCATTTTTTAACCAAGAAAGGTTTGTGCCTTGTCTGACGCGGGCTCGAACCCATTACCAGTCGTTATCCGACCGTTACATCACATAAGTGATATAATACTATCGAAAAAAAAGTTATAGCCTGAGCACTTCAAAATGATGGTAAAATCCTCCACGCGCTACAAGCATTAGTTCCTCAGCTGGTAACGTTTATAAAATGTAATAAATAAAAAATAACGATAATGGACGGTGCCGACAACAGGGGCACATACCCTTGCTACTTGCCTGCAACGATCAGGCAGCGGCTACGCGAGTGTGGAGTGGACATTTATCGAAGTTGCCACTAATGGAGTGAAGCTATTTGCTCTAATAGATTCCACTCTGTTACTTACACTTTAAACTGTAATGAGGTAATTATATGGTTCACTTTCGGGTGCTTAGTGAACTAAAAGTTTCGGTAAGTATTATTGTGGGATTTGAGATGTTAGTGAAAAATATAGTTTATCCCATTGTTTAGTCGTTAATGAGCATTGTAAATATAAAATACTATTTTAATTAATTGTACAATTTTGAATGGATCTACCATACCCATCTTATACCAGTTACATCGTGCGCCGCAACATTGAAAAAAAAAAACTAAAATGGCGGCGAGTAGCTATGCCAAAAAGGTTCTATCCTCTGGGTTTGAATCGATTTATACAAAACATTTTACATAACTGAAGTCCAATTACCAGATTTTCCGCCCTCATTGTCGAAAATAAACTCTTATTCCCTTTAATTTATAACTGAGTATAGCCTGACGGATACACGCGTCCATAAATCAATCCGTTAATTAATCACGAATCGCGACCTCATCTCAGCGGGTATCCACGCAAAGTCAATCCTATTCCACACCGGTGCTTGTTATCTTGATGAATAAACGTCGCGTTCGTATAATACTATACTATATGTGGTTGGTTGAACATTGATATTTTGTATGTTGCTGTTAAAATAGTTTTTGTTGAGTAAATACGCATTTCGATGAAATTCTATAACACTTTCTCTCGGCGTTTTTCCTTGGAGTGAATCTGTAACAAAATCCTATCGTAGTTACCTTCTTCGGTATCATTAACACATCGCGACCGTGTGCTCAAACACTAATTCAACAAAACCAATTGAATTTAATGATTTAACTTCACAAAAGATAGAATGCTATCAAAGTGACGTCGCGTAGAGAATTACTGTCTCCTCAGTTTGTTATAAAGAATGAAACGTGGATTTCCTCTTTGAACAAATTATGTTAGATCGGGATTCGCAAAGTCGCGCATCTTTAAGCCGGCGCGGCGTGGCGCAGTGATTTCATTCGATTACGAAAGAATTTCATTTGATTGAATCATTTTAAACATCAGCATTTATAAAATATTCAGTGCTTTTGTCATCAGCCATTATGTTAATCTTATTATAAGCTTTACCTTAACTAGGGGACTTCTACAATGATATTATAATACAGATATGCTACCCTCATGCTAAGCGGTGATCAGTTATTGTTGAATTAGGTGAATGCGATACGGAGCGTATGGTACAGAAAGAGATAGCTATATGTAGCCGCTAAGCAAAATTACGACAATTGTCTGAATTTATTTGCAACAATTAGCGTGCGTTAATGCGATATCTAACTCTTTTTATTATAATATCATTGGACTACTATAATTTACCAATATGTTATATTTATGCTGTTGTATATGTTTACTGCTGGAGTGTTCCATGCATTTTGATCACAGAGATAAAGTAATATGTGCCTTGACCACAGAGATATAATATTAATAGAGCGACTCTACTAGAGTATGTGCCGTGCACACGGTATGTGCAACGCTGCCTTGAAACGAACTGCGCGTTCATAGTTTGAACGACTAAAATAGATAAATGAATGCCAATTTCTCGTATTTATCGATACTTTTACTGAAAACAATGACAAGGAACACATGTAGAGATTTTTTCTGACAATAAATTACTAGTGTATGATATATTTATGAATGCATCTATCTATATGCAATCTGCTCACGCTTCGCACAAAGTAATATTGTTAACGCTATCACTCTATTAATATTCTTACTCTATGACCTTGACTGTTTTGACAGTAATGTGTGAAAAAAAAATGAAAAATTAATTTATTTCTAAATAAAACAGTAGCAATAATAATATTAAAAATCTGTGCGTCGCGATGTAAAAAGGCCCCGTTAAGTTGTGGGAGCTACCCACAACACTGGTATTCAGTCGGCACCTTGTGACGCTGGAAGACATCACCTTACAAAAAACTTTATGAAATTTCTGAAGGCATCAGATTCTAAGCCCTAAACCATAAAGCCGTGCAAGTATTTAGAGTTATAAAACAAATAATATTTCATGTCAGCACCTATTTTCCCGTAGCCAGTATCACTTAGGGAGGCTGGTAGGGCTGTAACCTTATGAATATTAATGCGGTGGGAATTTTTCCATTATCTCGCGGGCCCGTGAAGGACAACTGCCGGTATATAATACAAGGAGTTTCCTACCAGTGTTTTACTAAGTGATTTAGTATTTTTAGGTATTTGCTTAGGTGATATAAAATAAATGAGAACAGTCGTGATTTTGTAGGTTTTTATAATAGGATGTCTTATACCGATTGTTGTTAGATTATCTAGATTGTTGTAGTTATGTAATGAATCTAGGCTTGTTTTGAAACAAGTAATTACTGAGTTTATTGCCGGTTTTTCTCAGCAAATGCAACCTTCCGAACCGGCATTAGACTCAGACTATTCGTAAGTGCCTGCGAAGGTCTATTTGAAGAATTTAATTTATCAGGAACTAACTTCAGCCCCGAAATTTAATGGTACTAAAATAACTACAAAGTCCCTGAATTTCTTGGTTCTATGACCAGTGGTAGTTTTATTAGGGTTCCGAACCACTAAAGGTAAAAAAGGAACCATTATGGTGTAACTCCGTCCATCTGTCTGTCTGTCTGTCCGTCCGCAGCGGTATATGTCAGTAACCACTAATGCTATGGATTTGCAATTTGGAATAGTTATAAAAATAGCTTACCGTTTTTAATTTTCTTTTATTATGTGTAATTTTTGATTTAAGATGAAAAAATACGAAACAAAAATCCCCCTTTATCACCGAAGTTCGCAATGAGAAAAATTTGAAATAATTACAGTTGATTAACATTGATATTGATATATTACATGAAAAATAGAACGACGTGTGTAACTATGACAGTTTTCTCAGAATTGCTTCACAAAAAAAAAATAGTTATGCGGGTCGGTTGCTGTGTTTCTTGCCGGCCGAACCGGTGGTAAATTCAACTGTATGTACCAATGTAACGTTCATAAGTGCCTTACTAGGGCCTAAACTGAATTTTTGACTTTTTGATTTTGGTTTTTAACAATAGTTATGGCCAAAATCAATAAATATACGTCCGAGAAAGGTCGAAAGGATTGATTATAATATACAAAAAACACATCATAAAATTCAATAATAAAGTTACATAATAGGATTATTGTTTGTGAGAAACAATAAACATTGTTAGAAATATTTAGCCATTCATTCATTCCTAGCATAGGAAAAAACATATTTTCCAAACTTCGAGTCATTGAGCTATTATTACTACATATAGAAAGTATTTAATATTATTACTACGTAAGGGGTTTTTTGGGTCGTGCTTTGTTTAATTGCTATTATTAGAATCAAGGGATATTCGATTAGTCCTTTCGAATTTATCTTTCAGGGCTTATGTGATGTTCAAAGCTACTAAAGTTACTAGTTGGTTTAAATCACTTGTATCTGACAATTGACGAAAAAATCTGATGTAGTGTGTGACAGTATTCAAAAGTCGGAGATTTGCCAAAGATTGAAAAAAAAAAAACAGAAACGGATTGATTCGTTGTGATCCGATATCCGATTTTTCTAAGACCAATTTCAGCTGGACGTTTGCGTCTTGATACTTTTTTCTCTGTGTTGTGTTTTTATTAACTCTTATCGATGGTTATAATCGATCATCTGCTATAGGCTTTAGGTGTTTAACCTCCGTGGTGAAGTGGATCATTAATTTTGCACTGCTTTGTAGATAATCCGACGAGTCTTTGCGAGTGCCACTGCCTCTCTGTGCGGTATGTTATCGCGCCACTGCGTAGCACAGTAGAGTGCGCCGGTATTGTGGTCTCTCTATGCCATATTCCCGTTCAGTAGTATCAATTCATTAATGATATTCCAATTTTAGCATGCACGTATCAATATAGCTTTAAAATCTGCGTTTACACTTGCAATGTTACCACCTTCGGAAATTCCTTTCTTAGCAGATGTTTACACCCTATAAGAACCTGCCTGTCAAAACTCAAGTTAGTAGATATTATTAGGTCCTGAGATTTCTTGTACATTATTAGTTAGAAGATTTCCAAAACAAATCATAAATCGGCAACAAATCTAATAAACCACTTAACTCTCCCTTATGCAAACTAACATTAAAACTAATTTGCTTCCTTTGTGCAAAGAACGATTATAATCGACTACGTGGAAACGATATTTGCGTATGAGCAAATACAACCTTAAGACTTAAGGGCTCATGCCAATGGCTTTGAGCGTAAATGAGCCGATAGCGGACCAAGATACCTTTCCTCACGCAAGCACGCCACCCACCCGTAAAAACTTTTACCTTCTAATTTTAAATGTACTATTCTAGTAAACCATTTGGCGACACTGTAGCGCTGCCTATATTTTTCAATGTAAAAATAAAGCATTTTAGTTCAGAGAAGAAGGCAAATATAGATGTCAAAATTAAGATTTTTTTTCATTAAACAAAATGTAACTTATCAAAAAACTGACTTTGCGGTTTTGTATAGAATAAAATGGAAAAATACAGTGTATGAACCCTAGCTTTGATATTTGAAAAGCAGTAGGATCTTGAAGATACCGCAAATTTTGTCACGGAGATAGCAGCCTTAATTCGTGTTTATTCAAACAATTTTATTGTAATCAAAGGTGTTGTGTTTATGTCGAGTATTAGATATAATTAGATTTGTTTGATGCAATATTTACAGCAGCAATTGATTGATTATCTGTTACATTGCCATTCACTGTAATATTGAAAACCAGAAAAACTTATACGTTCCTAAATCTATTTGTTTGAAAACAGCAATATTTTACCGTATTTCCTGCCAGACATCTTTCAAATCCAATAGTCTGATATAAGTGCCTGTGAAGGCCTATTTCAATAAAAACATTTTAGGATATAAGGACTATCTTAAATCCTTTTTGTATTTTTTCTCAGGATCACCAAGCTCAGTAGCATTATGACAGCTTGCTTATATTTAAGACTATTTATAGATGAAAGGCGAATGATGGCTCGTACGAAATCGTGCCTGAGGCTAGAACATGTAGATTCATTCATACCACCTCATCTTGCAAAGGGCTAAAAGTAAAAAGAATAAAAATATCAAAGTTTATGTTTGTTGATGTATGAAACTTAATTTAGAACGGGCTAGTTGGCGCGGGTGGTTAGTCCACCTATCGCGCCGCAGGTCGTGGGTTTAATTCCCACACAGGACATGCATTTGTGTGCATGAACAAGTCTGTATGTCCTGAGTCTGGGTGTAATTATGTGAATATTAAGTATATATTTACAAAAAAAAAGTAGTATATCTGTTATACAGGTTGTTGTTTTGGTCAGCGACGAGCGACTCAGGGTCGATAATATAACTGATACTGGTGCTAAAAAAAATATTAAAAAAATATTTTATATTTTTATAATAATAAAAATAAAAAAAATATTATTTTGAAAATCATGTAATAAGCTAAAATATAGACGTAATACTATACGGGAGTGTGAGGGAGTAGAGGGGTGGGGCAATGGCGGCTTGCGCCTAGCTCTAGTCAGTGCACGTGGCTAGAAATCATACTTTGCGGTAATTTTATTTCAAATTGAATAAGGTATTTCTCAACGCATTTACAGTATTTCATGGAATTAAGTCCTTTTTTGGAAAATGTATTTATTGTACTACCGCTCCTGGGTCGCTTGTCGTTGACCAAAACAACACCCTGTATATACTATTTTTTTTTGTTAATATATACTATGTATAATGTAAATATATACTGTGTATAATATATACGATATATCCATTGTACATCCAGCTACGCAACCAAAACCACGAGGTTATACAGGTCGTTGTTTTGGTCAGCGACGAGCGACTCAGGGTCGATAATACAAATGATACTGGTGCTAAAAAAAATATAAAAAAAATACTTTATTTTTTTTAATAATAAAAATAAAAAAAATAAAATTTTGAAAATCATGTAATAAGCTAAAGTGTAGACATAATACTTAACGGGAGTACGAGGGAGTAAAGGGGTGGGGCGATGGCAGCTTGAACCTAGCTCTAATCTGTGCACGTGCCTAGTAAGCATACTTTGCGGTAATTTTATTTCAAATTGAATAAGGTATTTCTCAACATATTTATAGTATTAAATGAAATTAAGTCCATTTTAGGGGAATATATATTTTGTACTACCGCTCCTGGGTCGCTTGTCGCCGACCAAAACAACACCTGTATATAACCAGAACCTTATCAATATTGAATTAAAACAATTATTGAATTCTAACTATAAACACAAATATAGCCAATGTTTAGAATGTATAATCTGCAATAAACTAGATGAAACTGCTCTTTCATTGAACATTCCAAAGTTAAATTCTGTGAAAGTACCCGGTTCAGTTCAATTTATCCAATCACTTTGCCGGTATACGTGCCTAATTCAAATTGAAATAATAAATTGTATCCCAAATGTTTGTGTATCTCTAAAAGTGCTTATAAAGTATTAAAACCTTTTTTCAATAATTCACAGGTAGGTACTAGGTAATATAGGGTAATATGTAGCTTTGATACGAAAAAAATACATACGTATACCAAAGTAGTAGCAAACTGGTCTTTTTGGCGGGAACTTGCAGAGTGACGTTGCGTTTTCATTTTTATTTTCATAAATTGGTGTATTTTGAGTTTTATTGCATATTATCGGTGGTATTTTATCCAATAAAGATCCTTCCAGGTGCACCAGTGAGGTGAAATTAAATGAATCATGTGTATCGTTATTTTTCAAGTTGTCTCAAGAAGTCCGTGAAAAGTTTTAGTACAACTACCATTGTAGCATAACATGACTTTTGGATGGTGACTGACTGAGGACTATGTGAAAGTGATTTATTGTTCTAGTCACAATAAATCACTTTCACCTAATATAACTGGAAATTGGCAAAATACACAAGCCGTTTGACGCCATTGAAAATCATAATTGGACTGTTTTACAAAAACCTTAAACCGACTTCAAAGTACACTAAGAAGTAATCAAATCCTGATCTGATGACAATGGGACCAAACGGGAAGCGTACCCTTTCAAATAAAAAAAGAATTTTCCAAATCGGTTAATAAATGACGGAGTTATGAGGTAACAAACATAAAAAAAAAAAAAAAAAAAAAACATACATTCGAATTGAGAACCTCCTCCTTTTTTTTGAAGTCGGTTAAAAATATAGGAAAGCGCGTCACCATACTACAAGAGGCCAGCCTATAAAACAGGCTAACATTTTTACGCTATTGTACATGAGCGTAAAATTACGCTTGCTCTGCATCATTCTAACTATCATAGTGATGTTCATAATGATACCAGTTGTTGAACTATTCCAATTAAAGATGGGAGAAAGGTGTTTTGCATTTTTATTTGATTTGGTCCCTAATAGTTAGAGGCTATTTTATCAACGCGTCAACAGCTTCGACACTCAATCTGGAATATTATTAATCAAAGACATACCAAAAATTATAAGCATAACCCAGACTTTGTTTTGAAAATGTGACAGTTTCAAGTATCAACTCAGTATTTAAAACATATATTTTTACTTTCTAGTTTTTTATTTGGTGATTATTACCAAACTTTAAAGCCATGCAATATGGCTCGGTAATAAAAAAGCTTTTATTCAGGTAAAACCACGAAGCAAACTCTAGTATGCCCAAATGCCCAAACATGTTTTGACCTATCCACTAACGAAATGAATCAATAGAACTTTCAATAAAATCTAATTTCGAATCGAATTTTCTTTACGCGATCGTCTAGACGACTCGTGTACATTGGGTGTCAGGTTTAGACTGATTGATTATGACCAATGATATTATAAGTACTAACTGTCCCCCATGGTTTTACCCGCATGCCCCGGATAAAAAGTAGCCTATGTCCTTCTTCATACCATAGGCTATCTCTATCAAAAATATGGATGAAATCGGTAAAGTCATTCTCAAGTTATGGCGTGACCAAGGGAAATAGGGATTCATTTTTATATGTAGAAAATATGACATACACACCTTGGATTCTTCAAGCTCGAGTAGAAGAAAAGATGATCGTCATTTATTATAAATAGAAAAATATGATAATATCTCAAGGTTCCAAATATAAAATTCGAAAATAATATGAAACCGGCCAAGTGTGAGTCTGACTCTCACCACGGAAAAGACTGATAATAATTGCCACCACACAAAGGTTCCGAAAATATGTTTATTTCATTTTTATTATTTGTTGTTATAGCGGCAATAGAAAAACATTCTGTGAACATTTCAACTGTCTACCTATTACGGTTCATGAGATACAGCCCACTGACCGACGGACGGACAGCGGAGTCTTAGTAGTCCCGTTGGCACCTTTGGGTACGGAAGGTCTAAAAAATGCTTATCCAACTGTCAAAATTCGAAATTCGTAAACATCCAACAATTTTATTTAGCGTGCAAATGTTGCTCGCGTTAAAATAATCCCTACATTAGATGGCTATCGTACTCGGAGCCCGGAGTTGAATGGCGCAATGTATTATGTATAAGGCCACTTCTACACACGACTGCAAAACGTGTAGTTTACTCGGCTCAAGTCTTACGATATCGTTTGAACTTTCACAGAGTAAGAAACTACCTTCTTTGCACCATTTCAACTACCTGGTATAAAATAACATGGTATTTATTAAGATTGCGGTTTAGAACGTGAATATTTACGGGGTTCTTACTTTGCTATTCAAACGCAATTTATTTTCGGAATATTAAGTTTTACAATCAATATAAGGAGTTTTTTTAACCAAAACTTCAAAAAAGAGGTTCTATGTTCGACTGTATGTATTTTTTTGTATTGTCACTGATTACTCGTAAACGGCATATGCGATTTGGACGTTTTAAACTGTAAAATATTGCGGTAGATCCCGAGGTAGTTCCATATAAATTTTAGCATGATCTGACCATGGTCATCGAAAATATGTTGGAATTCCTAACGGTAAAGAGAAAAAACATTGCGACTGGAGCATTCTTTTCATTATTGTTGACAATTTATCAATGATATGCACATCCTCGTTCAGTGAGAAAACTGGAGAGGTATTGCAAACGAACATGAAACTCAAAATTGAAAAACTACTTAGGTAGCAAACAAGCATACGGTCCGCCTGCTGGTAAGCGGCTACCGCAGACCATGGACGCTTGCAACACCAGGGGTATCACTCGCGCGTTGCCGACCCTGCAGAAATCTCTTCACACCCTTTTTAAAGAACCCCATGCTGTACTCCATTCAAGGCTTTGTGTGATTACCACCTTCGGCCTCATCAACACTTACCATGATGAAATTGTGGTCTTGTTATGGTTCATGATTCATTTAAAAAAAACACAGGACGTTTCAAAAACAGAATTTTAAAAATATCGTGAAATTATTGTAGCCACCTATCTACCAGGTTTTATAAATACAAAATTTTACTTTTTGACGGAAACTTGCAGAGTGACGTTGCGTGATCATTTTTATTTTCATAAATTCGTGTATTTTGAGTTTTATTGCGTATTATCGGTGGTATTTTATCCAATAAAGATCAATCCATGTGCAGCAGTGAAGTGAAATGAAATGAATTATGTGTATCGTGACTTTTCAAGTTGTCTCAAGAAGTCCGTGAAAAGTTTTAATACAATGACATTGTACTAAAACATGACTTTTATGGACGGTGACTGACTGAGGACTATGTGATTTTTTATGACTAGAACTTATAAAAAAACTGGAACTACACAAGCCTTGTGACGCAATTGTAGAAAAAAAATGCAAAATTTCATAAAAGGAATGTCTTCACCGAAAGCCATAAAACAAAAAAAAATAGCATGAGAATGGTAAATACTGGTCCCAATGGTTATTGTCTCCTGTAAATAATAAAGGCAAGTAAACTGAGCTCTGTCACGACACAATCGATATGGTAAAAACATTTGCATAGTGATTCAAAGTTTTCAGGGCACCGGTAGCGGGTCGGGCAAAAACCGGATTGTTTATGGTACGGGCTCGTATGAAACAGTTTTGGGCTGTCGTGTTGTTGTTTTTGTTTATGACGACGGTTTTTGGATTAGTTTATTTTAAAGTTAGCATATTTTATAGATTTTTACTGGACATTATTTAAAGAGATAAAATAAGAAATTATCATAACTCTGGTATATTCCCCTAGGAATTTTTCGCTTAGCTGTACTACAAGTTGTCCCAAGAATTATTGTCAAGACATGACAACTACAATAAATTGTAGAATTGGGAATGATTTGGGTTCCTAATATTCCTATATGGGTGCTCTACCTTTGGCCTTCCGATTGATACACATCTTTAGGACTACCTTTATATTTACAGGTAATCGAGTGATACTTTACAAGATCATCATCATCATTATATCAGCCTAAGGATGTCAACTGCTGAACATAGGCCTCCCCCATTAACGTCCACTTCGGTTTTGGGCCGCTTGCATTCAACGGCGCCCAGCGTTTTTGACCAGATCGTCGGTCCACCTAGTGGGAGGTCATCCCGCACGGCGCTTTCCATTACATGGTCGCCACTCGAGAAACTTTCTTCCCCATCGGCTATCGGTTTTTCAGCGATGTGGCCGAGCTATATCGGTAGTTTTCGTTCTCGTACGAATGTCCTCGTTTCGGACCCTGTCACGTAGAGAGATTCCGAGCATAGTTCGTTCCATAGCTCGCTGAGTGACTCTGAGCTTATTTATTCGGACAGCAGTAAAATACCACGTCTCTGTTCCGTATATCATAACTGGTAACAGGCACTGGTTGAAGACCTTTGTCTTCAGACTGAAGAACACCGACGTGGCTTTGAGAAATTTTTGCGATGGTCTGACCGTGTCACGGATAATATTATTCGCAGTTTTTCATAATTGTAAAAACGACCTCGCATAAACGGACATGACAAAATATGACGTCACATCCGATCGATATGGTTCACAATATTTTTTATACATAAAAGACAATTTTCTTTGGCGATCGCACTGCAATAAATAAATCGGGCGGGCACACACATATTTCTTAGTCGCGACCTGCTACTGAACGACGGAATGGCTATGATTTATACGCACGCGAATCTTTATTTTATAAAATCTTTTATTCATCTATAATTCAATACTATCTTGTGATGTGATATGTTCAAATTGAAAAATTTATGGGAAATCCATGGATATCTATAACAATGAAGTTATAGAATTACCATTTTTTCAGCAGTAATATTATACTTCAAGAGTTATTTGGTAAGAAAACGTAAGTTTTTTTAAGTAGAGTTTTTTTTAATACTAGGTATCCCTATTTTAATATTTATACTCTGGTATTTAATTCTCATGAGTAACACAGATCCAGCAAGCCTTTTTGTCCAGAGTCATAAAGTAATAACAAAAAAAAAAGGATACTTATAGGTGCTTATAGTTTACCTTCTTAGTTACTCATTTAAATAAGAATAATGATAAACACACACCATGACTTTTTATTCGTCTTAGAAACGCAGCCAATGAATTTTTTTGATCATTTGTATGATAATAAAAAAAACATTAGAATTATGAAAAATCGAGTTAATAATTAAACTGTACGTATAAAATAGTAGAAAAAAATACTAACCCAGAGCACGAGTCGAGTAGACTGCGCTCTTAACAGGGTGATTAAAACTACGTAACGCGTCATAATGAATAATATTTGTTTTTTTTTTATTATACAAATGGTAAAAAAAAAAATATGATTATAGGTACTAATCATTAAAAAAATTGAGTTGGGTACTTTATATATGCTACGTTTTTAAGACGAATAAAAAGTCACGGAGTACATAGATACACGGCATTGGTGGAGACTATGAAATACATTCGCGTGATAAAATAATAAAAAGAAGTTAAAAGAATCAAGACTATTAAGATCGTGTATTATCAAATATTTGGAGTTTTCATGAAATCTTCTTTTTTGAACATTAAAATCAATGACAAAAAAACATTCGTATCATGCTTTTCCACCATCTATTGAAAGAAATAGGAACAAAAGATATTTTCTATTCGTTTGTAAAATAAAGCTAATTCCTCCCGCAGTCTTTGTCTTTTCCCAATACAAAGAACAAGTGATAAACTTTACTACTTTAGGTTGAATCTAGTTTCAACTGAATTTCAATTAGTCTTTTGTATTTTTGTATAACTATATTGTAACTTCACGCTTTTATTTATAGAGAGATTGTATTACTACTGTGAAATTAAATTTATCCAGCGGTTTCGAATCTAAAGACCATGGTTTATAAGTTTTCTTTTCTTTTCCAACGCGTTTTTGTAATCAGATTATGCATGGTGGATACGACAATAAATCAAACTACATAAAGTACTCATAAATACGAACAACTTTTACTATGGGACCAGTTTCGAATTCGCAAAAAAAACAGGTGTTTCATACACAAGGTCAATGTCTCGCTAAAATGTATGAAACAGCTGTTTTTGTTTTTGCAATTTTGTTGTTCGTATTTATGAGTACTTTACGTAGTTTCATCTATTGTCGTCACAGATATTAAAAAAAATCGGATATATTACTAACTAACAAAAAACTGTGTCACTCAAGTCGGCCAACACGCTGTACGTACAAGCCGGCACGCACACATTCACACATTAGTTGAGCGCGAGTAATCGACTCTGTGTAAACGGCGACAGAATCTAATTTCCCGCGGAATAGCCAACTAAGGTGTGCGTGAGAGGTGGCCGACTCCATAGACACAGTTTTTTGTTAGCGAGAATATGTCCTCCGTTGTCTGTGATTGTCGTATTGTCGGATCCACCATGCATGTTTTTATTCAATTTATTTTATTAAAAAAAAGAACAAACATAACTTAATCCCTTTAATTTCTCATCAAGGTTCATCCCTGGAGGCTTGCATTAAAGTAATAATCACTCAAGTATTAGATGATTGAGCCCCTACAGTTCACGCTCAGCTAAGTTCTGATTGGACACATTTCGCTCGGTTATTTGCAATAACTTCACGGGCGTCTCGTTGCTTTAAAAGTAACTTAGAGGCACAGAGGGCGCTAGTGGCATGATCGCGAGATTAGGTACTCTACATGGAATAAGTAGGTAGTCGATCTAGAAGTGATCTATCGTTGTTTACTTGGTAACAGATGACTTTAGTCGCTGGAGATAGTTGGATGCAAGCAAGTAGCCTTAGAACTGTCTTTTGTGGTAATCCGTAGGGATTGTAGAAGTCCAGTGAGTTTATAAATACTATAAGAATAAAGATTTTAATATTGTAACCAATGAAATAGTCCCTTTTTAGGCTTCCGTACCTAAAGGGTAAACATCACTAAGACTTCGCTGTCCGTCCATCTGTCTGTCTGCCCGTCTGTCACCAGGCTGTATCTCATGAACTGTAATAGGTAGACAGCTGAAATTTTCTGAGAATATGCATTTCTATTGCCGCTAAGAATGAAATAATATTAAAAATTAAAGGGGGCGCCCATACAACTGACGTCTTTTTTCTGGTATTTTGTTTTCATAGCACAATGAGTTAGTTAATATTGTACGGAACCCTCCGTTTGTGAGTCAGACTCGCACTTGGCCGGTTTTTTATCTTTTAAGCATGGTCCCTATTTTATAAAACAGGGAATTCTGAATTCAATTAAACCAGTCAAGAAAACAAAATGACAATCCGCCATTTGCCAAGAAAAATACAGAATAGATATTCCAGGGGGCCAAGACGCGATTCCATTACATCTCCAATGCCTACTAAATTCATAATGATTTTCAACACTATTGAATTAGTAGACTACCAAAACTATCAGATCTAAAATTTACATTACTGATAGTTCATTGGAACACAGCTGTAGTCGTAATAGCAGACTTGGCCCCAGATGTTAAAACCTGAGTTTGTTCCGCCATTGTAAAAGTTCAGTCTGAAATCGCGGATGAATAACCAACCTTTATAACGCAACGTACTTCCATTAACTCTATCTCCACGACCAGGCTTCCTCTATCGAGTTTTATTGAAATTTCGTATATCGTCGCGGTGTAATGGGCAATCGCGCTCTGAAATGTACGTTGCGCGCGTGCGGGGGTGTTAAATTGTGCGTTTCGGGTTTAAGAAACGATTCCAGTCTGCAATCTTTTCGCGATTTAACTGTCTGGCTATTATACATCTGTGTTTCGTATGTATATGATCGTAGTAATGGGATCAATGAACTTTTTTAGGTTCTATATTTGAATCTGTAATTTTAAATTGTAGTTTTTTTTTTGTTAATTCTGGAGTAAAAATATAAATACTCTTTGGTTGACAAAAATAAATGCTGGAGATAAAGAAACTCACACTTTATTCATGTAGCCACAGGTATTCTTTTTTATATTTGTTTATGACCATGGATACCTACTAAGTCCTTCAGTCTCATACATAAATTAATATCACTTTCATATAGTCCGCAATCATTGCTAAAATATCACTTTCACATCGTTTGCACTGTCAGCCACCGTCCGAGTAAAATGGTGAGTATTGGTCCGCCGGGTGCGGGCCAGCTCCAACACCGTCCTGACCATGATAGCTGACAGATTGGACTGTCCATACATGCGTCGTTGTTGTGACATACACGTAAATATAATAAAATAAATCAAAATCATAATATTATTACTTACTAACATATAGATAATAAGGTGTACCTACTAACAATATTGAGTCTTGTTACTTGAATAAATGAATTTTATTAAGTTTTATTATTGTACTAAAACATGGACTTTTTGAGACAACTTGAAAGGTCACGATACACATAAATTATTTCATTTCACTTCACTGGTGCACATGTATGATCTTTATTGGATAAAATACCACCGATAATATGCAATAAAACTCAATACACGAATGTATGAAAATAAAACGAAAACACAACGTCACTCTGCAAGTTCCCGCCAAAATGTCCAGATATACCTTTAGTTTTACTGTGTTGCCCGTACTAAAAATGTACCCTAAACTGTTTAATGCCACGTCAAAAAAACACACTCAAATGGCACGAAACACATACGATTTGTGAAATGTAATCAGTTGAGGGGCTTGTTGTTTTGATTTTTCATAATTTGACATTTGAACAGCAGACGGGTTAATAGGTATTGTGTAATTCATCGGCGTAAATATGAATTTAAAAGATTGGGCCTAAATTATATTTTATAAAAGGCATAATGTACCGTAACCGTAATGCGTGTGATACAAAACGGTGTTCGTTTTTTTTTTTCAATACTTTTATTCGCCATATGTAAGTTAGAAGTAGTAGTAAGTATTGGTTGAGTCGTTTATATTTTATCAGGTAACTGAAAGCCAACGTTTTCACGAGTCGAGTACGATTCGAGTTATTTAGGTCGGTAAACCTGCTATGCCTTGCTGGTTTGCAATTCAGGTGAGGTTATTCTAAGAAACGGTTTGAAGGCGATGGATTAGAATTCATTTATACAGGGTGTTGTTTTGGTCGGCGACAAGCGACCCAGGAGCGGTAGTACAAAATATATATTCCCCAAAAATGGACTTAATTCCATTAAATACTGTAAATATGTTGAGAAATACCTTATTCAATTTGAAATAAAATTACCGCAAAGTATGGTTACTAGGCACGTGCACAGTCTAGAGCTAGGCGCAAGCCGCCATCGGCCCACCCCTTTACTCCCTCGTACTCCCGTTGAGTATTATGTCTACACTTTAGCTTATTACATGATTTTCAAAAAAAAATTTTTTTTATTTTTATTATTAAAAAAAAAAAAGTATTTTTTTTATATTTTTTTTAGCACCAGTATCATTTGTATTATCGACCCTGAGTCGCTCGTCGCTGACCAAAACAACGACCTGTATAAAACTAGTTGTCCGTCACGGTTTCACCATCGTTCCCGGGATAAAAAGTCATAGGCTACTTTTTATCCTTCTCCATACCATAGGCAATCTGAATGCCAAATTTCATCGCGATCGGTTCAGCGGCTAAGGTGTGAAAGCGTAACAAACAAACATACAAACAGAGTTCATACTTTCGCATTTAGTATGGATGAATGGATTCATTTCAATTATTTTATTTAATAAACCTGGCCTGTAATTTTCTATTGATTACGGGTATTTTAGTTATGTACCTACACTATATTATACATATAATTACTACAGGTGCAAAGGGTTTGTTTTTTACTACACCTATCTATACTACTATAATAAAGCGGAAGAGTTTTTGTTTGTTTAAACGGGCTAATCTCTGGAACTACCAGTCGGATTCGAAAAATTCTTTCACTAATAGGAAGCTACATTATCCCCGAGTATTATAGGCTACTTAGCACGGGAACGCGGGTGAAACCGCGCGAGACAGCTAGCCTATTATATGATGGACATTACAGGTTAATTTCGAATATTATTATTTGTAATTCCAAATAAGATTATTATATAATTAAATAGCTTGGGTCTAGCCTGCTGCTAGTTCTGCATAAACTATAATTCGAGTACTACTAGTGACCAGTGGGCTTAGTGCGAGTTTTTTAACGCGCTCGATAAGGTTAACGTTAACTCTCATTTGTATGGCGTAGGATCAGGCGTCGCCAATTGCCGCTAGGCGGCGCTAGTCCAATGCCATACAAATTAGAGTTAACGTTAACCTTATCGAGCGCGTTAAAAACTCGCACTAAGCCCTCAGACCAACTTCAAGAAATATTTACCTTACCCTTTATTATCGTTACAAGATCGTTTAACATGATAGCACACATACCTAACTAGTTCGGTCTACCTATTCAGGTTAGTTTGGGCTCGCAGCCAGGGGATTAAACCGCTGATTTGATACACGAATATTGGACAACCATCATTGATGCAAGGAACGTAAGCATTGGTCTATTCATTTAAATGTTATAGGCAAGTCATATGGTGAAATTGAAAAAAAAATGAAGTATGTTGGTATTTAATTTTTTTTTATTTGATGAGGTTTGTAAACATTTCCTTACGCAGGAGAACCTACGATTAGAGAGCTGGGTGCACCTAAAGGTAAGAAACTGGGGAACATCTTATTCACATGTTTGCTAATAACTTCGATAAGGTCAATTAAATAAAAATTAAACGATCCTGATTGTATTGGAACTTCTAAATCTAATTCAAGTAGAATCATCAGCCTTTCGGTGCCCACTACTACACATAGTATCACATCGCATTGTATAGGATTTCCGTACAATGGGAGGTCAGCTTATACTAGAAATGTATAGCTTGATCTGTAGCCGTGTGTACATTCAGTCTATTTCAGCTATAATATTGAGATCACCGGTTCATCGGGCTAGGGGGCAACGGGGTAGGACTCTTAAGACTCGCCTGCTAAAGAACTCAAGGAACTGTTGCAGCTAAAATAATTTGCTAGCTGAACCGGTCACTTCTGTAGAAGAATCGACCATCGATGGAGGACATGAAATAATATTCGCATTAAAATTACATTTCGATATAACCTTTTATTAGTTATTATTTTGTATGCCACCAAGTCGCTAAATAAGCATAATAAATTACTTAAAAATAACCGGACTCGCTCCTGAGACACTGGTGTATGTAGCGACATCCAGTGTCTCAGGAGCGGGCCGTCCACACGATTCGCAATCACACCCAGGTGGCTGTTCCGGCTGCCACGCACTCTGCACGCTATCGAGGTTGCCTTCCTCGGTGTCGTAGCATAAAAACAGTTTACCCTAGCCTCAGCGAACATCTCTGACGCGCTACAGAAGCGTGGCAGCCAAAACAGTACCCAGAGGGCCTACTACGAAAAACGATACTCGATAGTCCGATCATCGTTGTCAGATATTAACCTATAGAATTGCAGAAAAACTGGCGAGTCCATTGAATTATTACACATAGAAACAAAGTACACGCGCGAAACACAATCCATTCAATTGGAGCCATAATGGCTCCAAATGACCGCCGCGCTGTCACTGTACTGACTGGCGTTTTAGTGAGTGGAGCTCTCAGAAAAATAATAAATATGACGGTTTGTGCAGTAAAATTATAACATAATTCATCAGGGAAGAAAGATTAGAATTCTGTTGTAATATTCCATAGATAAGCCACTAATTTTATTGCGTAATTCATCTAAAATAACAAAATTCAAAGATAAAAATTCTTCACTCGGATTTCGAGCAAAGTGTTGCCAGCTGTTTGTGTGCGAATTTGTGTTGTTTTACGTAATTGATACTGATTTTTGTTAGAGTAGGAAGTAGAGTAAGTAATTGAGTCCGATAAGTTGTTTCTTTTACTTATAGCTATTATAACTGACTAGCTGTCCCCCGCGGTTTCACCCGCGTTCTTGGGATAAGTAGTCCCGAGTATTATACCACTTCAGCAACTTGCATTGATAATATTTTTACTAACTTACAGCCAGTAACAAAGTCAATAATAAGTAAATTAAGTTCTGATCACTGTGGCCAGCTGGTCTCATTTCATATGCCTACAAAAAAAGTGATAAAAAAAGATATTAAGTGTGTTCCTATGAGTGAAAGTCGCCTTGAAAAATTTAGAAATAACATTGTCAATAAATTACCACACGTACCTTACGGTAATAATAATGTTAATGAACTTTATAACTCAATTTTTAATTTAACCAAAAATGAGTATAATTCAATGTTTTCTTCAAAAACGGTAAAACGGAAATCTAATACGGTCTTCAATGACTGGGCGACGGTGGGAATTTATATAAGTAGGCGAAAATTGTATGAATTATATAGGGAAAAACAGTATAATCATGATGCTGTTTTTCTAAATTATGTAAGGAATTACTCAAAAACATTTAAATGCGTTTGTACTGCGGCTAAATCAATACATATAAGAAATAAAATTAAAAGTAGTCAAGATAAGATCAAGATGACTTGGAAAATTATAAATAGTGAAACTGGAAAGTTCAAAGTACGTAATAATGAGTTTCAACTTATTATTAATGATAAATCAATCAAATCTGATCAA
This sequence comes from Polyploca ridens, assembly GCA_951394255.1. Taxonomy (NCBI): domain Eukaryota; kingdom Metazoa; phylum Arthropoda; class Insecta; order Lepidoptera; family Drepanidae; genus Polyploca; species Polyploca ridens. The sequence goes on from OX596250.1 coordinate 15,155,956, forward strand.
GATGTTGCTGCCGCTTTTGAGACTTTCTTCACCAATATTCCAGTTTCGACTACCAAGTCTCTTAATTCTTCTCCCACCCTCGCTGTATCTTTACTTAGGAAAAATGTAACAGAATGTACTGTTGACTTTAAATTCTCAACTGTTACTTCTAGCGATATAATTAAAGCATTCAAATCTCTAAATTTGAAAAACACTGTTGATCTATGGGGGCTTTCAGTTAAACTTATTAATTCTATAATTGATTGTATTGCACCTCATTTAGCTGTTATTTTTAATAAATGTATTGATTGTGGTGAGTTTCCTGATCTTATGAAACATAGTAAAGTAGTGCCTTTATTTAAATCCGGTAGTACATCCGACCCCACAAATTTTAGACCAATTTCCATACTACCGACATTCAGTAAAGTATTCGAGAAAATTATACTTAATCAATTGATGGTACATTTCAATAGTAATAGACTGCTTCACAGTAAACAATTTGGTTTCACTAGGGGTCGCTCAACAACCGATGCTGGTGTTGAGCTTATTCAACATATTTTTGACGCCTGGGAAAATTCACGAGACACCCTCGGTGTTTTTTGTGACTTATCCAAGGCTTTTGATTGCGTCCATCATAAAATACTGATCAGCAAATTACATCACTACGGCGTTAGAGACACTGCACTTGATCTTTTGATTTCTTACTTATGTGACAGAATTCAAAAGGTTGATGTTAATGGTAAAGTATCCCCTGGGTCATCAGTAACCATGGGTGTACCACAAGGTTCTATCCTTGGACCTTTTCTATTTCTCATTTACATCAACGACTTACCATATCTTGTAGAAAAAAAACATGAGATAGTATTGTTTGCTGATGACACTTCACTTCTTTACAAAGTGAATAGACATGATTTTAATTCTGACGATGTGAACAATGCTCTTTCTGAAGTCGTTGATTGGTTTACTATTAATAATTTATTGCTAAATGAGAAAAAAACAAAATGTATCAGATTCAGTCTACCCAATGTGAGACATTCGGACACAAATATTGTAATTAAAGGCGAAAAACTGGATCTTGTTGAAACAACTGTATTTTTAGGTATCACTTTAGATAATAAGATACAATGGAGCCCTCACATTTGTAAATTGGTGGATAGACTTAGTTCTGCAGCTTATGCAGTGAGAAAAATTCGCGCTCTCACTGACGAATCTACGGCAAAATTAGTTTATTTCAGTTACTTTCACAGTTTGATGTCTTACGGTATCCTCCTCTGGGGTAGTGGTGCCGAAATCAATAGAATTTTTATACTGCAGAAGAAGGCTGTCCGCGCAATATATAAAATAAGGCCTAGAGATTCTTTGAGAGACAAGTTTAAATCTATTAATATAATGACAGTGTCGTCACAGTACATATATGAAAATCTTATTCATGTGAGGAAGAACTTAAATAACTTTCCTAAGAATAGTGACACTCATAGTTTGAACACTAGAAATAAGCACAAACTTGCTGTACCTTTAACTCGGCTCAGCAAAGTCCTTAACTCTTTCAAGGGGCAATGTATACGTTTCTATAATAAAGTACCCAAAGAAATCCAAGAGCTACCTATACATAGATTCAAAAAGATAGTTAAACAAAAGTTATGCACGAAAGGGTACTATAAAGTTTCTGATTTTGTAGATGACAAGAATGCATTTGAATGAATTGTTCGCTTCGCAGGCTATTGTTATATATATTTTGTAATTGTAATACTTCTATTTACATATTTAAAAAAAAAAGACTTGCTGAGTTTCTTGCCGGAGTCTTCTCAGTTCAAGTTGTATTTGGAACCGGTGTAGAGCCATTTGTTAACGTTCACAAGTGCCCTATCAGGGCCTAAATTGAATAAATGCTTTTTGAATTTGAATTTGAATTTGAATACTCGGGATAATGTAGCTTCATATTAGTGAAATAATTTCGAATCAGACTGGTAGTTTTACACAGTAGTAGTTTTACAGGTAGTTTTTTTTTACAGAAATTGACCCGTTTAAACAAACAAACAAAAAACTCTTCCGGTTTCTTGTATTATAAATATTAATATTATATTAGTATAGATTCAGTTAGATATTATAAGAATGTATAGCTATTCGTCTTTTATACGATAATGATAATTAAATACCTACATACTTCTTAATCTTCTTTTTCTATACAACCTATCATATATGAAACCTATCATTACCAACAATACCTACTACAAATTGTACGATCGTTCATAGCTTTGCACATTGTCTTGGTTTACTATGTTAAAATACCCGACATAAGTACTATGAAACATAACCATTCAACTAGTAATAAATAAATTATCCTCGATAAGATAAATTATCTAAGACGCAGAACATTTTAAAGTATTTAATTAATTTTATGAATACTTACTTCCAATTTCATTCACTAGTATCGAAAGGTTAATTTTACCGTAAAATTTCGTTTAGCTTGCAACATTACTCATGCGCTTGTGTGCGTGTCAGCGAGTGTAATTATATGGTACTCACGCACACATTGGTTGTCAAGTGGCCTACGAGTCGCGAGGATTTTTGTTCGATACTTCGCTTCTAAGCGTAATAATTCAATGGGCGAGTCATAAATTTTATGCAATTCTATTGGCTAATTGATTGACAACGATGACCGGACTATCTATATTGAACGCGAATGGCATTATACGATGCTCTACCTACTCTTCTAATTCTAATGCTATGCCTTAAATCAATCAGTAGCTCAATCAAATACGTTCACTAAAAGCCTGAGTACCATTTCACTAACAACGTTTGACATCAAGTCAAATTAGAAACGGCAACATTCACAATTGATTTTGAGACATACTGCCGACAAAGTAAATAGGTACGCAGCATCAAAATAACCTTTGAGGCGTGTCCTTTATATACAAACTAAACTGTCCACTCCATGTGTCTTTGCTTTAGAATTTCTAGGCACGAGTGGGTGCATCGAAATTGTTAGCATACCTACCCAACCTGAGAGAGCTTACCTTACGTCCGTAACTAATACCTAGGCGAGGTATTAAATACACACGTTATGTTTCATGGAAACACTGGAATATTCTGACATGGTAACATTGTATGTATTGTAAAGGTTCTCGACAACATTTTGACTATAGTTTTATGGCGTAGAATGTAACATGGAATTGAATATACATACATGCTACTGCAAGTTCTACGTTTTTCTGAATATCTGTTTTATTTTCTGCAGTAAAATGACATTTTAAATTTTTTGAAGGGCAAGATTTTTCAATATGTATGTATAAAGTATGTAGGTATATATAATGTTTTGGAAAAAATAGTCAATATAGTCAGATTGTTCAAAAAATATTTTAAAAATGTAACCTTGCTGAGTTTTTGCCTGTTCTCAGTTGAAGGCCGACTTACGAACTGGTAGTAACTTCAGTAGCTTTGACCTTCATAAGTGCCCTACTAGGGCCTAAATTGAATAAATGGCTTTGACTTTGAATATCCTTGTCATTGTTCCTTAAGGGTGGTGACTTACCTATAATAATATAATATACCTAAACCCGGGAAAATAAAGCTAATCGACGCCTCGAGAGACCAGTGAGTGGCGTACTTTTTTCGCCAACGCATTAGCTTGGTCATCCAGAAACACTGCCTGCCTGCTGGTAACCTTGCCGATGATCTGCAGCCTCGTGGATATTGCCTATACATTATATTTTGTTTTATCCCGGGAACGCGGGTGAAACCGCGGGGGACAGCTAGTCTTAAATAAACGCAAGCCAATATAATTTTAAAAAAAATTGAGGCAAAATTAACCTTCCTTTCTAACTCATAGAACGACCACCAGAGTACTTCGTCACTTAAATCCATATAATTCATAAGCATATATGTATAACCATTTCTAAATAAAACTACTTCGCAATGTAAAATATAATAATATATGCAAGTTACAACTTATATTATTATAAGGATGTTACTCAAAAGTGTTCCTAGCATTAAATATCTTTCAAAGGTATCTTGCGAGATTTGTTAGGCTACAAGCGACAAAATTGTCGAGGCACCTTTTGGTTAGCAATTGTTTGTCTTCCATTAGTAGATTGGTAAAAAACAGCTGAATCATGTCGCGAGCCCGTATTCGTTAACTGTGGAATTCGGGAAAACGAATATACAATTATTGTTATGAACTTCTTGGAGATAGCAAGAATATCAGAAGCTTCACACACATATGCTTGTTACATATCTAAATCAATAGTATGTATTAACAATTTACGTGCTAAATTTATAAAAAAAAAGAATTCAATTCAGTGCTATCAATATTAGCCCAATAATGATAATATTCATATACAGGGTGTTGTTTTGGTCGGCGACAAGCGACCCAGGAGCGGTAGTACAAAATATATATTCCCCAAAAATGGACTTAGTTCCATTAAATACTGTAAATATGTTGAGAAATACCTTATTCAATTTGAAATAAAATTACCGCAAAGCATGGTTACTAGGCACGTGCACAGACTAGAGCTAGGCGCAAGCCGCCATCGCCCCACCCCTTTACTCCCTCGTACTCCCGTTTAGTATTATGTCATGTCTGGTCAATCACATACATTTTATAATTAGTGTAGAATTCACACGTAAAGATGTCGCTACAAACATCGTAAGGATTGATTGAAAATTAATTCTTAGTCAAAACGCTATTAAATTACTTTTTATTGAGCTTTATTGCAAGGAAATAGAATTTGAAGATAATTATTTACATAATTTAATTAAATTAATGTTTAAAACTCGTATTTTTAATATTTGCAATTTATGTAATTTTATTTAAATCTTTCGACCTTACATAGATGGCCTAAGCGTCGATTATTTTTATTTCATTTCATCGTCTAAAACCAAAACAATCAAATAATAATAAAATAAATCTAATAATAACCTGTTTTTAATAAGCAGAGACTTCAACGGTAAATAAATATAGTCTAAATATTTTGAAATCTACTACGTTTTTTTTTAAAGTACAATGGGCAGTTTCATCCCAATTGTATTTCATTTGTTTTTATGGGGTTAAGTCTGTATCTAGTGATGAAAAAGTTATCGTGGTTTCATTTATTCAACAAAATATCAAATAAGAACAACTTAATTAATAAGTCTTTTATATGGACAAAAGGATTAAAGCCATCCGTTAGTCACTGAACCTGCTCACAAAATTTCTGGAGAATCGGTTGAGAAATGCGACCTGGACACACATACGAAAGCATTTTTGTCCAAGCTGAAACGGAGACGCTTCGCTCGCTCGGTATTAAAGTGATTTTTAAAACTTATAGTAGATTTAAAAATTGTTCCCTAATCAGGGCCGGCTCTAGCCTATAATATAGCGCCCGGGTGCAAGCAATACCCCGGCGCCCTCAAGTAGGCATACGAACAAAATGGAACATTCTCACCAGAGTGATCGGAAATTCGTGTGCAAATATAAATGACTATATTTTCATTCTGCAGTTTCAAGCAAGGTCTTTTGGAAATTTCGCAGGCTTCCCAATTTAAAAAAAATATATCCTATGTCACTCAGTGATAAATAACAATATGATTCGAAAGTTTTTTTAAATCGTTCCATTCGTTTTTGAGTTTATTCATTACAAATAAAAATACAAAAAAGATTTGTATTTTTGTAGATTATCTCTATTAACATTTACACTAACTGTTGAAAACTAAAAAAAAAAGTTTTTGTTTATAAAAACTATTGTAATTTATCAGAAAGAAATGAGTGTGTGTCAGTCGCTTGGTCGCCTATTTTTTCCACTGCTAGCAAAATTATCAAAATCCTCTACACTAACACTATTAGTGTAGATGTCACGAGTAGCGCTCGACGCCCGTCCGGATATCCTGTATATTTTAAACTTGTGAAAAAATGGGACCAGGATTTTTTATCAATTTTGTTGGAGGTATTAGAGAGAACTCTTTCAAGCTTATGTTATCCTAGTATTATATTTGAATAAAATTTATTTTAGAGTGCCTAGAGAACAGAGACAGAGTTCGGGAAAAGCGAGTAAATCTAGTCACTCTAATCTCATCTCACAAATATTATAAACGCGGAATTTTGTGGGTTTGGATGTTTGTCCCTCAATCATGCGTCAACATCTCAAAATTCAAAATCATTTATCATCATATATCAATCATTTATTCAAATAGACCTTCACAGGCAATTATAGAAAGTCTGACTCTAATACTACCGGTTCGGAAGGTTCCATTTTCTGAGAAGAGCCGTAAATAAAATCTGTAATTACTCTTTTTAAAACAAGCTTAGATTCATTCATCTGAACGGATTTGGATGAAATTTGGTATACAGATAGAACGTATTCTGGATTAACATATACATAGAATACTTTTTATCCCGGGAAAATAATATATCCCTCGGGAAGGTGGGTGAAACCACGGGGCGGAAGCTGGTACAATATAAAGGAAAGTTCAATAAGCATGATTTTGTTATTATGCTTATAAATACTGGGACTTCTTCATAACATCTTATGTGGTATAATGCAACTTAATATTTAGTAATAATTCGATTATTTCGATGGAGGAGTTTGCGAATTGTTGATGAACAATATTATTAATATTATAGAGTATTTTAGGAATTGTCTCAATTACCCGTGGAGTAAGATGCAACTTAAAATCAGTATTTTTAGAATTGAATAACATAATAATAATTCTTTGGATTAGTTTAGGACTTAATGTATGGAATCCTTATCTTTTTTGAACAAAAGTATGGAGTAGTTTGGGAAAAAGCCTTTGTGCGAGTAAATGCTACGGTCTACCTCTCTTACACAAAAACAAAAAACGAAAATACAAATGTGCCCATTATTCTTTAAAATTAAATTCTTTCAACAGTGTCATCTGTTGTCATTTACTGAAAAACAAATATTGCTGTAGTCACTTAGAAACCCAGAATAGGAATTAGTACCCCAATCTCGCCACCGGCGCTGTACTTGCGCGAGTTATGGTGGTAACTTTTGAAGTATGGGCGCTGTCTCTCTGTTGTACGTAGTATTTATATACTCTGAGATTATGTCTACAATTTAGCTTATTACATGATTTTCAAAAAAAATTTATTTTTATTATTAAAAAAAATAAAGTATGTTTTTTATATTTTTTTTAGCACCAGTATCATTTGTATTATCGACCCTGAGTCGCTCGTCGCTGACCAAAACAACGACCTGTATATGGTGACTGGTCATTAGTAAACGATACTGAGACACATGATTGTACTCATAACAAACAACTTTACTAAAGAATTTTTTTTTTTTAATTTACCTAGCACATGTGTCCATAATATTTAGTACCTAACAAAAATAATACACCATCAGCTTTTATTTAATTTACTTATTCAATCTATTTGTTTCTTTGGGAAAGTTGTTTGTTATCAAGAGTACAATCATGTGTCTAAGTATCGTTTACTAATTACCAGTCACCCTATATAAATCTGTAAAAAAATGGAGACAATTTCCTAAATATAAGGGCTAACGGCTAAGACTTCTTTTATAAGGTTTTTTTTTTTTTTTTTTTTTTTTTTTATACCACTACGTTGGCAAACAAGCATACGGCCTGCCTGATGGTAAGCAGTTACCGTAGCCTATGGACGCTTGCAACACCAGGGGCATTACTCGCGCGTTGCCGACCCTGAAGAAATCTCTTCACGCCCTTTTTGAAGAACCCCATGCTGTACTAACGGTAGAACTTTTGTTTTGTTATACACTAAAATCAAAACAATATAGAGCTGAATTTCATGTAGCAAATATACGCGTCGTAAGTGTTTTGCAGAAAAGCGTCCTCAATAATTCATGGTCGTACGTAATAGAAAGTGGATTTTTCGTCGGTGGCCTTACTCATTCTCGAATAGAATAATGATGTTTAGATTACTACGCCATGATGTAAAGTTTACTTATTACATTGTTTACTTAGACGAATCCTCGGTTTATTACCAGAGCTTTTTAATGAAGCATTTTTACTTCGCTTCGGCCTATTTGTATTAAATTTGAGTACGGAAATATTTATTCCTTTCGTGATGAGGAGTTTAGTATTATATTTTTCAGAAGATGTAGAGTATACATACAATGTTGGCGTCCATAACGTGTCTACGGATGTGTTGTAAGCCGTGATGAGCTGTTTATCAACACTTTTTGGTATAGTTAGCCTTTGATTATGCTTAGATTATTGGAAATGCTGTAGCAGTTCATTTGGGCTAAATATAAAAATAACAGTCTCGAATTCTTTATTGAAAAATCAAATAGCAGTTTGTATAGATTTATTTTACAGCGTGACCTATAGGTCACTAAACACCCGCCCCGCAGCGACCTATCAAACGAAGTTAAGGCTGCGTATAAAGCAAAATAACAATCTTAGAATTGAAATTTACCCAAGTAAATATAATTTAAATTAAAAAATATTTTTATATGGGTATTTTCATTATATACGCGAGGGTTCTGCCTGAGCAAAAACATAATGGAATGAAATTTCCTCGATAGAAAAAAATCACAAAGGTACCTCTAATAATAATGAATTTTCGGTTTTATTCGTTCATGGTGTATCTAATTAAGACAAAAATTCGATAAATAATATCACTAACATATGACCTAGGGCTGCTACTAACGATTTTTTAAAATATTCTATACTTTACGAGCTATTTAGATAAGAAGCGCTTCGTTCATTTTTGTGCCGCGAAACACGCTATCTCCATCTCATCTCCACGCGAAGATTAGACATAAGTTTGTTTCATCTGACATTGCGATATTTTTCTGGCTTGGTACGCACTCTTAAAAGCAAATTCTCGAGTCTCGAATGCGACTTAACTTCGAATTTTATTCCGACTCCGGGCGCTAATGGCGTCGAACGAACAAAAACTCCCTTGATTAAAATCGTTTGTCGTAATAAAAGGAGTACTAAAAAGTTACAACCGTACGAAACGGGAGACCGGTAGGCCCGTAAAATCGATCACAAGCCGATACTGATCACGGGGGACAAAAATTTAACGGCGAGACGCGAGATTACGTACCAGTGCTTAATTTAGTGTCCGGAATTAAAGTCGAAATATTAAATTGTCGCTTAGTTGATGCCGGGGCGGGCGTCTCGCGTCAAATGAGCCGTGAACCGGGCCGCGTATATTTTATTAGCAACCCCTCCACTCGTGACGTAGCACGCCCTCCTCGCTCCACCACCGCCCCCGGCCCCCGCGCTACTCACGTCCACACCCGCGCCTACCCTATTTACATTCACGAGTGAACCAACGGCGTGTGAAATTTTATTTCTTCGACAATCTGAGATGAGATTAGCTGTAAATTGAGTTTATGATGGAATCAAATATGCATGTCCCGCCCCGCCCCGGCTCACCCTGCGAGTCGACTACTCTCACGGTTCATCGCGTTCATAAATTCAGTATTCGCTATTTTATTCCTCACGACTTATTCTGTTTCATCTAAATGTACCTACTGATCGATGCTAAAATGAAATATTACTTTGCGCGATTCACTCTTATTCAAATGATCTTGAATGTTTTTATTCCCATTATTTTATGATATTGATGTGTGAGAGAATTATGGCTCTCTCTTTGTATTATTAAATATAAATAATACACCATAAACCATGTGCTAGAACCAACCACATTTGTGTGAAAGTTGACATGGGCAAGAAAGGAGTGGATGCTGGTATGACGAATAGAAGAGACGAATGGAAGAAGCGTACATATTGTGCCGATCCTAAATGATTGGGAACAGGGCAGGCAGATGATGAAACCATGTGCTAGAACCATATTTTATTTTTGACAAAATACATTTTCTATAATCATAGATTATAACAGACAATACTAACAACAATGTGACTGTAATAATAGGTAACTAGGTCATCCGTTTTTACCTCGAAGAAATTTTAGAACTCTCTCTGTCGAATTAAAATATAAAAAAACCGCCCTGAGTCATTGCTTACTCCTCAATTTCACTCACTAACTCTTTAATTTGAATTCAATTTTCATGATAATAATTTAGTATCCGTAAACAAAACATGTAGGTACCAAATCAAAAACATTTCCAATTTTTTTTTTTTTATTAAATCTCTATTAGATGTTGTCAAAAACAGCCTCCTTACCATTGGCACGTAAGTAAGTAGGTAATTGTATCGTGACTGTGCGAGTTAGGCCCGACCTCCTCACCCTGTCAAGTTTTCTCGCGCGTAATCGAAGCTTTACGTTGTTTTTGAACATTTTTACATCATTTTTCTAAAAAAATAAGGTTATTAGTGAAAAGTTATACCTTGGCAATCTGATAATAATTATAAGTGATTAATAATAAAAAAAATATTGCAAGTTTTAAGTATTTTTTCAGGAGATTTATAGTCAGTGAAATAAAGTCGGCCAGTTAATAAAATCTAGTTGCTTTTAGTAAAAATATCTTAATATTGTGGCAACAAAAAAGTTTTCTCAATCGGAAAGTTCGAAAAGTTTTTAATTGACAAAGATATTTAAAAAAAATACCACATAAAAGATTATATCATAGATTTATTTAATGGAAATAATAGGAGAGACACGACAATCCTAGCTAGCGTAACATAAACCATACGGCACCGCAATAAAACAGTCCAGAGAGCAATAACAGTTAACGGTGAGCCAACCGCATATAACCGGATATATCCAAACATAACAGGTGATTACTGCGGCCAATTAACGCGGCAAGTTAATGATACGTCAAACAGTATTCTATATAGTGTATTTTGGATAAGTCTTACTTGCTTTGAAGTGATGACAGTTAGCAGTCCAGTGACGAAGGTTACGGGATCAAACCCTACGATGAACTTTAGCTTTCCGTGAAGGAAACTTTACTAGGTTGGTTGGGTCATTTGTTATACTAATAAATAAATGAATATCTTAGGACATTCCTCACGGTTATCTGATCCCAAACCAAGCAGAGTTTTTACTATGGAAACCAGATAACTGATATACTAAATTTTGTTACGCTAAAATGAAGGTAGAAACATAATGCATTGAGTTTGTCTGCTTAAATACTAACAAGGATTCGATCCTCTCATTTTATAAAGCATATCTAGCTGCCTTCGATACTTGCATATCTTCATACCCAACTTTCGTTAAGAATATCTAAGATTTAACAACCAGTCACAGAGGTATAAATCAATATAACAATATTACAAAGTAAAAAAAAATTGTTTTGTGATTCACATAATCGCATTCTTTTTTTGGTAAATGCTAAAATAATTATTTTTAAATAAAATACTTATCGACCGGTATGAAGGTAGTTAAGAACCAATATTATGATATTCGGTTACATGTCATTGTTGGAACATTAATAATGGGTATATAACTGGTAAAAAATATTTAGATTAATGATTTGTCACAAGTTGACAACCCTTACGTTTCACGTGCCGCGTCATATAGGATAGAGTTACGCAATAGACAGAGAAAGGCGTTGTAGGTGAATAAAATTATTTAACGCGTGCAGCGCTGAGCGATCTGAATTGCACTTTATCGTGTCTTCAGAAGAGTCGCTTTATATTTAAATGTCTTTTTCGAAGTGGGTTTTCTGTACTACTATTGAATATTCTGTGCTATAACATGACTTTTATGGACGGTGACTGACTGAGGACTATGTGAAAGTGATTTATTGTGACTAAAACTTATAATACAGGGTGTTGTTTTGGTCGGCGACAAGCGACCCATTGGAGTTAGTACAAAATATATATTCCCCAAAAATGGACTTAATTCCATTAAATACTGTAAATATGTTGAGAAATACCTTATTCAATTTGAAATAAAATTACCGCAAAGTATGGTTACTAAGCACGTGCACAGACTAGAGCTAGGCGCAAGCCGCCATCGCCCCATCCCTTTACTCCCTCGTACTCCCGTTGAGTATTATGTCTACACTTTAGCTTATTACATGATTTTCAAAGTTTAATTTTTTTTATTTTTATTATTTAAAAAAAACAAAGTATTTGTTTTATATTTTTTTAACACCAGTATCATTTGTATTATCGACCTTGAGTCGCTCGTCGCTGACCAAAACAACGACCTGTATAACTGGAAAATGGCAAAATACAGAAGCCGTGTGACGCCAACATATTAAAAAAAAAACTACTTCACACAGAGTACACTTAAAAGTACGCATTAACGACATTAGGAACTCTGACACTTGATTTTCATGAGCAAAATATAATATTTATGTCGACGAAGCTTACTTGTTTGTTTCCGTTAGGACTTAAAAATATTTCTTATTTATTTTGGGATAGCAGAATCTAGGAATATTTTATATTTCATCAAATATCTAACAATCTATGAAGAATTTTCTGATATAGTAAATGGAAGAATGATAGGTTATTTTAAGGTCTTTAATAAAAAGCTGGTGGTCCTCCTGGAACCTTTGTACCCAACTAGTATCATCATCGCTGTGATTTCGATTGAGTTGTCTTCCGGTGGTCATTTGGAGAAATCGATCCTGTCGCTGCGTTGTAACACGATATCTACCCATGTGCCGTTCAGCAACATCCCCAGTACTGTGATAACGTGACCACAACCTTGATATCACGTTTTGGCTTGTGTGTAGGGCCTCAGCAACGACGCCGACGCGTTGAATAGCACCATTTTCTAACATGCCCACGGCTCGTAACATTTCATCTCGACTCAAAAGACGACGTGACATGACTCTTAAAGCTCACACGGCACGTTAATTTAAAAAAGAAAAACAATCTAATCCCTTTTCATTAATTAATATTAATAAAAGAATTTTAATTTTCCTTGACGTAACGAATAACGAACAATTTCGCCGCCATATTTTGTTTTTCTTTTGTTTTTTTTTTAAATTAACATTTTCAAATTTTGAAAATAGAATAAAAGAGATTTGAATCTGTATATAAACTTTTTTATAGAAACTAATAAGAGATAAAACTATAAAGCCTAAATAATTTAGGACTTTGTCTGATTATTTGTTAACTTTTCAAGAATTAACCTTTAAGCGATCATTATGAAACAGCACGCAGATAGCCTATAGTATGGAGAAGGATATAAGTTACTTTTATCCCGGAAACAAGTGAAACCATGCGGTATTCCTAGTATATTTATATATCAAATCTCAATTATCCTATAAATATTTTGATGGACGTAAGAACTGAAGTTTATAGTATTTTCAGTAAGAAAAGAAAAATATTCTCACTCGAGAGTGTAGATTGAATAAGAATTAGGCATTACCACCCCAGGGAGCTTCGTTTATGTCTGAAGTCAAGTCACTGCTCACTTATCTCTATATAATCCTGTTTATGTCGAATTATAGTGACATCATTCAAGAATATGATATTTCAAGTCGTAAAAAGTTTTATTAGACAAATAATTAATAGTCTATGAAAAGTTTGATGTTCTCGAGGAACTTGTGCAATTTCCGTGACGTATATAAAAATAAACATGACTCGAGAATCTTATGATAATATAGTATTTTTGGAATAATTTCATGGTATTTCCTGTTCAACAAATACTACCTGGAAAAGATTTAGCAAAAAAACTACAGGCGTTAAAAGTAGATTATCACTTTACAGTAGTTGCAGCTGCCGCCATGTTAGCGCGCGCCGTGCGGAGGGGCGTGACTTGCGAGTGAGACGGAACTAACAGCTGCAGTGTATTATGAACCTTATAGTAGTGATATTGATTGTAAGTTTTAAGCATTCTTTCGTTAATCTTCGGGCCATACTTTCTTTTCTGTGCGAACGAAGATTCACGACGCGCCTTATCAGTTGGGTAATACTTTAGTACCATGTAATGGTGCGTCCATGCGACAGAATCCTCTGTGTACATGCTACGCGAGTTAGCACGAGCCGAGCCACGAACGAACAGGATTCATTCGTTATTCGCGTAGCGTGGAACGGGCTCGCGATCGACTGCGCTCCACCCGATTTTCAGATTTTACACGAACACAGGGATTCGCATCTTGAGCTTGTTGTACGCTCAAACTGCGATACGGCTTTAACCAATGATATTATAATAAAAAGAGGTAGATATCGCATTAACGCACACTAATTGTTGCAGACAAATTCAGACAATTTTCGTAATTTTGCTTAGCGGCTACATATAGCTATCTCTTTCTGTACCATACGTTCCGTATTATCTATCGCATTCACCTAATTCAACAATAACTGAACGCCGCTTAGTATGAGAGTAGCATATCTCTATTATAATATCAGCAGTGGATGGCAGTTTAACATTTAGTTCAAAGACTTCAGAGATAAGATTGTTTTCAAAAAATATTTTGCAATTCAGAAATAAAATTCAATCCTACGACTAGTATGAAGCGAATTTTTAAAATTCAGAGTACCATCGAACTTTAAGCCGAATTTTATGCCGCAACGTGATTGAAAGCTGGATCGTTGGTATGGTCAGCAACGTAAGTAGCTGAACAGATAAGATTTACAAAACAACACTATAATTAGCTCTTACATGAAAAAATTAAATAAACCGAGGTTTTGTAAATCTGTGTCTACTAAAATCTACATACTATAAATCTCTACATCATGGAAAGGTATTGATAGATAGATATACTCTATTGTTCTCTGTCTTACCATTGCGTAATGTAAAACAATATTTTTTGGGAAACTGTTTTAAGGTGGTACCCATGAGACAAGCATGCTAAGATTGGGGCCACAGGAAAACCACTTTATAAATAGAAAAATATACTAATTTAAGGCGAGAGATTTGTTATTGTGTTCTATGATAGATAGTATTTTGAAAGTAAATAATTTTGAATTTGAATTTGTTCACAAAAAAAACATGTTACTAAAACAAAAGAGAAAGAATAAGAGTACTATATTAATTACCAAACAATGGGCGTTATATCGCTAAGAAGCAATATAGTTATAGTGTACAAGTATTTTGTAAATTTTGATCTGTTCAACTAATCATGTTGCTGTCTGTACGTAGTTTTATGTCACTCTTTGCGTCTGCCATCCACAACATTATTCTAACGGTGTCTCCAGTTTCAATTACAACCTACGTACACCCTCCGATGTTGTAGGTATCCAAATTTGTTGGGGATATACCAAGAGTGGTAGAGCAGTTCAAAGAGTATCTCGACTGGGGAAGTACCTCCATCTTACAGAATACCGCAGCCAAATTACTTTATGTTGTGTTCCTGCGCGTGAGTAAGGTCACCAGAGCTCATTGGGGAGGGGCGAAGGGTCGGTAACGTGACAGTGATGCCCCGTGTATTGCAAACGTCCAAATGGCTACGTTTACCGCTTATCATGAGACGCGCCGTACGCTCGTTCACAAACTTCGATAACAAAATACTATTTTAAAAGGGAAAGAAAATGTTTTATTTTTTTATTTAATCGCTTGGCTCGCGGTTAAAAATATAACAATGACATCAATTATTATAATAGGACGCGCGTCCTTCGCGAACCACCGGGTCAGCTTGCGTTTGGCCACTGACCCGCCAATAAGGGACGAAGACGAAGCCTGAGATGGAACACGCTTACCCAGAAGGAACCTATTCACTCTGGCCTTAAAAGTCCCTAGATTGTATGAGTCAGGAAACACAGACGCCGGAAGCAAGTTCCACTCCATTACTGTCCGCATTATAAATGAGGATGCAAAATGCTGTGTCCGTATTTTCGGTATGTCAACAACGTACGAGTGAAACTTTTCCTGGCGTCTTGTAGTTCGGTGTAAAAATGGGGATGGTGAAATTAGGTTGAACAATTAAAAAATATATACCAAAATACATCCTGTAGAAAACCGATAGGCAAGCAACCTTTCTTAGATGTTCATTGATGATGATGATGATGATGATGATTAGCACTACTCTCAGCCAGTACAACGACCGACCCATGTCCTATACAACCATTCAAGCATCAACCACCATGTAACTAAGTTTACAATGACTGGTAACTGAATAGTTGTATCGGAGTAAACCAAGGAGTGCGTGGTATGAAGGAGTGTCACGCTCTGGGATGCGAATCAGCGGAATTATTGTGGTTATTTTACAAGATAGAATTAGATATTTGTACAGAGATCATTCTTGAATGAAGCATATAAGATACTTCCATCTTAAAAAACAAGATCCCGTGGAAATACCGGTAAAACCGCGGGCGCAAGCTTGTTTATAAATCCTTTAATATACAGAAACATCTCTATTATCACCTTGTGCTTTTATTTTACTGCATTACTTATATCTTTAATCGAGTTATCATGAAATTCGTTCATTATTTTAATAAACCAATTCTATGTCATCATTAATCTGTTATTGGTGCTTTTCCCATAATCCCCAGGCGCAGCTGGCTGATGCGTAAAAACGAAACACCAATTTCCTCACAATTTCACTCTGGAGCGTGCACATAGAATTTTAATTTATTTTGACCAACTTTAACATTCGTGGTGAGACGTGACATGCATATTATTAAAGTATTTTATGGAAATTCTCTATCCCAGTACTGTGGTGACATCTTGAGGCAGAGTAAGTGTTGACGATAGGAAGGTAATTTCAGAATACAATAATTCCAAGCTTAATTTCTTTAACGATAGATTCGTATTTATTTTGACGGATTGACTTCTGATTTGAACTTTTATTTAGGACTTTGATCGATTTTGGTATATCTTTTACATATTATTATTTTATTCTGTTGGTTATATTTGTAGCGAGGTCTCCTAGCACAAGTATACGGAGATCTCCACTACGTTTATGACTGTATGATTGGAAAATAAAGCATTTGTATTGTATGTTGGCATTTTATACCAATCTTGCGAGGTTCTCACTGTGCGACAACTTTTTATACAAAGTTTTTTATTCAGGCAGCATAATGAACTCAAGTTTGATCCAGAATTACTCTCAAGACGTAGAAAGCATACTGTATGTATTGGAATGCAAAATTTTTATACGGCTTTTATTCATAGATTTTACTGTTTTCTTGGAGGTGTCTTATACAACGAAGTTAATAAATTGCTGTCAGTATATTCGTATAACAAAATTGATTTTAAACATAAAACTTTGAAATGGCTTCAAGCCTTATCGTATGAAGAAACAGAAGAATTGCTCACTGTCTACGCATAATTGATTTATTATTTTATTATTATATTCACCCATTTTCCAAACTCTAATACACCCTCTCACATGCACACACGACACTCACATCCCACACACAGAGAGAATCTCAGACTGACTATTTTCCTCATTTTAAATTTTTTTACTGTTTAAATTTTAATTTATTATGCAATGATTTAGCTTTATATATATGATTTTCCTTTTTTTTACGACCTATGATCTATAATCTGGGGTGGGCGCGGTTTGCTGTAATACAGGCGTCAAGCCTAGCTCAGCAACTGAGGTCTCAAGACGACTGTGTGCTTTATTTTAATTTTACCAAAAAAAAATTTGATGGTAATACTTAGATATTATTGGAAATAAATAAAAAAATAAATAATATATATCTGTAGTGGAAAATATTTGGAAACAATCAGTATAATCTTCGGAAGGTTATAATTATATAAGTTGATATTATTTTAGGTGGATTTCGCGCGACTAAATGCTGTAACATAAAATACCCATTTTTGTTTGTATGAAGCGGTTCTATACATACTTGAATGATCAGACTGCTTGCTTTTCAAAGGAACCAGTAAGCCTAGGAAGAACAAGAAGTTTTAAAATTACTATAATCAAATTTGAGTAGTTAATAGTTACGTAGTCAAACATAAAAACCATACATAGACTAGAGTAACTATTTCATTCCCGCTTCGGTTCAGTTTTTGGCAAAAACCACCAAAATCCTCCTCTAACACAGCAGCCAGGAATTATAAATTATAATATATTTTTCTTATACCAAAATCCCAGAGCGTCTAAAGCGATTTATCTGCCTTGTGCAGTTATGCAATCGCCGGCCACAAGTCAAGTGCACAGCCAGTTATGCGTTATTAATGCGGGGATTTAGACTCGATAATTGTCTGCAGTGACCACCGCACGCGAGCGGCGGTCACATGTTCTGACACTACAGCTAATTCACTTATTATAAATCCGATTAGATTAATCTAATTTGGTGGTGGATTTGATATAAGCTGTTTCAAGGTATACGTAAAAAATAAAACAGGAAATTAAACCTTGCAGTTAATATTAAAAAGAACATTCAAACTCTGCAGGAATAATGAATACTTAGATATTTTAAACTATTATAGTCATTTTGGAAATTAATTAAATAATAGTACATTATGATACATGTGTGCAAAGTTGGGCGCGAGTCGCAGGCGAACGCGATAAGTGAGCCGAGAGTGTAATAATCAATGCACACGCGTGTCATACGACGTTTTTCAACACACTTGCGACGAAGAAAACAGACGTGTATTTTGCAATAAATGTCACTTTAGGAGCGAGTTTTTAAGTTGTCATACTTATAAATAATTATAAGTATGACAACATTATGACAACTTAAAAAACCTCGAGCATATAGATAGTATTGTGTTATTTTTTTATACGACTAAGTCGGTAAACAAGCATATGGCCCGCCTGATGGTAAGCAGTTACCGTAGCCATATGGACGCTTGCAACACACGAAGCATCGCTCACGCCGTACCGACCTTTCCCCCTATGAGCTCTGGCGACCTTACTCACGCGCAGGAAACTTTACACAACATAAAGTTATTTGGCTGCGATATTCTGTAAGGTGGAGGCACTTCCCCAGTCGAGCTGCTCTTTGAGCGAATGAACGCTACACTCTACCTCTCTTAAAAATATTATGTTTAGGTAAATAAAAAGATAGTAAATAAAATTATGAATGACCATGTTCTGCATGAACGATGTTTTAGAGGCATATCTCGACAGACCTCTCTTTCAAACGGCGGTCAACCTATGATTGAATCCAAACAAAAACTTAACATACATCTAGGCCAGTGTGTATTCGCATCCTATGCACTGCAAAGCCAAGCCAGGTCAACTGTCAATGGCATAATGCCAAGTAAGCTAATCTTTGAACAACCCAACTCGCCAATTGCCGACAAGTTAGAAAGGAAAGAAATTGATGTCCGTTGCCAAAACCAAGTTATACCGACACGTGAGGTTTTTGTTCTTACTATCTTGGGAATTAAATGTAGAACTAATAATTTCCTCATAGATGGGCCATGTGGCGTGGAAAGAATATATCTATATGAAAGGGCTGATGACTACGTGTAGACTCTATAAAAAATCAGCTAAAAATAAATCTCACAAATTAATACCGAATTTTTGCTTTTATTCAATTAAAATCATTACCAACCGCACCACAATCATTCTTACCGCTCAATGAGGGACTCTTTTCACGCCACCTACTAATATGATGTACCAAAGAAGTCGTGTAGGACTTTTATGGATATACCTATATATATACCCATTCCGTTCCCATCTACGAGCCTATGGGTATATTTATTTATATTACAAAAATAGATATAATGCCCAGTGTTTACAACGCCTGGATTTATTGTATTTTTTCTTAATTTATAAACCTAGGGGCCAACCACAAGCTCTTAAAATAATATTATTATAACCTTATTTATCTTTTGTCCTGTTTTAGCGTCGGATGTCAAAGAAGGACAAAAGACAAATAAGGTCATAATAATATTGTTTTAAGAGCTTGAGGTTACCCTCAGATCCCCTGTAGGTATTAGACTTCTTTACTATCATATACCTTACTTAATTAGTATGCACTTTTTTTAAACAGTTTTAAAACAAGAATTCCATGAATTTTGCACATCGTAGCGCTCTTTGTGCACAATTTTGCGAAAAATTTATCTGAAGCGTGGACAAAGCTTTGACGGCACTATCCCAATGAAATTAAATGACATAATTGGAAAGCCTATTTGGTGGAAATCTAAAATGCTGGATAGTAATTTGCATTAAGCATAGTTCATCCGGACCACTATAATTTTCGTATTTCAAATTCACCGCAATTTGAATGTTACTACCTAAATGAGTAGGTACAAAATTGACTGTGGTTACAAATACGATTTATGGAGATTATTGCATTTATTTGGTTATCGTTCAACGCGAATTATATCAGGTTACAGATAAACAGGTAAAAGTACCAAGTGTACTGCAACTTTAATTTTATCTACTTAAAAAATAAGTAGAAACTAACTTAAACTTTTAAGTCAGCATTAGGATGCTTTCTCACGGTTTCTCTAAAAACCGTATTTTGGGAAATGTACAAAAGTATCGATTCTACAATATGCTAAATGAACTATTAGGTCGCTAATCACTGAAACACCTGTCCATATTGTTCTACAAAAGTAATAAAAAAACTCGAAAAAATTCAAATTTCCCGCCTCGGAACTGATGTAATATAAAATCTTTCTCTTCGTGATATGTGCGCCTACCAAAGAAATGGATTAATGTAATGGACATATCCTTTCCGTTACACGTTATAGAAATTATAGTATTTCTATAGGCTTCAAGTACTTATGCGAAATCGTTACCCACCGCTTAAGCATTCACAAATTTGTTGACTGTAAAATAAGGACGACTAGTTTCTGACGTCACAGTGCCTGACCGCAGTCTAGGCTATTTGAAACCTAGATTCAAACTGTTACACCGTATGGCTATAGCCTGCCATTAGCCCCGACGACTGTATCTGAAATGCAAGCTACGAATAGGTGAGAGTGACATTTTGGAGTTGATATTCTAGTAAATTTGTATTTTTTTAAATACTTATACTGCTGTAAGTAATGATACGGCCGGAGGTGGCATGTACACAAAGCCTAGAAGGAAGGTTCTCAAGTGCAAATGTCGTAATACATACACACCGGTAGGTGCTTGTCGATAGATTTTCAACTTAAGTGTGGTATTCAGCTAGGTACATAGTACTCTAACACAGTACAAATTGTATAATCGACTAAGTAAATAGCCCAAAATTCTTCGTCATAAAACTTACGCTATTGCAATATATCAATTAGGAACGAAAAGTAGTAGTAGCACAGTTTGTAGTACTAAATACATAGTAATTCATGCTGTAAGTAGATCTGACTGGGTTTTTTTTACCTTGCCTTGCATCATGTGGTATTTATACCCTTTTGCAAATAAGAAGAAAATCTAAGCTTTATGAGTACTCGTCTATGTTTTAATTAAATACTTAATTAAGACGCAAAACAAAGTTTAATTCAAGTAAATTTGGATAAAATAGTCAAAACACAGGCCATATTCAAAGGCGCATGTAGTAATTTCCGTTTATTTCATCCGTGATTGTGGGGTAAGAGACGCAATTGTCGGCCGGTCGCAGCTTAAATAGAGCGGACCACAATCAAGACGGAGCGCAAAATCCTATTTCGTAAACAGCGAAGCAGGTGCCCGTAGCAGGCAATCTCGTTTGTCTTGACTCCGAACTGCTGGGACGACCCACCGAAACACTAATTGGGCCATTTACCCTGGTAATCCAAGTCGCCAATTTAATTTGTGTGCCGTATGTTGGAACGATCTTTGTGTCGGTTTCATTATTGCTTTATACAGGTGATACTGTAGTATTATTATATTTGTGAGGGTTTATTAGGTTTGATTATCAGGTTACAGAAATAAAATAAAATGTAGAGTAGGTACTTAGCTATTATTCGATGGATGATAGGTAATCTATTATAAGATTTGGGGACCTTGACTGGTACGCTTCAGATAATTGTGTACATCTTTATGTTAGCTAGTTAGTTAGTCCAGTGTAAAGTAATGTCACTAAATAATAATTTATTTTTAAAAGCACTTTTATTTCATTACGTAATCATTTCGTATCATTATATAGGTAAGTAATTCAGCTAAAAGCTAGAACTCGACATAAAACCGCTTCGCTTATTACCGAATCCACTCACAATACCGTGTTTCTCACTTTTTCGTCTCCACTCGAACGTGGGACAGCGACAAAAAATAAGTCATTTAGCTTAATGCCCTACACCGACGATGTATCGGCTAATTACTAAAAACGCTACGGTTTTTCGCCATCTCTCACTGAAGGAAATACCATTATGACCCGCCTCCTTCTAATAAGTTTTCTACGTGTGGTGTGTGCTAATTTTGTTATAATGTCAGTTTCTGCCGAGTTATGAAGCCTGCCATAAATGTATCTGTAGAAAAAGATGCCATTACTTTATTAAATGTGTGGGAAGAACTTTAGTTTGTTTTTCTCAGTCTATCTTTAGAGTAATAAGATGGCGTACTCTTGGTTTCTAGTCTTTCAACTTAAGTGGAAGTAATATTACATTTTTATATAAAAAATATAGAATAAAAGCTTGAACTAGTCCATTTATATCTTATGATAAACTTCGTCGAAGAACGAGGTGTATTTCGGCCATGATTTCGTCGGAACTTTGACCTCGGCTCGAATTGGCCTTATTATATTCAAATTACACATTCAAAGCCAGGTTCAAGGGGCGACGGACGTTTCCACGGAGTAATTAAGATTTAGAACTCGCTCTCTGTTTAATTTTATGTTAATTTAGTGTAATGTTAAAAATTTAATCTGATTTGGGTAATTTGATGTGATTCCACAGTTTGTACCACTGTGACCTATTTGCTGAATCTACGAATCGGATATTTTTAGCATTTTAGTTTTGACTCTCTAGATAGATAAATGAGGATTTCTCTTTGATTATTTAGAGTGATAAAAACAGAGCTTCTAATGTGGAAACTAGATAACTGATATACTACACATAATACATGCTTATATGGATAGAAGAAAGCGCTGAGCTGACCTGATCAGTTTCTGGGAGTTGCTGAATGCAAGCGGTCCAAAACCGATCGTTGCAGAAAACAATGGTCTATGATCTGATGTAGACAACCTTGGACTGTATTAAATAGGAATCAAACGCGAAGCATTCAGGGTAATAAACCTCTACGACAACCGGCCCAAGTTCTTAAATGGTGTTAGATGTAAGGCGACGAAAGTCCCGGGTTCAAGTCCTACAATGAGCTTGAGCTTTCGGTGAAGGAAAACATCGTGAGGAAACCATAGCACGGCATACTGTATAATACTCACCTGGCTGGCTACCACCTTCAAGTTGAAAATCTGTCGCCAAGCACCTATCGGTATGTTACGACAGCTGCACTTGAGAGCCAGTTCCTTCTAGGCTTTATGTGCTTACCACCCTCGGCCACATCATCACTGATCATGGTGAGATTATGGTCAAACCCAGGCCTACACACAGTAAAAAACAGATCTATTTAATAACACAATTAAGGAGCTTATCCATTGAATTCGTAAATCTCGTTACACCACGATCTTCCGTTTTCAAACATTAACACCTGTGAAAGGTAAAGAATACCTAATTCTCATGTAGTACCAACATACCAAAGGCTCGGGGCGTCGACGTGCCGGAAGTAGGCCGTTACCGCCACTTCCGCCGGAAGCGCTGAGAGCGCCACCTGCCTGAAACTTGTCGAGTTTACGTGCCCGTTTGTTGGGTGTGAAAGATTTGTTTTTTGTTTGAAATGTCTAGAGTTTTTTTGAGTTTATCAGTATAGTCGGGTATTTAGGAAATAATTACAAAGATGGACTTATTTGCTCATAGTTTCTTAGTTCAGTGGCAAAATAGTTACAAAACAATGTTTGCTAAAGGTTGCTTTTTCGTTTCAAAGGTAAGTTTTCAGGAAACGTGTAGGTAGAATAATTAAATAATTGTTAATCACATACTGACACCAATTTGTCAGTATCATTTGCTAACACACTCTATCGACTAATATTGAATCATAATACAAACAATACTGACCGAAGCACCCTAAATCAGTTGACGTCATATTCAATAAAATGATAATGTGAACAATACACACTCGATTCTCATTACACGATTATTCGATTCGTCGGAATCGATTCTCGCGTCGAACGCCACCATCGCGTACCGGAGAACTAATGAATAGCCGCCATTTTGAAAACGCTGTCAATAATAGATTTGAATCGGTTGCCAGTCAATTGGATATTGACCTACGTACCTGAAAACCTTATATATTAATATTTGCACGTATAATTTGAATATGTTAATGCGTATTTTGCAAACGGTGTTGTTAAATGGATGTTGAGTATGCAAACTGCTTATTTAGGAATTATGTTTAATGCTAAATGACCGCAATGCGACGTGAAATAGTTATAATTATGATAAAAAGGTATTTAAATCTGAACATTATGCGGGAAAATGAAAATTCAACAATGGAAATTGATAGTTGAAATATAGATTTTAAATAATGTTTAGGCTTATGTTTGACTAAGTGGCCAAAGGGGACAAAGTGGCCAAAGGTGACAAAGTGGCCAAAGGTGGTTCAGTTTTCGATGATAGACTTTTAGACCACTGTGCTGTGGTTCGTATTAATCTTTTCCTTTAAACGTCATATTCATTGTAAGAATCATTAGAATTCAATTTACTAATATTATACCAGCAGTGATTTAAAGGGTGGACATACTCATCAATAAAAATAATGTTCACATGAGACAAACACAGAAATAGCAAAAAAAACATAGAAACGATCAATCGTCCAGATCATCCTCGATCAAAATGTATAAATTATAAGTAGCCCTGGATACAACATGTAATAGAAAGTTTATATACATTAAAGATGCATTACAGTAACTTTTTGGTACTAGGCGCACAGATCACGGAAGAGAAAATTTTATATTAATATTTGCAAGGGACGCAAAATGATAATGACTCTCATTGACCGATGACATATCGGTTATGATTTTAAATCAATAAAACTGGAAGCAAAAAATTTGTATGAATTTTTGAGTCATTTATTTTGAGCTGAAACTTTTTATAGAGTCTTTACTTGATGTAGTCTTCACCCCTTTCGGGTGTATATACCTACCCTTTTAGTTACATCCAGTATATCATATCACAGATGAAAATGTATCCAATTTATTGCGCTAGAGATGACTCCAGTGCAATAAATTGGATAAATTTTCATAATGAAATTACATCCTTGTGAAACTGTTGAAACAATAGTTTTTTTTTTAATTAAAAGGTCTTGCGTTTGGCCACTGAACCGCCCATAAGGGGCGATGACGAAGCCTAAGATGAAACACGCTTACCCAGAAGAAACCTATTCACTCTATATCCTATGTCACAGGCTTACCTAGTATAGGCATTAGGTGCTCAACCGAGCAACTATAATTACTAGCTGGAATCCTTTTTATTGTAAATTTATTTGTACACTTTTGTACACTTCTTTTGTTATGAATAAATAATTTTCAACTTTCAACTTTCAACTCTGGCCTTGAAAGTACCTAGATTGTATGCGTCAGGAAACACAGACGCCGGAAGCAAGCCACTCCCTTGCTGTCCGCATTATAAATGAGGATGCAAAACACTGTGTCCGTATATTAGGTATGTCAACAACGTACGGGTGAAAATTTTCCCGGCGTCTTGTGGTTCGGTGTAAAAATGGGGATGGTGGAATAAGGTTGAACAATTCCTGTGCACACTCTCCAAAATATATCCTGTAGAAAACCGATAAGCAAGCAACCTTTCTTCGATGGTCAAGGCTTGTGAGTTTCGCCTTAATTAAAGACTCATCTCCAATTAGTCTCCTGGCTCGGCGGTCTATTGAATCGAGGGCCTCAAGCTGGTACTTAGCTGATCCATCCCAAAGATAGCAGGCAGTACTCCATGCATGACCGGACTTGTGCTTTATAAAGTTAGAGCAACTGCCCAGGCGTGAAGTACTGCTTGACCTTAGAGAGGATATCCAGCTTAATGGCAGCTGTTTCTGCCTTCGACTCAATAGAACAGCCGAAGTTTATTTTGGCTGTTAATGTTATGCCTAGGAGACCAAGCCGATCGCATATTGGCAAGGATATATTTTGGAAAGTAGGAGCCTGGTGGATGAAAACTAGTTAAGAATATGACAAAGAAAAACCCGGCAGAAACAGAACTGTGCAACATACACAGAGTACAACAAACGCATCCACACTACTCCAACGTAATTGTAAATGATAAATGGGTTGAATTTTAAACATGATGCATTCGGGCGATACACGCACGACCTACCCATTGCGGATGATTTGACATCGAGTGATCATCGCAACGATGACTGCTCCCCAATTTAATGATGCCTTTGGCAATTTCGTTTCGTCCTCAGTGTACACGTTGACAATTTCATATTGATGTGGCTGGCTGTAAATACGTTCCTATGATACCTTGTGTGGAATATGTATTTAATATTTAATTGTAGATATCGATGGTTATTATACGGATTATAAATAAAAAAAAATAAGTAAATAAAAGCAAAACACAATGTGTTATTATTTGAACTGAAATATCTATCAATATATGAAAATAAGTAAAGCATCAATGCGCTCACTATAACAATAATATGTGAAGGAAAATGTATCTCTATATTCAAGCTAACTAGCTATGTTTCCTTTCTTTTGAAAACTAACAACCCTATACCCCCATAACACGATCGAACGAGCGCATACACCCATAAATCAGATGGGAATAAAAGAAATCCCCTCCAAAGTGGGTTCCGCCATGGATTTGTGATGACAGACAGACAGCGCGTAACAAAAGTTTCTTGTTTTATTGGAAAAGTACGAGTAACATCGCATTTTTCACTCATAGGGTGTTGGAATTACATTGGATACATGCGTGTTATTTTGAGTACTCTTATACTTAGAGATTTATTAGGTTTTATATCAGGCTTGAGGAATAAATAAAGGCTCTAGCAATGTATCTGTCAAAGAATACATTCTAGTACCCATTTCATTTGGGTTTTTCAATTACTATTTTCTTCGTCTTCAAAGGTTTGAAAATTAATGGTCTTATCTCTATTAATTGCTTTAGTAGACTTGATTAATATTGATTTTTCGAATTAAAAATTCAATAGGCATGTAGGTATGTTCTGGAGGTGGACCTCGCTATTATTTAGTGATACTCACGCTTTAGCAGTGGTGATATAGGTACGACTTGGTACTATTTTAATTATATGTTACCTAAGTGGTGACTTAAGCGAAGGTAGTAAGCAAAGCCCACAAGGATCTGACCACGGCAGAACTTTTCCCTGCGAACTGACACTGAAGTTTCCGGAATATACCGGTGGATGCCTGGCAACAGATTAAGCTTGTAGCTATCCAGGCGTGTACTACAAAGTAAATAAATAAATATCCTGGGACATTCCTCACATACGGTCATCTAATCTCAAACAAAGCAGAGCTTGTACTATGGAAACCAGATAACTCATATTACATTACTACTTTTTGTTCTAAATACATACTTAATTACACTGAGACTCACAACATACAGACATTTTCATGCATACAAATTCATGTCCTGTGTGGTAATCGAACCCACGACCTGCGGCGCGATAGGTGGAACCATAACCAACCGCGCCAACTGGCCCGTCAATAAAATCGTGCTATACGTACTATCCTTACTATGAGCTCCTTACGTGAAGAAACTTATCATAGGATACGAATCCATGACCTTCGGCACGAAATTCTATGTCACAACCACTGAGCTAAAAGCAAAGAAATAATTTAATTATAATAAAAACAAAGAATATAATTTCCCTCGTTCCATGATTCATAAATAACGAATTGGCAAAGTCAAGCCAGTAAATCAGAAACTTTCAGAATATTTAAAAAAGGCGATAGCAACAAATCCTGTTCTTAAAACTAAAATACAAGTGGCCCGATTCAGTCCTCCAGATACGCAAATCGGATTGGTGGCCGCTTGTATGCGCAGGAAGAATGAAAAATAAAATAAACCGGCAAAAGTATAAAAGCTCAGGCTAAGCAAAGGCTGGAGGCGTTGTGGTCAGTAGCTGGCAATAAATTATGAATTTTGATTTATAGCTTATTTTTTTTTATCAACAGAAATAATGGTAGATAATACATTAACTCCATGCACACCAAGACATTAGGTACAATATTACAGAATATAAGTAACTTCAAAATCATTTAAAGTGGAATAAAACCAAGGCTTCTCGGAATAAAGTTGTGGGAGGTATTCGAATTAAACAGATAGGTGTTGCTGCAGTACAATTTGTATAGACCGAATACTTTGATCAGTCCTATTTTAATAATGGTCGTCCTACGAATAAGCAAGCTTTTATAATTTATGTCTGTGGAACTTTGAGCGACATACATTTAATAGACATGAATATCTACGTAATTAAACTAATACCACACAACGCACAGCCCCAGGATTGGTAACATAGGGGTGCACTGAGAAAGGATTTCCCGAAATTCAGCTCCTAAGGTGGTAACACACCCTGTTACCCCGCAGGGTTGAAAGCTGGTTAAATTATACTAGCTGTCTCGCATGGTTTGACCCGCGTTCCCGTGATAAAACGTAGCTTATAATACTCGGGGATACTGTAGCTTCCTATTAGTGAAAGAATGTGAAAGAAAAATTCTAACGAGGAACTAACGTTCCAGAGATTAGCCCGTCTAAACAAACAAAAAAACAAACTCTTTGCTTTATTATATTATTATTATTATATGTAATATTATTTTGTTTTTCTCGACATTTGTCGGTTTTTTTTAAGTACCCCGTCCTGTGACCCACGGGGAAAAAAGGTACCTAATTTCCCTTTCTAGTTAGTATATTATAATATAGTTTATAATATTATATATTATCTTATATTATATTATATTGCCTCATAATTTTGTATAAATAACGTACCTACCTAGATAGCAGCTACTTACCACACGGCATCCGCACTAGCAAACAAAGCTGTCTCAATTGTGAACAGTTCACGGGCCGGCGAGCAACTTATTTTGCTTACTTTTTCATGTACTCGTCCACTTAAGTTGCATTTTAAAATTAATGGAAATATTTCAGTGTTTGTTGGAAGCGACAAATTATTAACCATGGTGTAAATTGAAGTTTCTGTGAAATTTACAATGTTCAATATACTTTTGAATCTTTAGCAAAGGTATTTCACAGTATTCGGATTTGTATTTTTGTCCAGCATGCCGAAGGATGCCTTTACAATGCCTGGAAAGCAAGTTCTTTGAAGCTAGTTTGGTTTTACAGACTTTTGAAGGTTGTCGAGGCTACACTGTACTATGGTGAGACCAATAAGCGAAATTTAATAACCCTTTGGATTTGAATTTTCTTGGATCGTTTTCTTTTAACCAACTATGTTTATTATTTCGTGTTATTTATTCATAATAATCACATATTTTCTAAGTCGTTTAATGTATCTGTGAATGTTTTCCTAAGTTCAATAAATTATTAGTTTCTATACCTGTATCTAAAACATGGTAGCCGCTGGATAAAATTTTCAACTTTTTTTGATAAACCTCTACAAAATCCACATTACACCAATTAGCACTGTGATACCACCACTCCAGTTATAACTGAGAGTCCTCAGCAACTCGCAAAAATTCTAGACCGAAATATAAAAAGGAAGCCCAAAAAATAATCCCGAAATTACTGCCAACACGAAGTTTTCAGAAACTGACAATTTTATTTGCAGCAGAATTTTTTCATAACCTATACAGCGTTCATAAAGTTTAACCGTTTGCGCTGGTAAAGGCGTATGTAATTTTTTTACTCCGCGTCCGCCCAAATTGCCGAATAAAATATTACCTACATTTACTTTCAGACTGGCCCGTGGCTTGGTTTGGGGTTTATTTGATAGCCAATCGTTAGGTATGCCTTCAATTTTTGAGGCCAGAGCCTAATGGACTAATATTCATAAATGTCGTGCGTGGGTTATATCTTATTTCATGAATACGCTAACATAAATTGAAAAATGATTTTCATCTTGTTTGAGATGATATGCAATGTCGTGGAATCTCAATCTACCTCCTTGATGTGTGCTTTAAAACAGTGACCAGTTTTTGATACTGTAAGAATCACTCTTATGTTGAGGTTATAAACATTACTTAATCGCTTGGCTCGCGGTTAAAAATATAACAATGACATCAATTGTTATAATAGGATAATAGGATAACCAACGGGTTAATTAAGGCTTGTGTAAGATTACAAGCTCATTATAGTAAGTAACTAATCATGTGGCCGAAAGTGGCGAGCACGCGAAGCCTTGAAGAGAAGCCTGGCTCGCAAGTACAGCTGCCAAGATACATCAGCAGGTGCTTGGTGACAGTTTGTAACTTGAGGGCCAGCTAGTCCTACGATCGTTTCCTTATGATTATTCTCCTGCACTGAAAGCTCAAACTTATTCGATTCAAACCCACGATTTTCGCTACGGTATTTGACGCCATTACCACAGCCTATAAAAATATTATTGAAACCTTTTCAAAGGCGTATCTCCATAAATAAAAATATGCTCTATAAGTTGCAACGTTGCAATTTGACTAGGATCAAACAAATTTCCATATCAAACAGGATTTTACATAGCTAACCGCATACGTAAAGTCATAGAATTTTTTATCTGAAAACTTTCTCTATGAATAACTTTCGACGAATAAAAAACATCCGCCGCGGATGCTACTGAATTAGCTTCGCTCATAATACGAGTGTACGTTTCAATTCGAGCATCAAGTAAGTTTGGTAATAAAATATTTGGTAAAAGAGCTGGTCGATCGGATAAATGAATTATCAGAAGGGTAGCACAGAGCAGTAGATAAAATAAGATTAAAATAAAGATAGCAACAGGACGATGATATTGTATGTGTTTCGAAAATGCTATTAGGGGATTTAACTATATTACCACCAATTTGTGTTAAAATTTTGCTGAAATATTATATGTAAATAAATGTATTACAATTAATAACTCAAATATTATGAAATTTAATTGTAGAATGGAGGAAAGGATCAAAGATGACGATATATGCCCGATGGTAAACGGTTTCAGTCGCCTTGCAACACCAGAGGTATCACTCAAGCGCTACCATGTACCACTGCTAGAGCTTTCTCTATAAGCTGAGCATCCGCGGTATGAAGTCGCCAAATGTCAAAAAGCTAAGTTTTTACTTAGCTTTTTGACATAAATATGGTAGGTAAATTAATTTACCCAAGAATATAGGTGTACCTGCTAGCATTATTTTGCTTCAAAATTGTATAAGAAAAATAAGGAATTCCTTTTGCGAGGTACACGTTGTTAATACTCTTTTCATACTTTATGGTAATATAATATGAGCTCCGATATTGATGAGATGGGTGGCTGCGCCGCCGGTCGATTGCGCTTATTCTAACATGCAAATAGGAGACGGTACTTCGCTTATGCACTGTGTATTGGATAGGAGGTTATTGCAAAGGAGTATTGGATAATCGTATTCTTATACCAGACATGTATTCTGTTATATATTTTACTAGCTTCTGCTCGCGGCATCGTCCGCGTGGCCTACAGGAAACAAATGACATATTTTTCTACAACAATAAAACAAAACAACTTCATCCCGCTTCGAGGTTGGAATTATTAAAAACGCTGAGACACGTATTCATTAATTTTCAATCTTCAGCCTAAACACAACATTTGAAGATCCTAACTTCGAAACTGACGGACTTTCATACAAACTTTCATCCCCCATTTTACCCCCTTAGGGGTGGAATTTCGAAAAACCCTTTCTTAGTGGATATCTACTCTTCACAAAGAATATACCCTCTAAATTTCATGTCTCTAGGACCAGTGGTTTAGGCTGTGCGTTGATATATCAGTCAATCAGTCAGTCAGTCAGTCAGGACTTTGAATTTTATATATATAGATTAGCTATATTAATCTGAGTAAGAAACAACGTTACGTAATGTATCTACGTACTCCGAACAGACTTTCTAAATCACTTCATTCTTTTCTTATCTTTTTTGTGATTAATGTATTTCTATACAATCATTACCAACTACTTGTTTTCTACTGTAGCAATCTGGTATTTCATATGAATGGTGTTCTTACACGCAGCTTGGCTATCCAAAGAGGAAACGCTGCCAGCCTTCTGGGAACCCTGCCGTTAATCGGAAGCAGCGGCAGGCTTGAGGAAATTTTCTATATATAGATTGTATTTTGTACATATTTGTTGTACACGCAGTTATATAGATAATTCAGAACCACCATCATTTAGCCATCTCCAAGCGCTTTCCTGACACTAAATGGCGCCGTCAAATTATTGATAATCTAAATTTAACAATTACCGTCTTATTAATAAATAAGGTGTAAGTCAAGTATAGTTAAACCTAGGATTAAAATATATCCGTCACTTTCTAATGTCATATAAACAAAAAGGGATGAGGCTATCTTAATACTTGGTTAGTACAAGACTGACTTAAACCTTATTTATTAATAAGGGGGTTAGAGTTCTCCTTTCAACTTATTGATAGTGTAGCGACATCTATCAGCCATCTATCAGTAACACTGAGATAGTTCACACACTGAAAGATAGATGGCGTGGCGCCACATTAGCCTACATCCTGCATCGCGCTTCGAAAATCTCCATATATACCACGGAATAGATAAATATATACAACTGTCCGACATGTACAGTTGGACCGCGGTCCCCAGGCGCGATGACCCAGCCTGGCGGAAGATCTTCCCTTTTAAATGGAGGTGTCATCCACCTTGCACCTCCATAATAGCATTGCCATTTAGCGTGATAATGGTGCGATTTGATACAAATTTTATATTTGTACGCATTTCAGGTTTTATTTTAGCTAGTAAATTATTGCAAAACAACTCACCAACGACGTGTATGAATGCGGATCTAACTTGCGTGTGGAACGACGGCGCATCCGCCGACACCTCGCATCGGTATCGGCCTGCAAGGGCTCGCGTCGCTTGGCGAAGCACCACCTGCTGGGACGTTGATCTTGACACCTGGAAAATGGTCGAGTATGAGAATCATGAGAGTATGTTAGTAAGTATGAAGTCTAGAAATTGTAGTCAAAGTCAAAGTCAAAGTCAAAGCCATTTATTCAATTTAGGCCCCAGAAGGGCACTTATGAAGGTCAAATTTACTGAAGTTACCACCGGTTCGGAACTCGGCCTTCAACTGAGAAGAATCCGGCAAGAAACTCAGCAAGGTTACATTTTTTATATATTTTTTGGACAATCTGACTATGTTTGGCTTTTTTTTTCCAAATATTAGTTAAAATAATATATAGATCTCCAGCGTATTTTGTCCTAATGGCAGATATGCTTTAGCCAGATGCAATCTGCACAGTATGGGAAAGTATTTACAGCCTTTTATTCAACAGTAGATGAATAAAGGCTAACACCATGTACCTGTAATTTTAGATTTTGTGTAAGTACGTAGTAGTCTGAAGCGCCATCTTGCATGCGGTAAGCCGATAGTCGTGAAAATCTATGACATGGGCCTATCTTCAGTCAATTAAAATTAGGACTATGCAAAAATATTCAATCAGAATATATGTATGTACCTATATTATAACCTGTATATTACCTGTGCTCCGCGGTTTTACCCATATTTGTTATTATAATAGCTTAATAATTACGTCAATAAACAGGCAGAAATTATATTCCGAACCGGGCACATATTTCCTGAATATACGTACATACGATAAGTACGTTACGCACAATGTATAATACGCGTACGTCATGACGTTTCTCGCTTTGCGCAAGAGTTTCGCGGTGGCTGATAACAGCGTCCAAATTAAATATTATATCGTTATTACTATATACGTCACGTCATTATCACATACAAGTCAGGTCTAGTCGTGGCTAATATGAAAAAACTGTTAGCGAATGAATGAGGTCACAAACAAATTAGCTGCTCCTGCTGGCAGCTTACATATGAGTACTAAATCGAATATGTTCGTTTGTGTCATTTTTTGAAGATTTTTTGTACAAATGTCTAACTCTCATCTATCATCTAAAATAAAACTATTTAAGATAATTATTCCGTCTTTGGATATTACTAATTGGTTATGGGCTAATAAAAATGTCCATATCGGAAGGAGATCAAGCTCGACCAAAAGAATTATATGATAATATGAATCATGGTAGTAGCAACTTACCACCGTTCGAAAAATTGGAAGGTCAGTCAAACTATGCTACTTGGAAGTTTCAAATGGAATTATATTTAATCCACGATGGATTATGGCAATATGTGAGTAAAACTCCAGATATTACTGACCAAGCGGGCTTGATGCGCGATCAGAGGACACGCGCGAAGATAGGATTAATGGTCCAGAAACACTGCTTAGTACACTTGAGACAGGCTAAAAATGCAAAAGAAGCTTGGGAATCTTTAAAAAACACTTTCGAAGATGCTGGTGTCAATAATAGATGTCGCTTACTTGGCAAATTAGTCAGCCTGAAACTGGAACAATATAATAGCATCAGAGCATATGTGACAGAAATCATGTCAGTTGCACAAAATCTGAGAGACATCGGCAAGGAGGTCGATGACGAGATGCTGGCGGCACTCATGCTGCAAGGACTTACCAAAGAATACACAGCCTTGAGACTTACCATGGAGAACTCAAATGTTGCACTCACGTCTGACTATGTCAAAACGAAACTTCTTGGTTTAGATGATTACAGAAATGTTACTACATCAGAGACTAATCAGCCGTCAACGGCACTTATTTCAAAACCTAAGAAAAATAAACAGAATAGTAACAGAGGAAATCAGAGAAATTCTCAGAAACAAGTCAGATGTTTTATATGCGATGGACCGCATAAGGCGTGGGACTGTCCTGATAATCCGAAGAAACACGGAACTTCAAGACGGCAGAGGCACTCCTCAATTGCGCATGCTACTGCTACAGATGGAAAAGAACGAGACTGGATCGTAGACTCGGGAGCTTCTTTTCATATGACGAATCAAAAAGATTGGCTTCGTAATTACCACCAGCAGGAGCAAGTTGAGATTGTTTGTGCGAATGGGGGTAAGATTTATGCGAAAGGCAAAGGCGATGTGGTAAGTGATGATTCGAACTTTACAGTACGAGGAGTTATGTATGTTCCAGAATTGAGTACGAATTTACTTAGTGTGAGTACTATGGTAAATAGAGGTAAAGTAGTTATTTTTTCGAAGAATGGTTGCGAGATTTATGAGTCAGATGGATTTGTAGCTAAAGGGAATGTATTAGATGAACTGAGTGAAAGTAATGGTGTTTATAAACTGACACATACTAACCATTTACAAAAATTTACTAATGATTATTCATTTTTAGCTACTGATGATAATTTGTATCTTTGGCATCGTCGAACTGGACATTTGGGTCTGCGCAATATGAAACTTCTTCGTGACAAAATGGCTACAGGACTTGAGTTTAAGTCAAAGGTTGAGAAGCTAGAGTGCGTATCATGTCTTAGAGGTAAGCAGACAAGACAACCTTTTAAAAAGAGCGGATCCTCAAGAGCTAAGGATGTACTTGAGCTCGTATATTCTGACATATGCGGCCCAATGAGCGTTGCGTCTGTGAGTGGATGTAGATATTTCATGACACTGATAGATGATAAAACGAGAAAAACTTTCGTTTATTTTCTTAAAACGAAAGATGAAGCTCTGGAAATAATAAAAGAGTTTAAACGGTATGCAGAGAATCACACCGGAAAAAGGTTAAAAATATTGCGGACTGATAATGGAGGAGAATATGTTAACAGAAAGATGAAAGCCTTTACCAAGCAACATGGAATTCTTCATCAGCTTACTGTTGAATATACTCCTGAGCAGAACGGAGTAGCTGAAAGAGCAAACCGCACTATCAACGAGAAAGCCTTAAGCATGTTGGAGGATGCTCGCCTTGACAAGCGGCTATGGGCTGAAGCAGTGAGAACTGCTGTTTACCTAAAAAATCGATCCCCAACTTTAGCCGTGAAGGATGTCACACCAGAAGAGGCTTGGTCAGGTAAGAAACCAGATTTAAAGTTTCTTCGAGTCTTTGGATGTCGTGCTTTTATGCACATCCCTAAACAAAAACGCCGTAAGTTTGATCCCAAGAGTAAAGAGCTTACGTTTATAGGTTATTGTGAGGACGCAAAAGCTTATAGACTATTAGATCAAGAAACGTGGCAGATATACAAAGCCAGAAATGTCGTATTCTTTGAGAATAAACAACCTCCACCAACTGATCAACAATTACTGCAGATACAAGGTAGTCCACAATCTCCAAGAGTAGAACACACATCTTCTGAAGTTATTCCACTAACTGATAACTCTACATCGGAAGTTAACATGAATGAGAAAGACACAGAAGTTGAAACTAGCAGGATGCCGTTGCCTATTTCATCTACAGAGATATTGGGTGAAGTTGAGGATGTTCAACATCAATCATTCGAAGAAAGAGAGAATACTAGCCAAGACACAATAGAAAGAGAAAATGTAGTAGAAGAACAGCGAGAAGAGAGAAGGTATCCAGTTAGAGAAAGAAGACCTCCGGACTACTACATGTGTCAAGCTGCACATATTCTTGAAGAAGAGCCAACGGTAGAAGAAGCATTTTCTAGTCCAAATAAGATAGAATGGCAGAAGGCCATCCAAGAAGAGCTAGAGGCCTTAAAGAAAAATAAAACTTGGGTGCTAGTGAAACCCGCACCCAACCAGAATCTTATTGATTCTAAGTGGATTCTTAGAATCAAAACAGAAGGGGGGAATAAGAAGAGGTTTAAGGCAAGGCTAGTTGCACGCGGATTTCGGCAACTAGAAGGTATTGACTATTTTGACACGTTCTCTCCAGTTGTGAGACATTCATCGCTACGGTTGCTATTAGCACTTGCCGTTGAAAACAATTACCAAATACATCAAATGGATGTGAAAACGGCCTTTCTGAACGGCAACTTGAATGAGACTGTTTATTTGAGACAGCCGAAAGGTTTTGAAGAACCAGGGAAGGAAACCTACGTGTGTCAACTAAAAATATCCCTCTATGGCCTTAAGCAGTCCCCGAAGGTATGGAACGAGCGACTAGATATAGCACTGAAACAGCTTAACTTCAAACAGCTTGAAAACGAGCCATGCATCTACTGTAGGAGGAGTGAGCGAAGGCTCATAATTATTGCTGTTTACGTTGATGACCTGTTAATCTTCTGGAAAAACAAAAACGAGTTGATTCAGATCAAGAAAGAACTGACTAATACTTTCGAGATGAGAGATCTCGGCAAAGCTGAATTATTTTTGGGCATGAGGCTCACACAATCAGCTACAGGAATTTACCTTGATCAGAAGGATTACATAGAGGTAATATTGAAGAAGTTCGAGATGGCCGACTGCAAACCGGTTGCCACCCCTCTTGTGCCTGGTCAACGCTTGGCCAAACCAACAGTTCCTAATTACGTACCATCTAGAAAAATTCCGTATCAAGAGTTGATAGGATCAATTATGTATCTGGCTGTTTGTACGCGCTCTGACATTGCGTATGCTGCTAGCTATCTAAGCCAGTTTAATACTTGCTATACAGAAGAACACTGGCTGGCAGCAAAGCGGGTACTGAGGTACTTAAAGGGCAGTATAGGACTGGGACTTCATTTTGAGAAAACAGGCTTGAATCTTAAAGCCTATGTTGATGCAGATCACGGAGGTGACATAACGGACCGGAAGTCATATTCTGGATTTCTGTTTACATTGGCATCAGCACCAATTTCTTGGGAGAGCAAGAAACAAAGCGTAGTCGCATTATCGAGCGCAGAAGCAGAATATATAAGTTTATCTAATGTTGCTAGAGAAGCAGTATTCATAAAGAGATTAATGCTTGAATTGAGTGGTGTCCAGAGGCCAATAACTGTCTACTGTGACAGCCAATCAGCAATGGCGATTGCTAAAAACCCTACAGGTTATCATCATAAGCGCACTAAGCATATCGATTTGAGAATGCACTTTGTTAAAGAGGTGGTTCAGAATGGTGTCATTACTTTGGAGTATTTAAATACAAGCAGTATGGTTGCTGACATTCTGACAAAGCCTTTACCACGAGAGAAACATATGTTTTGCATTAGAGGAATGAACATGTGTAAGGTGCTATACTCGTAGATGTGTTATGAGTATGTGTGTGTGTATGTTCGATGAGAGGATCGTGTAAAAGCTTGCATGGTTGTGCTAATTTGAGGAGGAGTGTTAGCGAATGAATGAGGTCACAAACAAATTAGCTGCTCCTGCTGGCAGCTTACATATGAGTACTAAATCGAATATGTTCGTTTGTGTCATTTTTTGAAGATTTTTTGTACAAATGTCTAACTCTCATCTATCATCTAAAATAAAACTATTTAAGATAATTATTCCGTCTTTGGATATTACTAATTAAAACATATACAGTGACCTATGTACAACCAAAACATTTTATTAATTACTTACGGGCAGTGCAGACGATGCACTTTTTGCGTATCGTGTGCGTTACTGCTTAGAATTGTATAGGTTCTATTTTCAAAGACTAAAAAGTGCGGCGCGGTGCGGTCTGTCGTCTGCGATGCACCTTACTTTCATCACTCATGTTCCTGCATGGTATAAAACCTTTTTTGTCCGTCTTTATATCATAGATAGGCTATAGTAAAATTTAACTACCTACTTATATTATTTGTGCAATAATAAATAAGGAAATAAATATATGTTTAGTTATGTTAATGTAATGGATAATTATTAAGTATAATAAGTTTTGCAATATCCTAACAGGGTCCATGTACTACATAATATAATATGTTATTTTGTGTACCTACATTGTGCAATAAAGAAATAAAGAAATAAAGTTCCATCTCGGTTTTCCCGTAGAAGTATCAAGAAGCAATAAACCAAAATCACACATACGAAATTTTAAAATAAGCAGGAAACGGTAATATTTATCATATACAATATTTATACTAAAGTAATTTTCAGTGCTATAACCTGAAAAGGTGCTTAAAAATACAACACCACAATTCAAATAAAATGCGATACAAAAGTCTCAAAATAATAAAAACAAAATGATCAGAAAGGATAAATAAAATGAATGTAAAAATTTAACATGAAGTATTTCCTTGCATATTTAATTGCCTCGGGAGCGCAAACATGGGGTGTAAACACTAGGATGACCACACTCTGATGCACTCCAAAGGTATAAGTGTAATTAAAACACATTTATTTGCATTTCTTGTTATTGATCGAACATTGGATATTAAAATCACAAGTGTTGCCGTTTTCAATATAGAATTAAATAGTTTAAGTGAAATAGCTTACTTTCCCAAGCGTATCTCTATTTGTGACCTTATTCATTACCTGGATAGGTAATTAATAAAGTAGAAGAGGGAGAGCATGGCGGCAGCTCGATTGGGGAAGTACCTCCACCTTACAGAATAATCATCATCATCATCATCAGCCTATAATGTCCCACTGCTGAGCACAGGCCTCCTTTCACAAATGAGGGTGAAAGGGAAGTAGGCTAGTGGTCAACCTACTGTTGGAATTTTTCAAGCCGCCTAGGAAGCATCCAACTAGCTTAACGACTATCACAATTAAGTGATAACCGGGACCAACGGCTTAACGTGCCTTCCGAAGCACGGAAACGCTCGATTTTAAAATACCACTAGGCGGTCACCCATCTAGGTACCGACCACGACGGTGGTAGTTTAACTTTGCCGATCGATTAAGAACGGCTAATCATGCTACATCACGAGCGCTTCCTTACCTTACAGAATACCGCAGCTAAATTACTGAGTTTTGTGTTCCTGCGCGTGAATAAGATCGCCAGATCTCATCGGGGTCGGGGAAAGGGTCGGTAACGCCTGAGTGATGCTTCATCTGTTGCAAGCATTCATATGCTACGGTAACCGCTTACCACCAGGCGGGCCGTATGCTTGTTTGCCAACTTAGTCTTATAAAAAAAACTTTTGTAAACATATTCATAAATCATCATCAATAACATTCTAAACATAGTCATTTTAAAACTGATACTTCGCACATGGACTCTTTCAGGCTCTATTGGATAAAATAATGCTACATGATCAGATATAGGGAAATGATACCTATTCTTAAGCAATACAAACAATAAAATGTTTTTAGAATTGTATACAGAAGTTCTTCGAATTTTACACGGATGAAAGATACTGCTCTTTCTTTTATTATTTGATAGACTTCCCGGGTCTAGAGGCCGTCGCGTCGCGTAGCCCCATTCACTTGTTTACACTGACCGATCTCGGGGCTCATTTTAATTTCTCACGATATTTTCTCCTTTATTATCTTTGATGACAAGAAGAGTTCAGCACCCCTTTATTACCACTTTTTATGCGATGCCCCGTTTTTTTAATCCCCCCTCGATGGAAATTTATTCCAACAATTTCCACTGTATTGAATAATCTTCGTCTTTTTTATCGGATCTTTGTTGATTGTGCTCATTTTATTCAGGCCAAAAAGGTGACGATGGATATTTCGGTGAAATGTTAATATTTCCCTGGAGTTGGGCGGATTATTTCAATAAAATTTTATCACATTGACTGTTTTTGCAGGTTGAGTAGAGAAATACTAAAAAGTTATTTACCGAAAATATTAAATAAATATACGGGTACATTCTTCACACATCTGCAGGGCTATTTTAAAACGTCGGATACGATAACGGAAACGGTTTAAAAAAAACCGAGGCGAATTTAAGCAATTGTTATTTTAATTTCCGAAACCTTTTCGATGAATCGAATTGACATTTCCGTAAAGAAACATCAAAAATATTCGAATTCGGAAATTAAAATAGCAATTGCGAAAAATCGCCTCGATCGTTTTTGAATCCGTTTCTGATATCGAATCCAAGCGTTTTAAAATAGCCCTGCTGATCCCAAACTAA
Organism: Polyploca ridens; assembly: GCA_951394255.1. Classification (NCBI taxonomy): domain Eukaryota; kingdom Metazoa; phylum Arthropoda; class Insecta; order Lepidoptera; family Drepanidae; genus Polyploca; species Polyploca ridens. The sequence goes on from OX596250.1 coordinate 15,196,532, forward strand.
GCAGAGCTTGTACTATGAAAACTTACATATTATTATGGGTATACTATATACTAATTTTCATTTGTATACATATATTAATATCAAAAAAATAATAGTAAACATGCCATGGAAATTGCGTACAAAACATATAACAGTTCTTTATTCTGAACAATATAATGTTTTTTGAGTTACTGATAATAAAGCATTTTACGATCAAAAACAACATTAATAAAGTATTTGTTTACAATTATGCATAACATGAATTATAATATACTTTATTTAAGGATTTTCACCTACCATGGTGAGATTGCGGTCAAACACAAAAAAAAAAAATTTTTTTTTAATTGCATTTAAGTATTTTATGTATGTATTATTTATCCTGTGCCACCTTTCTTAAATTTATCCTATTACTCTAGGTTGCCTGGAAGAAATCGCTTCAGCGATAAGGCCGCCTGAATTGTTTACACTTTTTTATTTTATTTTGTTATTTTTATATTGTGTGTGTTTTTTGCGTAAATAATAAAGAATTTTGTATTGTATTGTACTGTATTGGTTTTACCCATATACAACACGTAAATTGAAATTAGTTCATGTTAATAATTTAACATACCACAGGATGTTCACAATAAAAACAGTTTCAGTGATAATATTCGTAAAACTAGATGTATTGTGTGTTTCATGAATAGTAAACATATGGAACTCGATTTAATTCTGTGTATTATACTTCGCAATTTTGAACTTTGTTTAATAACAAAAGCACTGAAATTTGTATAACAATATGTGAAAATGATTCCATTGTTTAATATCTAACAACAAAAGCCCACCGACTATTTATTTGTATACTAGGTGCCCGGTGCGACTTCGTTCGCGTGGTGCTCTACTTTCCCTGGACTTCCCCAAATATTTCAAAACCAAAATTAGCCAAATCGGTCCAGCCGTTTTCGAGTTTTAGCGAGACTAACGAACAGCAATCCATTTATATATAAGGTCCTAATAAATTAGTGAACTTCCTCTCGAGGGATGAATTTATAGGTCATTAGTAATCAAAAAATAATATTAGAAAAATAATCCATGCGAAAAATAAAATCTTCTTTGACTTGTATGGAGAGTCTCTATGCAAGTCAAAGAAGTTTTTTTTTTCCCACGGATTATTTTTCTAATATTATTTTTTGATTACTAATGACTAACTAAAGGTGCTGGCATTATTGTTTCAAACATTTTAAATCAAATATCATTAATAAAGAATAACTTGCAAGATGTATTCTACATTTTAATAAATATTCTCATTTAGTACTTCTAATTGAATTATTTTAATAACAGCATTTACTTATTATGATGTTTATTTAAATAAAATTATTTTAAGCAGCTAATGTAAATAATAGTTGTATTTAAATAAAAAATATACAACAATAATGCAATATATCATATTGTAACTTTAATTAGGTTATTAGTGCATTATGCTTAGGAAGTATGTTAAATTCCTACCCCTTATCAATAATAAAGTTATCAAACATTAATTAGCTAAAATTCCGGAATCTGACAAGTGACATTTGGTGATCGAAAGAGTGACACGGGGCACACTATTACACTGATTTAGTCAAAAAGCGATTATGAATAAGGGGGGTAGTTGTTAACAGATGAAAATAAGTTGACCAAATATATATAGCGACGATAAGAATATTGAATCAGGGCGTAACTTCTAGTCACGAATGGTTTATGATGAGCAAAATTATATTTACTTTAATTATTTTATTTTTATTAAAAGCATGAAAACATAGGGTTAGTGCTATAGTATAGTCACCGCCTTTTTAGTCGTGTGAAATAAATTCAGCCGCACAGATATGCGAAGGAAAATAACAATGCAACGCTTCATTAAAACCGCTTCAGAAACTGCAAAGTTCTACTTCATACGATTTTTACATAAAATTATCTTTTAAAAAGGCTGCTTTTGTTAGCATAAAATGCTGTATGTTATTTTATATTTTTAGCATTAATATTTTTAACGAAAAAAACACGCGCTTTTTTTCTCCTCGAAATAATTTAATAAAGTTGGAGCAATAGTGCTGTGGCCGGGTGATTTGGCAGACTCCAGGATACTTCAGTTGCTCATTCAAACTATACAGTCGTAATCCTGAGATATGTTTTAGTATTTAAAAAAATGCGGGGATGTGAAAATACATATAATGTAGTGTTAATGAGGTCATGCTAAAACTCATGCACTTTCCATATCTAAACTAGCAATACTTATTTAAGGTTAACCTTTTTATGGAATCGTAGGTTAAAAATTAATATTGATAACATGAAAGTATATTTTTTTTTTTATAAATCCATGATTGATAATAAAAAAATATGAAGTACTCATAAATAAAGAATAGTATATTTCTCACCTAGGGCAGGAAAGTAAAAAATGTCTCAGATTACATGTAATTGTTGGCTAAGGAGAAGCCCAGGTCAACAAACATATGATCTGAAGCTTTCTTATTTCCTGGCCAAGGTGTGTATACTATTTGTCTCCTCGACGGAGGCGGAAAGTGGCATTTTCGTTTAGCGCGGCGGGACGTATGTTGATACTTTCCGCGAAAGGAGAGGAGAAAAAGAAGTTTCTTATGTCTTATTGTATTTCAATATACTTGAAGCTACCCCCACTAAAGTTCTCTCGCTGCCAATATTTTAGTGTCACAAATCTTAGAAACTCTTTCATATACGTGCATCAAGTTTAAAAGTTGCTGTAACGTTATTTTCTAGATGTGGACATGAAAACAACTTTGTTTGTTTCGGGATTTCTCGAAAAACTATTGAATAGATTGCGATAGGTTTATTTTATATGTAACCTATATTTTGAAGTATTCCCATTTGCGCACCGATTTTTTTAGCACTGATTTTTTGAGCACCGATTCTATTCCCTTTTCAGCACCGATTCATATTTTGGATCGGTGCTCAAAAGGGAATGATTTCGTATTAAACTTTTGTTCCCATTTGAGCACCGATCCAAAATATGAATCGGTGCTGAAAAGGGAATAGAATCGGTGCTCAAAAAATCAGTGCTAAAAAAATCGGTGCGCAAATGGGAATATTATAAAAAGTAAAAAGTATTATCATTAGAGAACCCATTTTTAGAGCATCAAAACTATTCCACTTTGAGTACTGATCAATATGTTAGGTTGGTTGTCAATTGCTGAACAAAATATACTTACTGTTGATATTACCTAGTAAAAATTAATAATAAATTTATTTCTAAATAACTAATCTTAATTTATATATTTTTGGAATCTCCTTTTAAGCTAAGACTAGATTGTGTTAGAAAACCTAGGTACTGACTAATTATGGAAACATAATGTACTCTCCATTTTACTTTCTTTTTTTTTTAATATATGAGAATATATCTTTATTTAATTAAATCTCTCTCTTAATACCTCAAAAAATGTATACTTATGAAAAAATGGTACCAGGATAGCATAAGCTCGAAGGAGATATCTCCAAAAAAAAATTTAAAGCAAAACCTGGTACCATTTTTTCATAAGTAATAATAAGTATACATTTTGTGGAAAGAATATATAATATATGTTGTTTTGTAACTAGGGAGAGCTCCTTCAAGCTTCTGTTGTACTGGTAATAATTTAATTGTTTATTATCAATTACAGATGAATATTAATTATTTATTACTTTCCTAGACTTAAATTTTCTCAATTCGAACAAAACACAAACAATACAAGTCACCATACGTTTTTTATTATTATGAAGAGCTTAGGTAAAATGATGATCTGTGATGATTTTAGAGCTGTGATATTTTATTGAATATTCCCATTAGAGCACCTATTCTAGAGCATTAGCTAATATTTTAAATTGTACCAGTATAACAGAAGTTTGAAGGAGCTCTCTCTAGTAAAAAAACAACATAATATATTCTTTTAACTTATGAAAAAGGAGAGAGCTCCTTCGAGCTTATGTTATACTGGTACAATTTAAAATATTAGCTGATGCTCTAGAATAGGTGCTCTAATGGGAATATTCAATAAAATAACGTAAGTACTAAGTCTTGGTACCATTTTTTCTTTAATTACCAAGTATAATTTTTTGGAGGTATTTAGAGAGAGATCAAAACACCACAACACTAGAAGCTACAAATCCGTCGGTGCTCAAAAGGGAATGATTTCGAATAAAATTTTTGTTCCTATTTGAGCACCGATCCAAAATATGAATCGGTGCTGAAAAGGGAATAGGATCGGTGCTCAAAAAATCGGTGCGCAAATAGGAATACTTCTATATTTTGGCTGGCCAACACGTTTTAATCGAAATCTTTTTATTATTATGATGCTAATTTGTTTATAGTAATACTAGCTTCTATATCGTGGGCTTATTTGAGTTCCCAGAATATGTAATATTTACCTGGGATTAAAATAAAGGACATATGTATTGCAAGATAGTGCCAAGTTACATCCAAATCTTGCCTTTTTGATTAAAAATATATTTTGTACATAAATTACAGATATTAGTTAAGTATAAAAAAAACAACAGAATAACTAAAACAGGTCTGCGAAAACCAATTAATTACTCAACCAAACAATGGGGATTTTATGAAGCAACAAATACAAAAGCAACGGACCGACCTATAAGTTTGAAAGCAAAACAATAATTCATCCATAACAATTTACATTAAATTAGCCACGACGTGCCCCAAACCTAATCGCTATATTATAAATGAGCGCAAATATTTAATACGCACACTTACCTGGTCCCTATACTGGACCCTACCTATATGGGATGAAATGGGGCTATTTCTGGACCCATAATTGGTTCAGGATGGCTCACTACACCTGACTACCGAGGTGGATTAACTATAATATACACGTGACAAATAACGGCTGTAGTTTTGAGAGTTATTGATAAATGCCTGATTGAAAATGGCTGGTGTTTGACCAAAATCTCAGATATTATGCTAAGGTAAGTAATGATGTGATAGAAGGCCGTAAGCACATGAAATCTAGATGGGAATCTGCTATTATTCTGCTATATGTATTTTGTAAAATCTTACTATCTTGTGTGTTTTTAAATAAATGATGATTATGAATCTAGAAGAATCTGACATTACGTGCGATCATCATCATCATCATCATCAGCCTATAATGTTCCACTGCTGAGCACAAGCCTCTTTTCACAAATGAGGGTGAAAGGGAATGGGTGCCCACTTCGAATTGGTGGAAGTAGGCTAGTGGTCAACCTACTGTTGGAATTTTTCAAGCCGCCTAGGAGGAATCCGACTAGCTTAACGACTATCACAATTAAGTAATAACCGGGACCAACTTTACGTGCCTTCCGAAGCACGGAAACGCTCGATTGATTCAACAAACTATTAATGGATTAAAAAAAAAACTATTGTAATTGGTCATATTGTGTGAAGAATGTCCGATATTTATTTTATTTATTTATATTGTAGCGCCGGAATAGGAAAAGTGATTTCAGACACTAGTTCAGTTTTTTATCCAGCTTGAGATTGTGGTCAAACGTAGGGTACATTCATCAACGTAGGTGTATCAAATAAAAAAAAATGTACGAAAATAAAATTATCACAATCATTGAGCTATTATTACTTCGTATAAAGAAGCTATCCTATGCAAAGGTTATATCCCATTTTTTGAGTCTACTGAAGTTCTCTTTAGCGCTGAAACAATAATTAGCCGTTTAAGCAGACAGTACAAATACGTAGCGCTATGAGAAGGGTATTTTTCTCGCTAACCGTGATTTTCACGGCGGCGCTTACGCGTTTCGTTCATCGTTCTACAACAACAAGTGTGGCCGGATGGCCTAACTTGAACGGAACATAGTTCTAGTGTATAGCGTCTTCTCTATACGTAGTAATAATAGATCAATGATACCAATGCCTAATGATCTTAAATGGACTACCTAATTACTATAACTAAGTTACTACTCTCACAACCTAAACCTTTGAATCAAAAGTAATCAACCTACAAATCCATTAACACACCTTTAGAACAGCTTTACTCAGTTTACATTGTCCTACACTAATCACATAGCACCGAACAATGGCAGTGTTTGCGCAAGAGGAACACTGCGAGCAGGTAATGCGACCAGTGAACAGTTCTAATTGGTACGTATTAGCGCTATATTCCTTCGGATCAATAGACCATGTTGTAATGTATAAGGTGTTAACTACTATCAAATATGCATAAGACTTTGTAGGATACTTAATTCTAGTCAAGTAACTAACAGAGACAACTTACAGTTGGCTTCTAGACTTTGTAAGATCGTTTTTTGAAAGATCGACAAAATATTAGTTAATAGGCTAGTCAAGGCGGTACTTTACGCCGGATCAGTTATTGCAACTGTAGAAAGCACAAGTCCGTTCGTGCATCGAGTACTACTGTCACTTCTGGGATGGAGCTGTCAAATACTAGCTGGCTCTTGACTGAATAGACCGTCGTGCTAGGAGACTAGTCGGCGATGTTTCGCTAACTAAGGCGAAATTAACGAGCCTTGAACATCGGCGTAAGGTTTCGTGTTTGTTGGTCTTCTATAGGATATATTTTGAAGAGTGTGCTGCAGTATTTGTTCCATCTAATTCCTCCATCCCCTTTCTCCATCGAACCACAAGACGCCGGGAGATTTTTCACCCATACGTTATCGACATCCCGCGTACCCGGACACAATGCTTCGCTTCATCGTTTCTTATACGAACAGCAAACGAGTGGAGCTCTCTTCTGGGGTCTGTGTTTCCCGACACCTATAACCTAGATGTATTCAAGGCCAGAGTGAATAGGCCTTTTCTGGGTAAGCGTGCTACATCCTCGGCCTCGTCATAACTCCTCAGGTCAGTCGAAGGTCAAATAAGCCCACTTAACATAAAAGAAAAATATGTACAAGCATGGAGTTTTTGGTGTGAAGAGTTGCAGAGTCGGTAATAAGTAGGTGAGACTCCTGGTGTTGCATCGAGCTATCCAATTCCGCTACTAGTCAGTGATTTTGCACTGATTTTGAACAGTAAGGACTAATCACTGCATCGTGTGTTCTTGACTTGCCCAATCAAGAGCATGTATCCTTGACTTAGGCAATTAGAATAGATTTCAAGCAAAATTAAAATCATTGCGCTTGTTCGATGTGGTGTTACAAGCGTCTACATACAAAGAAAAACCGGATATCTAGAGGCAGGCTGTATGATTCTATGCTACCTAAAATATATAAACAAAAAAGAATAAAATACTTAGTGAAAAGTAGATGAAACCTATTATCTTCTTTCAAAGTATGATAAATTATAAATATTAATGAAACAATAAAGTCTATATCATCATCATCATCAGCCTATAATGTCCCACTGCTGAGCACAGGCCTCCTTTCACAAATGAGGGTGAAAGGGGATGGGTAATTAGGTAGTACTCCACCAGACGTTCCCACTGCGGATTGGTGGAGGTAGGCTAGTGGTCAACCAACTGTTGGAATTTTTCAAGCCGCCTACGAGGAATCCAACTAGCTTAACGTCTATCACAATTAAGTGATAACCGGGACCAACGGCTTTACGTACCTTCCGAAACACGGAAATGCTCGATTTGAAATTAATTAATTAATTGAAATATTTGATTTGATTTGATTTGAAATACCACTAGGCGGTCTCCCATCCAGGTACCGACTACGACGGTGGTAGCTTAACTTTGCCGATGGATTGAGAACTGCTACACCACGAGCGCGTCAACTCCGTTGTAACAATGTCTGTATTAAAATGAAATATGTACCTACTTGTAATATGGCCCAGCAATAAATCCATAACTTTTGCTGTTTGTTCAGTTATTAATCAATCTGGGTAGGGGCTACAGTTTGTTTATCAACAATTCATAGGATTTCATAGATAGTTTATTTTTAGGTTACATTAGGCGCCGATCCCACAGATAAGAGTTCTAGAGTTCTGCGTTTCGAGTTCTGCATTCCGCGTTGACTGTAAGATATGTGGGGCCTTTGAAAGTAAAAAAAAGATGATGTACAATCAGTAGCGAATATTGCAGAACTCTAGAACTCTAGACTGCTTGCTGTGTGCACAATAGTCAACACGGAATGCAGAACTCGGAACGCAGAACTCTAGAACTCTTCTCTGTGGGATCGGCGCCTAATGTAACCTAAAAATAAACTATCTATGAAATCCTATGAATTGTTGATAAACAAACTGTAGCCCCTACCCAGATTGATTAATAACTGAACAAACAGCAAAAGTTATGGATTTATTGCTGGGCCATATTACAAGTAGGTACATATTTCATTTTAAAGTTTATTGAAATCCCAAAAGACAAGTATTACCTATATAAATAAGAGAGGACAGATCTGGTTGTTAATATTTTATAGTATAATACTTACAAGTAGTTTATCTAGTAAGGGAAAAATTATCAAGGATTTATAATTATGTGAATTGTCTTTCCTTAAAACCAGCTGAAATTATTTTTGTATTTTTTTATTCATAATCATGAAAAGCACTTCACCTTCTAAATAAAACAGTGTTAAATCTCTGTTTAGTAACCATAAAAGACATTTAATCATGTACGGCCTTACTCATAAACGCTATTTAACTAAATCTACTAAATAAATGGTCAAATAAATAACGTCACCTTGCTGTCATTGTCAAACAATTTGACGGTATTTAGGTGACCAGTTAATCAGCTTATTAGTTAAATAACGTTTTATGAGTAAGGGGGTTAATTTTTAAAACAATAACGATACCCCGTTTAAATAAACAAAATTAAGCTATTAAAAAAAAAGCATAATCGCTTATAACATAACGGCTTATTGCGCGGGGGTTAAAGGTTGTTACATGGCATATAAAGATAACGATTCACACACTTATTCTCCAAGGGATACACATTAAAACGGGGACTATTACAAGTTACGAGGTTTTTGTATCCCAAAAACGGGCCCAAATCTAATAAACACGCAATAACACTCAGCAGCAATGAAGGTGTTACCGTGGTCGTTTCAATCCGAAACGAAACGATTTACAATCGGAACGGGGTCGGTATTATACGCGCGCACCTATTATTACAATGTCGCCCGCCGTCGCTGTGGCGTTAATACGATTATATTGTGGCGATGTGTATCGGATAAAAATCCAATGCACTCGATTGGATTAATACGATTTTATATTAGCTCTTAATCGATAAAGATGTGATGACCAAATTCAGTATGACAACTTAGAGCTTCTCCTCATCTCTAATCGATATCGTAGTTTCCGCATGCCGATCAATGTGGTTGGTTACCGTCACACACGGTTATCTGATCCCAAACTAAGCAAAGCTTGTAACTATGGAAACCTGTTACACTGATATACTATACATATACTACTATTTGTTTGTAAATACATAATTAAAAGCGCTCGTGGTTGCAATTATTAGCATGATTAGCGGTTCTTAATCGATCGGCAAAGTTAGGCTACCACCTTCGTGGTCGGTACCTGGATGGGTGACCGCCTAGTTGTATTTCAAATCGAGCGTTTCCGTGCTTCGGAAGGCACGTAAAGCCGTTGGTCCTTGTTATCACTTAATTGTGATAGTCGTTAAGCTGGTTGGATGCCTCTTAGGCGGCTTGAAAAATTCCAACAGTAGGTTGACCACTAGCCTACCTCCACCGATCCGCAGTGGGCATGCGTGGTGGAGTGAAAGGAGGCCTGTGCTCAGCAGTGGGACATTATAAGCTGATGATGATGATGATGATGATGACATAATTACACGCAGACTCGGGACATGTAGATGTATTCATGCACAAAAATGTATGTCCTGGGTGGGAACCCACTCCAACTGGCCGGTCGATCCATATGCAATTTAAAAATCATATATTTTATTGCTATCAATTTTATTACGACACGAGTTTAAAAAGAAAAAGTTGAGTCCTGTTGAGAAAGTAGTTTTGCTTAATTATTATACAATTGAAATACAAGATAACATCCAAAGTATTAAGAATTCCTTTCAACAGTTCAAATGGTTAGCCTTTGTCTATCTGTAGGCCATATGGCCTTTGTGTAGAACAATGGGTACTAAGAGAGGCCGATTCTCTCAGAATTAAGTTAAAATATATAAACCATTTTTTAATTTGAGGACTATCGTTACCATATTATACAGGGTGTAACGGAAACTGTATATACATTACAGTAATCCACTTTTTTGGTACGAGGTGCACAGATCGCGGAAGATAAAAATTTATATTAATATTAGTAAGGGACGCAAAATGACAATGACCCTCATTGACCGGTGACATGTTGGTTATGATTTTAATTCAAAAAACTTGAATTAAAAAATTTGGTTTGAATTTTTTAGTTATGTATTTTGAGCTGAATTTTTTTATAGAGAGTCTGTACCTGATGTAGTCTTCACCCCCTTCGGATGTATATACCCTTTCCGTTACACCTTATATAACACAATGTCTTGTCAATTTGCTTGTCTGTTTGTTACTGTGCTTTACAAACTTTTAGCTTATAAGTTTGCAAAAATTAAAGCAACAAAGCTAAAACTAACTTCATGTTAGTTTCAATTCAAACCAAGTTCAGTGCCACACGTGTAACACATATTGTTGCTAAATAAGTAACTGTATTGAAAAATATGTTATAGTTTACATCGCCAGCACAAACTGCTGCCGACATATTGTGTTACAGTTTGGTAGAGCTAAATTGTTGATTATTAATTATATGTATTTATTTGAAAAATGCTTTCACTAATAGGAAGCTGCATTATCCCCTAATATTATAGACTTACGTGGGTGAAACTGCGGGAGACCGCTAGTTAAATAAAAAAAATAGATGCAATGTTTTTTTTTAAATGACGTCGTTCAAACTGCTTTAAATACATAAACTTTACAACATGGTAGGTATTATGTGGCATTTTCAACCTCCGTATGCTTCACACTTTGGAGGTTTATTTGAGGCCGATGTGAACAGTTTCAAACATCATTTATACCGTGTGTTGGGAAATCAAATTCAAACTTATGACGAGATACATTGTTATGTCAAATTGATGCGGTTTTAAACTCGCGGCCATTATGTGTGTTGAGTAGCAATGCCACGGATCCGGTACCGTTAACTCCAGCTTATTTTCTGGTAGGAGGTCCCTTGACAGCCAGACATCTCTTTGGTGGACTCTAATCCTGGGCGCCTGCCCAGATGGCGATGGGTACAACAACGCCTCCAGCACTTCTGGAAAAGTTGGAGTCGCGAATAATGTTGTAAAATTTTCGCGCAGGATTATTTATCAAAATAACATAAAAACTTCATAAAATAATAACGCCGTGAAGATCGACATAAATTTGCATTTCCATTTTATAAGACAACATTATGAGCGAGTTTCACTACATAAGTTTGTCCAATAAGTTGATAAAGTTTTCAACTATCGAGAAACTTCCCGAATTTAATATTGAAACTCATTGGTCCGAAAAACAAGCCTTGGCTTTAACGTTTAGGTTCAGTTAATACTAAAATACTGAGGAAACAAGATACATTCCAATCTTATACACATGACGGAGAAGCCTAAACATTTTTTTTATACTACTTAAGTAGCAAACAAGCATACGGCCCGCCTGATAGTAAGCGGTTACCGCATCCTATGGACGCTTGCAACACCAGGGGTGTTACTCGCGCGTTGCCGACCATCCAGAAATCTCTTTAAAAAAGAAATTTCTTGAAGAAACCCATGCTGTACTCCTATTGAAGGAAGCTCCTTTGAGACCGCACGGTTCGAAACAATTCTAGTTTCAATATATGAGGATGGACTCCCCGGCGATAGCGAGAGTTGCGATGGTAGAAGGTAGCAGTGGGCGTCATCTTAAACAATTCTACAGAACACTATCCGTTGTACAAGCGGCAGAACATACATAAGGAGGCAGTCTCACCTCAGACTGAGAGGCTCTAAACCATTTGTGACCTCGAGATCGTCGAAAATTCTAGCTGCACATCGCTGAACTTAGTCTAAAGGCCCAAGCTGGTATCCAGGTGCCCCCGCCCAGAGAGGACAGCGATACTCCATATGAGGCCGGACTTGCGACTTATAAAGTTGCAGCCTTTGCCCCGAATTTAATATTCCATTCTAAAAAATATCGATGTGAAAAAAGCTATGACTAAAACTTACTGGAGATTTTAACGAGATTATAATAAAATTTCTTATTATTAAATATTTTAATATTTTTTCAACATTATTGTAATATTCGCAGAATGTATACACTCGTAGAACTTCGTAGCAATAATTGCAAGCATTTCGTAGCATCAAGAATTCGTAGTATTCATTGCATCCGTAGCAGTCTGTATCATTGTACTTGTACCATTCCGTAGCCATAATTACATCCGTAGCGTTTCATGTCACGGAATTGCATCCACTGACATACAATCCAATGGATTTCGGGTCCACGCTCAAAAGCAAAAACGTTTTGTTTCATTTTGCAGCCAAAATTAAACAAACACAGACCGTACTCTCGTATAGTCGCTCTATAATATTCTAACTCTATCCCCCACATTACAAAACATGGCTTAAAGCCAACTCAGGTAAAATAGCTTCTCTTTTTGTTATAAGACGTTAGAAAGCGACCGAGTGACAGGTTTTATCGTTATTATTATTATTTTTTATTCTACTAAGGTGGCAAACAAGCATACGTCCCACCTGATGGTAAGCAGTTACCGTAGACTATGGACGCTTGCAACACCAGGCGTATCACTCGCGCGTTGCCGACCCTGAAGAAATCTCTTCACACCCTTTTTGAAGAACCCCATGCTGTATTTCATTGGGAAAACTACAGCGGGGAGCTCATTCCACAGTCCGAGCGTCCGCGGAAGAAAACTCCCGCACAGTTTGAAACAATTCTGGTTTCAATGTATATGAGGATGGACTCCCCGTGTATTAAAATTGCTTTAAACCTTCTTTTGTAATAAGGGGGTATGAGTCCAACTATTCATAAGTGCCTGCGAAGGCCTTCTTCAAAACATAGTATAGTAGTACTCAACTGATATGGCTTACCGATGTACCTGCACAGAAGATACTTTTTGTACATTTTCAAAGCGCGGGAAACGCTATTGGTCGGTAATTGCCGCCATGTTTACGCGCGCCGTGCGGAGGGGCGTGACTTGCGAGTGAGACGGAACTAACAGCTGCAGTGTATTATGAACCTCATAGAAGTGATCTAAGGTGGATTGTAAGTTTTAAGCATTCTTTCGTTAATCTTCGGGGCCATACTTTCTTTTCTGTGCGAACGAAGATTTACGACGCGCCATATCAGTTGGGTACTACTGTAATTGTAAGTTTTTTGAAATGAACAGTTTTTTTTTAACATTTCCAACACAAAAACTTCTTCGGTTCACATGATTTTAAGTTCATATAGAGTTTTATATAGCTTTATAATAGAATTATGGGCTTTATATTCGTTATTGTTCTAATCTTCGTTATCATTTTAATCGCATCTAGTTGAAAATTTATCAATAACATGCACATCTTTGCAGCTCGGTCAGTGACAAATCTTGAGAGGTTTTGATTGAAAACATTAAAATATGTGTTACTCAAAATCCTAATCCTAACTAACTTTACTAACTTTGTTTGTTTGTTTGTTACGCCTTCACGCCTCAACTACTCAACGGATCATCATGAAATTTGGCATGCAGATAGCCTATGATATGGAGAAGGACATAGGTTTTTATACCGGGAACGAGGGTGAAACCACGGGGGATAGCTAGTTGTAAAATAAATTCACTTCAAAACAGTATCAGATAAGAATTATTTCATACTTTTTAGTACTTTGACGGTGTAATTATTTTGTTAAAAAAAAAAACAGAAACGTAACAGAAAATGCGTCATGTACGTATTTATTTTACATCTAAGATGTAAAGCCAAGAAATAAACGAACTAATAAAATGTAATAATGCACCAAATAATACATTTATCCGAAAAAAATGGGTCTTTTCCCAAACAGGATACTAAAATGTCGTATTAAACTTTTATCATTGAAGGTAAATATGCATCACGAACGTCGTTAAGGCAGTATAAATAGGCTTCAGGAAATATGTACCACAAAGAATGTACATATAGCGTGTTCAGCCAAGCGTGTTTGTTCAAAAAAAAATATTTAAAAAATGTAACCTTGCTGAGTTTCTTGCCTGTTCTTCTCAGTTGAAGGCCGACTTACGAACTGGTGGTAACTTCAGTAGCTTTGACCTTCACAAGTGCCCTACTAGGGCCTAAATTGAATAAATGGCTTTGAATTTGACTTTAAAGAACATTTTTTGCTTGAATATAAACTCCTTTAATTAATTGATGATTGTTTTTAACCCAAAGGGAGCCAAACGGGACCATATTCATTAGACTCTGCTGTCCGTCCGTTCTGTCTATCAGTGGGCTGTATCTCATGAACCGTTATAGGTAGACACTTGAAATTTTCACAGAATATGTATTTATACCTATATCCACTATAATAACAAATGAAATAAAATTTAAAATTAAAGGAGGTCCCCATACAAGAAACGTCTTCTTTTGGTGTTTTTTTTATTGCTATTAATTTCACAGTGAATTTGAGTAAGGTAACATTATTATTGTACGGAACCCTCCGTGAGCGAATCCGATTCGTACTTGACCGATTTTATTTGTTATTGTTCTAGACATGTTTTTATCTAACAAAAATATGTTACTATATTAATGGCATATTTAAATTAGTCTGAGACTTTTCTAATGCTTAAAGCGCGATTGCTACCACTAGTGTTACAAGCGTCCATAGCCCACGGTAATGCTTATCATCAGGCGGGCCGTATGCTTGTTTGCTACTTTACTTGTCGCGATCATAACCGCAGAGCACAGCTAGTGAACTTATAAAGCTCCACCCTGTATATATTTTCAGTTACTTATTTATATGAAACGTGAAGGTTTTTAGTGGCGATCGTAAAGCGAATCTTCTTAACAATGGTTGACAATAAAACATGAAAAGTGCGTTAACGACCTATAAAACCTGTTTATTGTGGACCGTTAAACAAAATCGGACTACGGGTTGGGCAGGTTATTTTGCTGTATTAGGAGACCTTTTGATTATTGCCAGGGATCACGAACTGATTGATGGTTATTTTTTAAAATATCTACCTAATTCAAGTTGAGTACATTGGATAAGGTTTGTTATTCGGCAAATTAATATATAATAATAGGGATGTTGCCTGGGTAAAAATATAATTATTCTAATTAGTCCGTCAGTTAGATTATCAAAAAATATTGGACACATATTTTTTGCTTTACCAAATCATTAACAAATGACGAAGATAAAGCGCGACTAAGTTCGGGAGTGGAGGCTCGTGACGTCACTTGTTACTAAAAAGTGTACCACACCGTGACGTCACGCGGAACTTCAACATACGATATCTTCGTATTTTTTTGATCAATTGACTAAAGAAAAAATACGTGTCTAATATTTTTTGATAATGTAAATGACGGACCAATTAGTTTTTTTCAGAAAGTGGCCTATTAGGTACTTGGAATAATACATATAATACTTTTTATCCCTTAAAATATTAGATCCTTCGAGAATGCGGGTGAAACCACGGGCACAGACTAAACATACACATTTTTTATAATAACTAAGGCCCGCTTTTATGTTTTTTTATTTAACTTACAAACCTATATTAAACACAAGCCAATAAATTCAAAACAAAATAAAAAATACAAAATTATAACGCAGTCTCCGAACAAAAGCCAAGTACGTTTTAAATCTCTTATTGGTACGAGAAATAAAGTAACGCTGACTTGAGCACGGCGAACTTTTAACCAATTTAAAGTAAGATAAGTTATAATATGGGCTACATAATCATTTTTCAAATTGTATTATTTCGGTGAGCATCCACTTATCTAGATTTTTCAATGAATCAATTTCAGAGATGTCTTATAGTGATAGCTGAAAAGTTTGGATAACAGGCTTAGTTGCAGAAATTTTTAATGGAAAAAGTTTTATTTGTTTCATGCACTTGTTTAATATAAATAATTATTTTGTAATAGGTTTATTTTGCTTGGCGCTTTTCGATACTATTATTTTCGAATCTTCTTTCTACTAGTACATTGATCAATTAACCGAATAAAACTAATTATACTTGAAACAAACAACAACAGAATACCGCAGCCAAATAACTTTATGTTGTGTAAAGTTGTGTTCCTGCGCGGGAGTAAGGTCGCCAGAGCTCATAGGGAGGGGGAAAGGTCGGTAACGCGTGATCGATGCTTCTTGTGTTGCAAGCGTCCATATGGCTACGGGAAACGCTTACCATCAGGCGGGCCGTATGCTTGTTTACCGACTTAGTAGTATAAAAAAAACGATCAGTATCCCACCGCTGACAATATGCTCTGAATGACTTAGTCAAAGACACATGCGCTCTCATTAGCCAAGAAAAGAACACACGATTCAGTGATTGGTCCTTACTGTTTAAAAGATTAGTTGCGGAATTGAATTGCTCGTTATTATTACTCTTGAAGCGCTCGTGTTGTAGCATGATTAGCTGTTCTTAATCGATCGGAAAAGTTAAGCTACCACCGTCGTGGTCGGTACCTGGATGGGTGACCACCTAGTGATATTTCAAATCGAGCGTTTCCGTGCTTCGGAAGGTACGTAAAGCCGTTGGTCCCGGTTATCACTTAATTGTGATAGTCGTTAAGCTAGTTGAATACCTCCTAGGCGGCTTGAAAAATTCCAACAGTAGGTTGACCACTAGCCTAACTCCACCGATCCGTAGTGGGCATGCGTGGAGTGAAAGGAGGCCTGTGCTCAGCAGTGGGACATTATAGGCTGATGATGATGGACTACTCTTAAGGGATTTTTACTCCATGTGACCCCTCATAACCTGGAATAACCTATTGGACACATATTAGATGCCTTGAGAAAGCAAAAACTAATTTACAATGACTTACATCAACATCAATCCCGGGTTGCGCGAAGATCCTTGTGAACGGATATTCTTTGGGTAGATAACTGAAAAACTCCTGCCTTCCTCTGTACCATTTGACGCTGTACAGTGTCTCATTGCCTTCTAGTGTCCATTTGCATCCGAGGAGCACTGTGTCACCCAGTTTGACGGCAGAGGGCGCTATTAGTTGGACGTCTCGAAGGGCGATGGTATCTGTAACAAAAAGAATGTCTATTTTAACTATTGGTTCTGCAGTAGTCGAAATTCCGTTGTTTTTTTAAGTTCTCTCTCTTCTCCCATTAACTATGCAAAACTTTCGCTTTTCATGCATTTTTTTTTACGATTAATGCCCGTTTAATCCGGATAATACGGTTTCAATAAACAAAAACGAATCGTTTTGCTTACCAATGGTAGGTTTTTTTATTGCCAAACTGGGCATATAGATAATTTCGTAAGCTAATTTTACCTGTGATAGCTACTTCCATATGGGAGGGTCTGCTATGCAAAGCTTGGAGGTCTTTGCTTCATTATAAGTAAAGATATAAGAGTCTTAATTTAAATAAATCTTAACCGATACCGGTCCGTAAATTATTGAAACTGGGCCTAAGTCAGTAAACAAGCATACGGCCCGCCTGATGGTAAGCGGTTACTTAGCCATATGGACGCTTGCAAGACACGAAGCATCGCTCATGCGTTACCGACCTTTTCGTCCATCCCAATGAGCTCTGGCGACCTTACTCACGCAGGAACACAACTTTACACAACATAAAGTTATTTGGCTGCGGTATTCTGTAAGGTGGAGGTACTTCCCCAGCCGAGCTGCTCTTTGAGCGAATAAACGCTACGCTCTACCTCTCTGAATATAGACGCGCCATATTAGCCATGACCTTTCGTTGAAGATTTCTATAGGATATTCTATATGTATTAGGCTGAGTACGATGATAATGAATAAACAACATAATAAACTATAACCACCCCAATTTATTTATTTCGAAGCTGAAAAGACTTGTGATTGCTTAGTAACCTTCGAAATACAAAATAATTTTAACATGATAAAATTTGGTTCTATAGGTGCATCTACACCAAATTACAGATAGGAACGAAGTTTTAAGCTTTATGAATAATACAGTATAAAATATTGATATTATACAAAAGGTGTCATACAAAATAGGCCCGTAAACATACTTCAGGAATCAATTCTACATTAATTTAAGTAAACGAATGTTCATAATTATCTTGAAGAAATAAATAAGATATATTATGGGAAATATCAATAACCGTATTACTTATAATGGGTACCTTTAATTCGATATCGGGGTACTTGACCCCAATCTTTGATCTAATATACCACAATCGGTAAACCAATTTACTTTAGTAACTCAATACAATATTTTCTTTAGCAGCAATTACGCGTATATGTATTTCCGAGGAGCTACGTTCTTTTTGGCGGCGGAAAATGTGCTTGGCTTTACCGTTTTTTTACGTTTTACCGCACGGTTTAGGTTTTTTTTATAATTAAGAATGCGTCATTAAACTATACATATAAAATGCCCTAAATAACTGACTGAGAACCAACGCACAGCCTAAACCGCTGATCGTAGAGACCTGAAACTTGGAGGGTGTGTTTTTTGTATGACGTAGGCATCCGATAAGAAAGGATTTTCCGAAATTCTACCCCTAAGGGGGTGAAAAACGGTGGCAAAGTTTTTATATGAGTTCAACTTATGTTGAACAAAATCGGAGTGAGTTTTTAAAACATTTTTGTCTGTCTGTTCCGGTTCATAGCTGATGTTATAAGGAGTAACTTAGCTACTTTTATTTTTAAAAATTATTAATGCTCCTCGCAAAAAATTCAAACTGTACGCGAAACCGCGGGAGTCTGCTAGTAAAGTTATAATAAAGTTTTATACCAATTATAAAGTTTATATAGTAACAGACAAATAAATGGAATTCGGATGGAATCTTGCAAGTCGAATTTCACCCACTTTCAGTGGTTGGATTCACTTGAAATTTGGTATACATTAGTATATTGGAAGACAGTGCAAGTACAGTCAACAAAAAGTACAGTCCCCAAAAAAGCTTGTCTTTTTTTAACTTAAACTTATTTTTTACTTTTTTTTTATTTGATGTTATAGAATGTTAGTAGACCATGGTCTGAACAATGTTTGTTCTAGCGTTAAAAAGATTTAAAAGTCACCAAGTATATTAGTCTCAATATTCCCCGCTTACACTCGTAACCCATGTTTGAGCGAAACGCGCCAGTAATGAACGCCGTGACCGCAAACAATTACATTACATCAAACGACGCTCCTCCTCTAATGTAATTATAAGACGGACACACGCGCGATTTATATTTAATTATACTTATATTATGCAGGTGGTAATTTTACATTTAATCGGAGTGGATATTGGCAATATTCTTACGGTGGAGGCGGAGCGCGAGTGTTATTTGAATCCATGCTAAAATAAGAACGCAAAATCGAATCAAAGTCCGTAGGCCACGGTATTCACTTTATTACCATTGGTGTACAGCATGCTTGTCAGGTTTCCCACACAAAATAATAAACGAGATGGACAAAGTTACCTTCGCATACTCAAGAGTGCGCTAACATTCTCCAACGCTTAGTCTTACGAAAATTTAACGCCCAGACAGTCTATTATGATATTATACACAATGTAATAGTTTATCGTGAACTGTACCAAAATAAGTAACATAAAACAAAGTAGGTAAAAGAAATCGAGCTACATTTCACGTGTCCTTAATGCAATAACGTGTGTACGACCGACTAGATTTATAGAAAACGTAATTGGTTTGGTATCGGTCCGAGTATTCCGGTAATGGACGGTCAGATCTCGCCCTTATTACGCAGTTGGAGTAGCTTCTACGGTAATTTGTCCTCCGAAAAAACATGTGTTTCATTGCCAAGTATTATTTGATTTTACCAACTTACTTTTTGAAAAATGTATGTGCAAGATTGTTGTTTGTATGCCTTATGGATTAAGCTATGCATTGATATGTCAGTCGGACAGTTTTGAGGGGTTGGTTCTGAAACAAATCCTTACTGAACTCCACTCTCGGTGAGCGAGATAGTTTCGTAATTGGTCAATGTTTCTGAATAGAACATGACCCTTTCATTATTTTTTTTCTTATCCTATTTAAATATCTCTTGTTATTATTTATTATTACTCATAAGTACGTGGATACGACAATCTATGAAACCACGTTAAGTACTCATAAATGCCAACAAGTTTTATTATGCATGGCAAAAACTTCGGTTTCCCAAAAAATATTAGCTTTTCATACAGGCTAATGTCTCCCCGGCTAAATAAAATGTGTATGAAAAGATTTTTGCGATTTCGCAGTTTGTTCCATAAATGTTACAAGGTATTATTAAAGTGAATGTTTGTATGATTGTGAGGGTGTGAAGATGTTTTTTTACTCTTTCACACAAAAACTACTTAACTGATTTGGACAAAATTTGATACATAGATAGATTACACTCTGGAATATGATATACGCGCATACTCTTTATGCCGGAAAAATATACGATCTCTCGGGAACATGGGTGTAACTGCACGGGACCGCTAGTAAGCAAATTACACACATCAAATCGAAGACATATTTATAGATCTAGGTCGGAAAACAAGCATAGCCTGGGGGTAAGCGGTTACCCTAAGGATATTTGCAATAGCCATCAATCACTCGGTACCGACTATTCCTCCTCCCTTTGAAGACCTTACTCACGCGCAGAAACACAACATAAAGTTATTTGGCTGTGATATTCTGTAAGGTACGTCTATTGGTATTTCAAATCGAGCGTTTCCGTGCTTCAGAAGGCACGTAAAGCCGTTGGTCCTGGTTATCACTTAATTGTTATAGTCGTTAAGCTAGTTGGATGCCTCCTTGATGGCTTGAAAAATTTCAAAAGTAGGTTGACCACTAGCTTACGTCCACCTCGCCGCAGTGGGCACGCCTGGTGGAGTACTGCCCATACCCTTTCATCCTCATTTGTGAAAGGAGGCCTGTGCTCAGCAGTGGGACATTATAGGCTGATGATGATGATGATGATTCTGTAAAGTTGATGTACATCCCAGTCGAGATTCTCTTCTACCAAAACAATATTCTACCTTTCCTAAAAATAGATAGGTACTTTATGACTAAAACAAATATAATACACTTCAAAACACGTGGATCCGCAGTACGGAAGCTAGTATGAAACGTAATTATATCAGCAAAGGACCGCTGTTCCAGATACGTATCGTATAATATAACAGACCGCAAGATATTGCATTACGTCCTGAGGGTGTCTTATGTACTAATTGAACTCTGGGGGAGGCAGTCTATAAATCTCTCTCCTCAGACTAAGGGGCTCTAAACCGCTTGTGAGTTCGGGATCGTCAACAATTCTGATGGCATGTCGCTGAACCGAGTCTAAAGGCCCAAGCTGGCCCAAACAGTCTGAGCCATGGTCTGAGCGTCCGAGTTCATTTTTATTCACTGTAAACTGAAGTAGGTATATTGTGCGATAATAATGATTCATAAACAGCTATGATCCGAATTTACGACTGTTAGTTTATACTGGGTCGAAGATAGTATCTTACGTCTCGCTCACACACCATTTGTAACACACTGATATCAACGAAAATACATCGTCATTCCTAATTCATTCGCTGCTTAGTTTGTTTTGCGTCACACGTTCGATTTGTGTGAATTTTAATACGTAAATTAAGTTCGTATAAAAAATAATATAATAGTATTTTAATCAGTTGATTTGGAGTTTGATTTGGATCAGTTTTTTTTATATGTAATTATGCGACGCTCGTCTAATTCGCGAGCCGATGGGCAAACTACTGAATCAAATTCCAATTCAAAAACGAAAGTGAGTTATTTTTAACAATGTGATTACGTGACGTCATGAGGTCATGAAGTCAAGGATAAGTGATACAGTGTTATAGTGTATGGATATTTCAGTCTTTGTTATTTATTTTCAGACAGATAAATATAAATTTGCAGTCGTAAAAATACAAAACAAAGATATCGATGATTACGTTTGTGTACCAAGCTCTTGGGTCATTATTCGGAAATTGAATAAGGGAGTTATTATAAAGTATCCTGAAGGAGAATCATCAGAAATTATAAAGTTAGTAAAAAGGAGATCAGAATTAAGTAATACTCTACTTAAATGTAAATTACATAAGGTTGAATTGGTATATGAGACGGGTAAGTGTGTGTAATTTATTTGTAACTTGGCTTTACTCATTCAACGCCATGTAACAGACATTTTGTTTTCTTGGTTATGGATTTATTAACCACCTAGCTTATAGTCAAACAATGTGTCTTTATTTATATGATCATTGATTTTTTTCGGTTACCAATCTATGTTTAAGGATTTCTTTTTCTCCTAAATAGACAAATAGAGATTAATTTAATACCATAGAATCGCGGTTAAAAAAAAATAACAATGGTCATGACTGACCTTGTCAAACGGCTTGAATTTGTTTCACACAATGCCTTCAATTTCATTAAGAAAAAAGTTGCGATTAAGCTATAATTTTATGAATAATAATTCTAATGAATTTAATCCATCGTTACTGTAAATAAATTAATATTTTATTTGCTACAGATTTTTTTGATGGTGCAGCGATATACATCGATGAGAAGAAACGTGAAGAAAGTGCCCGTAGACATTCTGAGTCGAAAAGTGAAGGTTTGATTTTCCGTTGCTTTTTAATTTCATATTCGGCTACTTCTAATAGGATTTGAATGTATAAATCTGCAAATAGAAACAATTATGAATATCTAATAATGCTTACAGATTCTTCTGAGGGTGCACAGAAATACACCGATAAGAAGAAACGTGAAGAAAGTGCCCGTAGACATTCCGAGTCGAAAAGTAAAGGTAAGGTTTTTTCAGTCATGAAATTCATATTTCGTTAATATTCGGCTTCTTCACATACAGTTTAAAGGTATACATTTGGACACAGATTTCCATCAGGTTACAGGTTTGGTTACAGGTTCAGATTTGAGAGAGGTAGAGCATAGCGTTTATTCGGAATGTTTTTTTTGCGATGATACTGCTTTAGTAATTACTTATTCTTCTATCTATTACTACTTCTCCTTTTTCTTCTATTATGATGCGTAATGACATAATGTATATTTATATGTTTTGTTTTAGATAAAGAACGTAGTGCTGAACGAAACGATAATTCAAATCATCAGCAAGCGATTCCAAAAATGGTTATAAAACTATCAAGATTAGAACATAGTGATGTTCCTTCGCATAAAAAACGTAAATCACAAACTGATTCAAAGTCAGAACAATCTAAAGAAACTTCAACACAAGATGCAAAAGGAACTAAAAATATTGGCAAGTCTAACGACTTAGATAATCGTTCAATCAAACCATCTACATCTTATGAGCCAATTGCATCTACATCAAAGGATGCTACACAAATAATAAATGAGGAAAGAACTTCTAATGAAAACCATGGTCCTATTGGTAAGTTAACTTTATCTCCATTGGTTTTAACAAATTATAATCCGTATGTAAAGTTGAATTATTTTACACTAGTGGCGCTGTAGTCCTCAATGACTTGAAAACGTACAAAATATCATATTTCAGCCATTTTTAATTCAAAAACTGAATCGACAAAAATATACAAATAATTACCGAACCTGCTCAAAAAATTTCACGAGAATCGGTTAAGAAATGCGACCTGTGGAGGAAAACAGCCGGACAAAGAAGCATTTTTGCCTAAGCTGAAATGGACACGTTTCGCGCTCACTCGATCAGTAATTTAAATTTTACATTACATTAATGCTGGTCCCCAAACTAGTATAGCCTTATCTTAAGTACTTCCTTCATTGGCCCTGATTCTGTTGTTTACAACTAAACTAATTTTAATCTCACTATGTCTCTTTCTAACAAAGAACATAAGAAAAGGATATAAGAAATTTAGTTCTGTCAAATTAGTCCAATGCTTGTTTTCAATATTAATTTAGTCGCCATCTATCGCGGTTACGTCTAAGTACCCGCAAATGAAGACGGCAAAGACTAATTTGACAGCTTTAAATATGTTCTATCCTTTTTCAATAATGTTTTTAAGAAAGAGATGTGATGTGACTAAAACAAAATCGGCACCATTATGTATCATATTTTACACAAGCAATTTTTTTAATATATAATAAAAATCTATGAATCCTTAGAATATGTCAGATAATGGTTCATAGGCATAGGCTCCTAAATTATGATATTTTCAAGACACAACTGATTACTGCTAGCATGTGCTAGTGACTGGTTGGTAATTCGAGTTAGTAATTGCTACGTAGCTACATATTATAAAGGCCTTAGGCTGCTTTTCCACCAGAGATGTGCTATGCTACATTGCTATGGATGCGTTTGATATCCACCAATCATACTCATCGGTGCACATAGCTTAGCACTGGTGGAAACGGATTCAACTAAGATATGTTTTTTATATGAAAGGATGCGTGCTATGGATTGTCGCGAGTTGTGTAGCTATGTGCAGAGCAGAGTACCTACAGTAGGCCCGCGTTTGTCGCTGAAAGTAGACATAGTATAGAAAGTAGAAGTAGTAACGCCTCTCCCCACACCACACACCGCGCCGCCCTCGCCGCTTCCATACTATCGATACATCGCATAGCTCGAGCTGCGCATCTTCCTCGTGCAGCTACTTTGCGGCGGCGTATCTTCATAGCACATCTTACTCGCACCGCTACATAGCTTACACGGTCACATAGTTTCACAGCTTAGCTAGTAAATCCTCGCAGCATAGCTGCATAGCACATCTCGGGTGGAAAAGCAGTCTTATTCGTAAAATAAATATCAGATACATTATTTATAACACGATCTGACACACAGCCATAATATTTATTATTTACTGTGGATAAGTGTTATTCGGCGTTCATGAAATTGGGCCTTAGGAAAATGTATTTATATACTAAGTAAATTAAAGATTTTAGATGTTTCTAGTATGACTTTAGCATTTTTCCGCTTAAATCCTTAATAATGATCCATCATATAATAATAAAACTATTATTGTCATCAAAGTGAACAATCGTACTATCGTACTTAACATTATACATGTGAAATTGTGGGTGTTTGTGTAGATATTAGTCACTCAATCTGGCTGTTAGGGCTAAAAGAATTAGTATTGAATTCAGCACATAATGGAATCCTGGGATAAACTATCATCATCATCATCATCAACCTATAATATCTCCCTGCTGAGCACAGGCCTCCTTTCACAAATGAGGGCGAAAGAGAATAGGCAGATACTTCACCACTCGTACCCAGTGCGGTACGGTGGAGGTATATTGGTGGTCAACCTACAATTAGAGTTTTCTAGCCTAGGAGGCCACCAACTAGCTTAATGACTATCACAATTAAGTAATAGCCGGGACCAATGGCTTTATGTGCTGTCCGAATCTCGGAATAAAATACAAGATATCTTTTTTGTTGAGGGAAAACATTGAATCCTTCTGAAAGCGGCATTATAATTACTTATTCGTGTTATTAGTTCTCGTCATTTCCTCCTTCCTGCCATATAGGTATTAGTTCTACATTATGACTTATATGAGATACATTTTACTTGTTGCAGAAAATAATCGCAATTCAACAGCATCCCCAGATACATCCAGTCCATCTCTACAACCAGAGAAACATTGCACTGAGGAGAACAAAGAAAATTATATATTGGAAACTGAAAATGCACAGACCTCTGAACCAACTATCGTAATAGGGTGCAACAATGAAACTCGTAGTGAAAAGGAAATATTCATTGAGAGAATAGATAATAATTTTAACTTAATGATAGATTGCTTGGGGAATGTTAGTGTAAGCAAACGTAAGAAAATGTTGGAATCTTATTGTAGCATGCTCGATATTTTGTTAGAGTCGTCTATACGAAAGGCGATTAGACAATAATCTATCTAACAAAACTGTAAATATTTGGTATCAGTATCGTCTAAATTTTAATATATCAAAACTGATTTCAAGAACATGAGCACCTAATTGTACAATATAAATATCTTATGCATAACATTTTGTTTTTCTTTTTGATGGTCGATGATATGAATGTTTTAATTATGGAAATCAAATAATTACCCCCTTATTCATAATTGCTTTTTAACTAAATCACTGTAATAGTGTGCCCCGTCTCACTCTTTCGATCACCAAATGTCACCTGTCAGATAAATACTTCGGAATTTTAGCTTCCCAACAAGACCATGGTTTGCTAAATATCGTTTAGCAGACAAAACAACAACCTCCACGATTTGTCGGCTCCGTTTAAATCATTCTTGTACCCCAGTGTTTTTGGCTAAACTTAGGATCAGGGATAGCTCGATCTGTGAATGTGGTCATGACGAGGGAAACGTGGACCATTTATTTTTCTGTTGTCCTAATTCGCGCTTTTCTTTATATGACTCTCTTCCCCCTCACATCTCTCGTCCTGTATCTTTTAAACACCTACTTTCTCTTATTTTCACTCGCTTTACTGGTTTACTGTGTAAATATATTGTAATTAATAAAATAAAGTTATAAATATCATTTTCTTCTACTCTTTTTTGTATTGTATTTTTAATTAGAAATTAGTAGTTTTATGTTTATTTATTATTTAGGTTTTAGAATGTATTTGTTTAGTTTAGTTGTTTCCGCTTAAAATAAGTATAATATTTGGTTTCGTGGGGTTTTTTTTTTTTTTTTTGTTCCGTATTTTACGCGTCTCATGGTTTTGAAATCACGTGACATTGGCGAAGTTGTGGTGGCATTTCCGCAAAAGCCATAAATAAGAATTGAATTGAATTTTAGCTAATCAAAGTTTGATAACTTTATTATGAATAAGGGGGTGAGTAAATAGTGAGCTACTTAATTATTCGAAAAATATATTTTTACATACATCGATTCGTGTTTCATTGAAAATAATCAACGTCCTTAAATCTGGCGAGAATTAAAAATCAATGTTTGGCCGCTTAACATAACGGAGCGTTCAGCACTGACCTTCAATATGATAACAAGAGGAAAATATTTATTCAAATCCTAACTCATAAATTCATTAAATTATAACGTGAACACTTCACGATATAATGAACCAACGGATTAACTTAAATTTTATTAAAACTACCGACCCGTCCTGTCTCCGTCCGGGTATTGCATTATACACATAACTCTTACTTATATTATGTTCTTCTTGGACACTTTTTTTTGCTGCTGATCTCAAAATTTTATTTGTCTCATAAACTTTTATTATTAACATGCTAATCCTAACTAATAGTATAAACGCGAAAGTGAGTTTGTTTGTTTATTACGCCTTCACGCCTCAACTACTCGGATCATCATGTTTGGCATGCAGATAGCGTGTGGTATGAAGAAGAACATAGTTTTTATGCCGGAAACGCGAGTGAAACCGCGGGGGACAGCTAGTTAGTTACGGACCGCCTGATGGTAAGCGTTTACCGTAGCCATATGGATGCTTGCAACATACGAGGCATCCTCACGCGTTACCGACCCTTCCCCTCTCCCGAATGAGCGTAGTGTGGGTTGGCAATGCTAGTCCAACACTGCAAATAAGTTTAGTACCTACTATACCTACACAATCAACCAAAATAGCACAAGGCATTATAAAGAAAATCATTATTCCAACTGTATTGGCGACATGCCGATGCGATGGTCTTGTTATATTTTTTTTTGGGGCTTTTACGCTGCGTTTTGCGAAAATATGAAAAAGTTATCGAAGACTCGTTTTAATATAAATGCAAAAGTAGGTTCCAATATCTGTGAAACAGTTTATAAACTTAGATATCTTTCCAATGCAGTTATTATAAAATAAATATCTTATCTTTAGACTAATTGAAATTCTGATTACACCAGATACTTACGATAACTTGTATCTATCGGTTAATAATATTATGCATTGTTTAATCGGTTGATTCGCCATTCCTGGAACTCATTTTTTATATTTGTTACAATACGCGCGTCCATTTGCGAGCCAATGGGGAGACATTTGCCCAACAATGAGAACATCGATATTTTTAATAAATAAAAATAATAAAAAATATAAATCAATATCCTGGGTAATTTACACACGACTATCCGGAATAAAGCATTTGTTGCACTATTTAAACCAGATAACTAATATAAAATATCAGAGTCATGTTCATTCATACAAATGTTCGAGAGTGGAAGCCAAAATATTCATTACACCCCAACTGACAGCAAATAAAAATAATTATTATACAACATGTAACTTACATGTAATTTACAATAACATAATCATCTTTTGATAATTACAATTACTCAAGTACAACAGTTCCGGTCAATAAATGTTCATGAACTTTTAGCCTTTATCAAAAATAACAGTAAACGGCTTGGATGACTGTCCTATATGTTTGAATAGAACGAATATTGTACTGTAGAGCGCGCCTTTGTGTACAATCGCGCTATCAATTCCACATTCGCGTAGCGGCGCACCTAACGTGCATACGTAAAAATAGAACATTATTTTTGTGTTTTGTGTATAACTTTATCATGTTATAATATTCAGTTCAAGGCTAAGTGACACAGTTTTGTGGCTAATTAAGTGTCGTTCCTAATTATGAGTGTAAACGCTGGTTATAATTTTTACGTCATAGTTTTTTTAGAACTTCCGTATAGAGATATCGCTAACTATGTGTGCGTACCGCGTTCCTGGTTTATTCTGAGCAGTGACATAGAATTAAATACTGATGATATAGTCTCATACCCTGTGGAAGACCCAGCAGTTACTGCCAATCGTGTAAAGAATCAAGAACCTATTGATGTTGTTGAAAGCAAACTCTTCGCGGTCACCGTGAAATATGCTACCAGTAAGTAAACATAGCTTTATTAATTTGGCTACGCGAACATAATAATATGATTTTCTGTGAAAGTGAATGCCCAGATTAATAATCTATCTAATATAAATAATGCGAAAGTTTGTTTATTTGTTTGTTACCTCGTGACGTCACAACTAATCGTGATGAAATGATTTATAGCCTGGAATACATAGTGTACTCTTATCGCGCGAAAATATAAGATCCGTCTGGTATCCGGGTAAAACCGCGGGGCAAAAACTAATATATGTACATACATATAAAATGCTCAATCAAATATAGACATCATTTTCAATATCAATGTGTCCAAACTGCATATTTTTACTGTGTATAGGCCTGTGTTTGACCACAATCTCACCATGGTAAGTGATGATGTGGATGATGTGTTTATATCAGTACTAGATGTACCGCGCGGTTTCACCCGCGTTTTCAGGATAAAAAGTAGCCTATGTCCTTCTCCGTAGGCTATCTGCATGCTAAATTTCATGATGATCCGTTGAATAGTTGAGGCGTGAAGGCGTAATAAACAAACAAACTCACTTTCGCATTTATATAGTTAGGATGAATGATTACAAACTGAATATACCAACAGACTATTTTATAGTTTTTATATTTTTATATCATACCCACTATTTTGTTAACTCTATAATCTATCTTAGAATAAACTATAAAATATAGCTTATAACGAGATAAATTACATACTCTTTTCAGACATAATATTTATATTATTTCCAGATTGTTATGATGATGCAAATACCTATATCTTAACACAAATAAATCAACCTGCAAGAACTAGTTCAGAAAATAGAGGTTTGTTTTTCATATATTTTACTTTGAAAGATATATTTTTTTAATCGACGGTCATCATATTATCTCAAATGTGTTTCAGCTGACAGAGCGTTAGAAGTTTCGGTGATAAGAAGGACCAGTTCAACTCCTGAGACTAAAAGCCTGACGATTGCTAAAAACTGCCTTCTGGTAGATTTACCGATACATACTACTAAGTCACCACCTCCATCACGAACAATAACCGATGAGATACCTTCAAATGTGATCTTTGAACCGCCAAAACAAACAAATGAAAATCTGTCATCACCAGGTCAAGGTCAGTTTGATGAAGTCCCGGGTTCGAATCCTACAATGAGCTTGAGCTTTCGGTGAAGGAAAACATCGTGAGGAAACCATAGCACGGTGGTAGGGTACTTTGTAGTACCCGCCTGGCTGGCTACCACCCTCAAGTTGAAAATCTGTCGCCAAGCACCTTTCGGTGTGTTCCGATAGTCGCACTTGAGAGCCAGTTCCTTCTAGGCTTTGTGTGCTTACCACCTTCGGCCACTTCATCACTTACCATGGTGAGATTGCGGTCAAACACAGGCCTATAAACAGTAAAAAAAAAAAAAAAAAAATGCCTCCTTGGCGGCTTGAAAAATTCCAACAGTAGGTTAACCACGCGTGGTGGAGTATTGCCCATTTCCTTTCACCTGCATTTGTGAAAGAAGGCCTGTGCTCAGCAGTGGGACATTATAGGCTGATGATTTTTATATAAAAGTAAGTGTATTGAGGCGTCATGTACGTCCTTCTATCCTCCGGAATTTCAAGTGTTTTAATTAGAATTAGAACTCTGATTATTTGGCCAGAACTTATATTTTGCAAACCTTACTTTCGGAAAGTGAAATGAAACTTTCAATAGTTTCTCAACTAGTATTTTTGCAGATTGATTATATTTTCTTGATAATGGTGCTGCAAATTCGTATATCTTAACAAGAAGATGTAATCAACCTGCAACTAGTTCAGAAATTATTGGGAGGTTGTTTCATTTCACTCACAAACTTGTGTTATTTTATTAATGGCATTTATATCTCAGATGTGACAATGTTTTAGCTAATAGATCATTAGACGTGTCGGCGACTAGAAATACCAGTTCAACTCCCGAGACTAGAAGCCCGAAGATTGCTAAAACCTCTCTTCTGTTGGAATCTCTGATACAAACTACTAAGTCACCTCTATCGCGAACAATAACCGATGAGGTACCTTCAAATGTGATGATTGAAACACCAAAACAGACAAATGAAAATCTGTCATCACCAGGTGAAGGTCAGTTTGAAGAATTCTCTTTATCTATGTTAAATTATTATGTGTACCTATTTATATACCTATAATAAGTTTAGGCGTCATGTTCGTCCGTCTATCCTTCGGTATGTTACAAACTATACAGGACTATGATTGAAATTTGGTCGGAAAGTATATTTTGCAAACTTTTCTTTCGTGTAGTGAAATGAAAAAAATAATTTTGGTATTATTAATTGATAGATGAAAAAATATATATCGTGAACATCGTCGTAATTAAAAAGTCAGAAACCAATTTAAACTAGTAGCACCAAGGTAATAGACACTGTCAATGAAAATTGCTTGTAACAAAATACATGACAACTATTTGAAATATCGGCTGTCTTAACTGCCACGTATATTGTTTACTTTGTTATATTATATCGGTACAATAACCGGATATAAATCTCATTATTTTGTTACATAAGATGTATAGAATATTATATTTTTTTGCAGATAAACACAAAGAAGAAAACATTTATATCGAACCGATGACACAAACCGACACCAATCTAAATGGCTGTGTCAAAAATAACATTGCATGGGGCAAATTTAATGATCCTGAGCGATACGATCACCCATTTGTAGACAAAAAATTGTCACAATATAGATTAAATCAAAATACTCTATCAAATAATAATGTGAATCTACCTCTATTACCAGAAATGCCATTATATAATAACAATGAACATTCAAAAAAACCAATAACAAGGAGGCTGTCTCTAGTGAAGTCAGATAAAGTGGTAGCCCCTTCTTTAAAACCGCTTACAAAAGATATGCCCCAGAAGTTAACTATACCAAGTCTAAGTAACCAAGAATATGACAAGGATAAAACACTCAAGCGGATGGTACAAGAAGATATATTAGAAAATAGTCATAAAAAAAGATTAGGGTCACACGATAACGATTTATCAAGTCAAATTCAAAAGTACAAAAATCTGTTGTTGCTTGAAATGTCGATAGATACTAGAAATGGCTCAACAAACAACAATAGTTCATCTGAATCTACATCAAGAATTGTAGCAGAAAAATTATTCAATGATTCCACTGATGCAAGAAACAATATTCCAATTAAATCTACGCTAAAAAACATAGAAGAAAAATCATGCAACAGTTCAAGTATCAATACATTTTCATTAAAGAAAAGATGGATAGAATCTGTAAAGCGCTATGAATCAGAAGAAGATCAAAAGAATAGGCAGGTACAAAAACGCCGCATAGAATTAAATAGTAACAAGAAACATGGATGTAAAATAGCTGAAAAAAATAAATCCCTTTCATTACTTAAAAGTCAAAAACATAAACAAGAAAAACTAACGCAACAAACTCCAAATCATTATAACAATGACATATCTACATCTTTTTCTGTGGTTTCAGATAACGTAAGCCATTTACTGGTACAAACATTGACCGGTAATAAAAAAGAATTTTTAAAAAATAACCACTGTAAATCATTGCCAAATAAACAGAAATCTGCATCAAAAGACATAACACAAGAATCATTCATAGATCCCAATATTTCAAATTGCGACGAAACTACATCTGCAATAAAATTAAATGCAGAAAAATCAGGAAACGATTCCAATTATTCAAATTACAATGCATCTACATCAAAAGACACGACCGGAAAATTATCCAACAATGCCGGTAATTCAAAAAGCAATCTTCCAAATGCATCTTCATTAAAAGACGAGGCAGAAAAATCATTTAAAGACTCCAATAGTTCAAATTTCAATTCTACGGCAACGCCATTAACACAAATAACCAGAAAATTAATCAAAGATTCCCGCAATTTAACAAAAATAAAATCAACTGCATCAACATCCAATGATGGGGTAGAAAAATTATTCTTCGACTCTGATAGTCCAAATACCAATTCTATAGCGTCAATATTAAAAGACGTGTCAGAAAAATCATTACATGGTTCAAATTCAAAATCCATTGCAATGGTATCAAATGATGTCGGCGGAGGTTTACAAAATAATAGTAAAGAAAAAGATGGAGATAAGGCTCCAAAGCAATTATACAGATCAGAACGTAAGTATAATTTTCTTTTAAATTTAAAGTAGATTGTGAATCATTGATGATGACACTTTATTGCACACCAAAAATAGATTTAACAAAAACAAAACAGAACAAGAGTACTTAATACTAATGATTGTACAATCAGCAGTCTTATTACTAAGAAGCGATATTTAATTTTATATCTTTAACTTTCAAACAAATTAGTTGTAGTTGGAGAGTCAGAGGTTATCATTGATTTGCTTTATTTTATACCTAGTAACTAAACAAAGTAAGTAAAAACTTTTAGATATCAAACTTTTTTTATTTGTTTATTCATTTTTTATTCGACGAATTCGGTAAACAAGCATATGGCCCGCCTGATGGTAAGCAGTTACCGTAGCCATATGGGCGATTACAACACATGAAGCATCACATATGCGTGACCGACCTTACCCCCTCCCTGATGAGCTCTGGCGACCTTACTCATGCGCAGGAATATAACAAAGTTATTTGGCTGCGGTATTCTGTAAGGCGGAGGTACTTCCGCAGTCGAGCTGCTCTTTGAGAGAATAAACGCTATGCTCTACCTCTCTTAAATGTGTCTCTCTTGATATTTATGTTGGGTTCCTCATGCCTACTAACTTTTACTATTGGACCAACTCTAAACTAAATATCAAAGATCGACCTTCCTCGATCAAAATATGAAAAAAAAAGACCTGTATATATCAAATTAATTTGAGTTACCTGCAGTTACTATAAAGATGTTCCATAAAAACTCATTTTGTTATATATTATCTTTAAATAAATAATAATTGTTGTTCCAGGAAGTAATGATGATAAAAACAGCTCACCTCTGCAGTCCATGTCTATGGCACCAGAGAAGCCTGAAGCTACAAAATTATCTCAGTCACCAATATCCCAAGAATCTAATGAACAAATAACAGAATCTTTTAATGAAAAAGCAGATAATCACTTTTGTGAAATGTACAGAGACTTATTGAGTTTATCGATGTTTTATATGAATGTATCTGAGTTAATGGAATTAGTTAAAGAATATCGTAATATTTTAAATAGTTTACGTAAAGAGGAAATGTAAATCTTAAAATATTAGGTCATTTCAATATCCAATAAAATGATAATCTTATAATTTCTTTCTAATCTTTGTATCTAATTAGGTGAATAAAATGTTTCGTTTTAACTAATATAATATGAATTTCGTAATAATAAAACGACATATTGTTTTTTATTTCTGAGATATCTATTCTTTTGTCCCAATCTGTAACTGATGCACAGATTTTTGTCCTACAAACTCTTGGAATGCCAGTTTTGAGTACATTTTTAACCGACTTCAAAAAAAGTAGGAGGTTCTCAAATCGGTTGCATTTTTTTTTGTTTTTTTTTTGTTTGTTAGCTCATAAATCTGTCATTTATTAACCGACTTGGAAAATTCTTTTTTTTGAAAGGGTACACTTCCCGTTGGTTCCATCGTCAGATCAGGATTTGATTACTTCTTAGTATACTTTGAAGTCGGTTTAAGTTTTTTGTAAAACAGTCCAATTATTTTTTGATATAATTATTAACTTGCCAAAACCTCAATGTCTTTTTTTATCTCAAGAGGTTGACAAACAGGCCGACGGGCCACCCTATGGTAAGTGGTCACCGCCACCTGCAGACATTTGCAATACCAGAGGGATTGCCAATATGTTATGCCCTTTTGAAGAACCCCATATCATAACGCTGAGGGAAAACCGTAATGGGGAGCTCATTCCACATCCTAATGGTCCGTAGTAGGAACGTCCGACTGAAACGTTGTGTGGGCGATCGAGGGGGCTCGAGGATGTAAGGATGAACTCCACATCGCCGGCGAGCTATGCGATGGTAAAAAGGTGATGATGACACCAGATCAAAGAGAGTCACTATGGACATCGACCACTGAACCATCACTCTATTGTGGAAATAACTTTAACTTTGGTACCGACAGGGTTAATCATTTTTTTGAACGACCAGTTACATGGTTTACAGGGTAACTAAACACCATACCAAATGTCCGTCAAATAGATTATAGACTGCTGTAAATTAAATATGTGGCTCACTTAAAAGTCAAAATATTTAAAGCCAAAAATAAAGATTAGGTACAGATGTTACGCAATGTAAAAGGTCCGTTATATCCCGTCTCATAGGCATCAAATAGGTCTCAGAACTAGAGAGAATCCTCTCTCTCTCTCTCTCTCTGTAGGATCGTGGTCAGCATCGGGTTTGCTTCTAGATCGGATGATCTGCTTCCACCGGTTTCTGTCCAACGCGTCCCTTACGACCGTGTAAAACTTGGAGGACGATGAGTCTTTTACTTGATCGGACCATCTAGTTGGTGAACGACGAAGAGAGAATCCTAACTAATAGTATAAATGCGAATGTGAGTTTGACGCCTTCACGCCTCAACTACTCAACGGATCATCATAAAATTTAGCATGCAGATAGCCTATGGTATGGCGCAGGCTACTATTTTTTCTGGGAATGCGGGTGAAACCGCAGGGGACACGCATATATTTCTCTACATAAACAAAGACCAAAAAAATATCGAAACAGACTAGACAACAAATAAAAGTAACTATAGTAGATTTCAAATAGCATGAGTTCGGTGTGATATTTTATTAGATTTCTCAATGGTTAATATTAATTTCGATATAATAAACGAATACTATGATAGAGTGAGCTTTCATGAAATATTGAGAGTACTATTTCTGAGTAATCAAATGGAATTTCATTAGATATTGGTAAAAAACTAAAAATAAAATCAAAATCAAATAGCTGAAATTTGCGTAAGTACGAGTGAATTTGATGGCTTTAATAATGGTACTTCAATATACAGGTCGTTGTTTTGGTCAGCGACGAGCGACTCAGGGTCGATAATACAATAGATACTGGTGCTAAAAAAATATAAAAAAATACTTTATTTTTTTTAAATAAAAAAAAATAAATTTTGAAAATCATGTAATAAGCTAAAGCATGAGGGAGTAAAGGGGTGGGGCGATGGCGGCATGTGCCTAGCTCTAGTCAGTGCACGTGCCTAGTAACCATACTTTGCGGTAATTTTATTTCAAATTGAATAAGGTATTTCTCAACATACTTACAGTATTTAATGGAATTAAGTCCATTTTTGGGGAATATATATTTTGTACTACCGCTCCTGGGTCGCTTGTCGCCGACCAAAACAACACCCTGTATATTTAATAAGTAATATCGACTACATTCAGTGAATATAAAAAGTAGAGGGGCATATTTAAAGCCTTCGAGGGAACTGGCTCGCTGTTGGACTACACCGGTAGGTGCATGCCCCCCGTTCTATGGTTTCCTTCCTTGTGGTGTCATCCTTTACAAAAAGCATTCATGGTAGGATTCGAATCCACAACCTTCGCCAAAGTCACTAGTCACCACTGAGCTATCATTGCCATTAATTTTACTAATTGACTGGCTGCGTACACACGGCAACACATCAAGCTATACATTTCCAGTATAAGTAGATCTCGCATTGTATAGGATTTCCCTACAATGAGAGGTCAGCTTATATTGGAAATGTATAGCTTGATCTGTAGCCGTGCGTACTACGAACGGTGTTCTACTGAATCGATAGTGATATATCTCTCACTCGCTCGCACACAACACTAGTGACAGAAATCCAGCTGATACACCGAACTACGCGAGCTACGGACGTACGGAAATAGCTATCATACATTCACATCGTTCGTGCGCTGCGGCACGCGTCTTTATGTGTCGATTTATGTAAATAACAAGTGAAACAATAAAAAAGTTAGTAAACATTATAGTGTATAGTTAAAAATATATAAAACTACTAGATATTCACCGTGAATAAAGTATCGAAAAAGATTTACGTGCATTCTTTTCTGTTATTTTCGTGAAAAGTTTCAGTTCTAACAGTGTTTTCTTGTTGACATTTCAGATGGTTGAATATAAATATTGTGTGGTAAAAATGCAGTTACCAAATAAAGATTATGATGAATTTGTTTGTATAGCAAGTTGTTGGATTGTTCATCGACGGAAAATGGATCAGACAGTTATTGTAAATTATCCGACAGATGAAAATTGTAAAACCAAAAAGCATTTAAAAAAGAAAATTGGAGATCCTGGTGAATGGCGTTTATTAAAAGCAGAGGTGAAATATGGTACTGGTAAGATTAAAACTTGGTGATTGCTTTTAGTTCTACAATACCCATGGGGTCCAAATGGAATCCTATTTTTTTTTTGTGACAACTTTTTTCTTCCACTTGACTGTCATTAAACTTCTTACTACTATATTATATTTTAATGTAATTCCTAGGTCCAAAGATACACATAATATATAAGAAAATATAATAATTTCAAATAAAATTCACTTTAAAATGAAAATATAATATGTTTGTTTCAGATTCTTATGAGTTTGCAAAAACTTTTATCAATTCAAGAAAAAATAATAATGCCCGTGGAAAAAGTCTTCCAGTAATAAATTGTGCAGGTAGATTTATAATTTTTCCAATGCCTTTCACACCTTTTAACTTCACTAATGATTTGGTAATCAATAAATAAACTTATATAAACAAAGACATATGTTAAATACCACCGTTTAGTTTGATACCAGAAATATGTAGATTCTGTGCGATTAAAAATATATAAATAAGAATATTTATTTAACAGAAATTTTACATAATAAGAACAGCCCAACAAAATATATTAAAATCCAAGATACTATATTTTTATTGATATTTTTGTTGCAGGTTTGAATGATGATATAAATAATACAGGCAATTATAACAATGAAAAAAAATCAAATAATCGACATTCCAAAGAAAAAAATAAAGGTAATAATTAATATTTTATTGACAATGCTATAAATAGCGTCGTCAATTTTCCACTAATACTGTAAAAATATATTTTTAGACGATATACCATCGACAGTATCGGAAAAACAATTGCGCATAGGTAATAAAACTGCTGGATCAAATATTCAGTTACAGACCTCGACGGCAAAATTGTATACCAATGAGAAATCAGTAAAGGAAGAAGCATCTAAGAGAACTTCAAATTCGAAACAAAAACATAATAAAAGATCAAGAATTACTAAAGAAACTTCATCTTCTAACGTGGCTCTAGAACAATCAAGCACACAAATAAAAGAAAAACAGTTGTCACACATTCATGAAGTCGAGACAGTAAATTCAGAGTGTACACAACCGATTTCTGTTGAAAACTCTGATGAATACAATAAAAAAATAATTGAAGACAGTTCTAAAGATTATATACCAAAGGCGTCTACGTCAAATAATCCTGATACTTCACCTGAATCAAGTAATTTGGATAAAGATTCAAAGCAAACCCATGATTATAAACGTAAGTATGTTTCACACCGTCCCGTTGGCTTAGAGGTTAGATACACTGAATAGGTGTTAGTATCTATATTAGTATATATGTATAAGTATTATATGTAGTATAACAGTTCTGGTGTCCATATTATAAGCTCATCTTAGTTTAGAGTTAAATCGTGACAATAAAATTGAATTTCATGATTAACTATCGAAATGTTACTTGAAACATATTTTGACCACTTAGATTTTGATTCACCCAACTCCACTTAGTTGAGAGAATCAAAATCTAAATTAGTATATGTAATAAAACTAAAGTAATTCAAACTATCCGAGTTATGGATCTCTCAACTCAAGTTCATTATAGGATTGGAATGCACGGCCTTTACCACGGCTTTCGACATCAGTAGAACTGAGCTATAATTGGCCCAACACCATCTTAACGAAAATTTTGTCTTGTTACAGAAAGCAATCATGTTGTAGCTTCAGTAGTAAGCAGTTCATCTCCAAAAAAACTAAAAATCGAGACCAAAGTAAAGAATATTCCAGAAACCCAAAGTGTGGGTTCTCATCCAACATCTGGAATAGAAGATAACAATCAAAATTATAATGTAACCTCATCTAATATTACCACATACGCACGTAATGAAGACGAAAAGATCGTTGAAAGAAGAATGAATTATAATTTTGGTCAAATGTTATTTAACTTACTAAATATACCTGATCATAAACAATTAATAATAAAATATCGAGATATTATGGATGCTGTATTAAGGTAGTACAAATCAAGAGTAACCAACAGTTTCACTTCACAATCGTCAGAAGATTACGTCTAATTAAAGACAGACTTTACTCGTATCCCAAAAAAAAAGGATGGCGCAAGGATTACATTTTATGTAATTTTACAGTGAGATGTTATGCGTAAAGAGTTTAATTTAATCTCAATTACTATTGTAAGATTTAGCTTTATTATTAACCGTTTCGATATATCATAAATATTCATCAAATATACTATCACCATGTACTTTATAAAATTTGTTTTCATTTTATAATATAATATTACCTGCAGGGTTATTCAATGTATTACCCTATTATCCTACCAGAAGAGTGTGAAGTGAGGGTTGGCAATGCGCAAGTAAACGGATAAAGTAACCGCTTACCATCAGGTGGGCCGTATACTTGTTTGCCACCTAAGTAATATTAAATTATGTGACTAGTTTTCGCCCCGCAATTTCACCCTTTTTATCCTTAGAAATATTGTTTTCTCGCCCGGATAAAAAGTATCCTATATATTATGCCAGGCCATACTGCACGCCAAATTTCATTATGATTGGTTGAACCATTGAAGAGTAAAGAGGCAACAAACACATTCTGACCTTTAATGTGGCCCAAGCTTGAAATTTATCTGTTGTTACGTAAAATTACATGGATACATTTTTATTATTATTTATTGTAGGCAAATTTAAATATCCCAGCAAACATATTAAGTAATTTTTCCTAAACTTCTGACAATATTACCTATATAAGTAAAAAATACGTCAAATTGACGAAATTTACGTAATTTTTACGTCACATTAACGTAATTTTTACTTATGTAG
Source organism: Polyploca ridens (assembly GCA_951394255.1). Lineage (NCBI taxonomy): Eukaryota > Metazoa > Arthropoda > Insecta > Lepidoptera > Drepanidae > Polyploca > Polyploca ridens. The sequence goes on from OX596250.1 coordinate 15,236,327, forward strand.
GTAATATTGTCAGAAGTTTAGGAAAAAATACTTAATGTTTGGTGAGATAATATATAAATATAATCTGAATACACATACATTATTTTAATATAAATATCTTAGTGTTCTTACAATAATCCTTTCCTTATAAATAGCAGGTCTAAGCTTGCGTTAAATCACAAGATTAGACTCTATACTGCTTGCATTCGCCCCATTTTCACCTATGCATGCGCTGTGTTCGCACACGCATCGCAGAAGCGGATCCATAGCGTTCAAGTCATTCAAAATCGTCGTAATTCAAACATCCACCTCGACCTGGGCCTTCCCACGGTCCGTCAATTCATGAAACGCGCCTCACGCAAATTCTTTGACACCGCGGTCAATCATTCGAATCCATTGATAGTCAAGGCGGCTACTTACACGCCATCCCTTATATCCAACGTCCGCCGGCCGAGGCATGTCCTCATCGAGCCCGATGACCCAATCACCTTAGCTCAGCTCGCAGCTTCCGAAGCTCGCAAAAATACAAACGCAGATGCGAATCGCGGTGACCGTTCACCTCGTTACCGACCTCGTCGTCGATATTAACATTAATCGGATCCAAAATCAGTTTTTACAACAGGATATATATTTATCTATATCTCAAAATAATAAGTATGTCACTCAAGACTAGTTTTTATTTTTCCCATACAACACCCTAACATTCATTTTAGTCTCGTCTTATAACTCTTCTTCATACAATCATCCAAACTTATTTTTTTATGAATTAAATTTCAACCACCTAAGTCTCCGTGCCGGTCGGTAATGTAAGTAAAAAAAAAAACACCTCAAATCCGCCCACTGATTGAATGAATACATTGAGCGTATTACGTCAGAACGCGTATTTTATGCTATCTATAAATTTCCATCAGTAGTCTCGCAACGCTATACACATTCGCACGTGAAATTTTGTCAATTGTTTTGTTTATTTATAAAGAGTTAAATAAGTTTAGATATTTCGTGACGTGATACCCAAAAGTTCAAGGCCTAGTGACATAGTGTTGTTGATGTTCCGTAACGTTATAATATTTGTTTTTTTACTTTTTTTATTTTTATTTTAAAAGATGAATGTTACACGGCGTAATTTTTATGTGATAAAATTTTTGGAACGTCCCTTTCAAGGAATTAATGAATATGTTGTTGTGCCGCATTCTTGGTTTAAATATGATAATATTAAAATAGAAGCTTTAGCAGTAGTGTTCTACCCAAATGAGAGTCCGTCGTTTACTTCAATTCGCGTTGAAAATCAAGAATCTCTGGACGGACTCGAATGCCAGCACTATGTGGTCGTAGTCAAATATGCTACGAGTAAGTATGTATGGATTATTATTTTATTATTACATATATTATACGCATAATACGCAACATAAACGAGTTACCACAGTTTAGTTTACCGCGTTCCAAATTAAAATTGATGTACTGTATTTTTTTTCCTAATTATAAACTGAATCATTAACATTTTTACTATGTTCAACTTGAGAAGCGTAGTATTTTTTAGTAGTAGTAGTATTTTTTAGATAGTTAGTAACTTGTGTCTTTGGAATATTTTATTTGGTGAATGAATCTTACATGTATTATTTAATTTTTGAAACAATTAACAACCTGAGAAAATGTATAAAAGAAAGATTTGTGCCGAACAATTGTTTGTCCTAATCTTAGGCTCTTAGCGTATGCATTCCTTCTTCAATTGTAGAATAGTGGAAAGGAACACCAGTGATCTTTCTGCCTCAATTTCATTCGATTTCAACAACGTCTTTCTAATTTGTGATACAGTTAGTTTACCAGCGATTGATACAAAGCATTGTATACTATATTAATATCTCGTTAATCAGCTATATAATGTTTTCGTAATCTAATAACCAATACGTCACTAGTAAATTATCATTGTTTAATCTATTTTTAGCGCAGAATTTCTTGTAACTCTTATATGTTATCTTTAGTTGTTAATTTCTGGATCCCTTTTTATTTTTTATGCTCTTTTTGTTTACAGATGATTATGAAGATGCAAATAGTTATATAAAAGACATTATGACTAGCTGCTCTGATAATTCACATAGCTCAAAAACGGACAATATAGTAGGTAAAGTACCATAGGTTGCCATGAGCAATTTTATTTAATTGAAATAGACCTACACAGATGACTGATGATCTAATATAGAGTAAGCAATAACGATAGTTGCGTACCCCTATTTTGCCCCCTTAGGGGTTGAATTTTGGGAAATCCTTCTGTAGTGCTACGAAAATATACCTAGCTAGAGTAAGGTCAACGAGACGAGATAAAATATGTAAACAACCTGACCTTTACTGAGTTACATTACGATAGCGAACGAATATTATCTCTCGCCTACAATAATGACGTCAGTTGGTCGACGACAGCTGTCGTTGTGTGATTCGTGGTACAGGAAAGCGGTCGGTAAAGCAGCTATCAATATTTGGTCCGCACTTTTTGTGAACAAGTTGGATTGCGTTCAAAGTGAAACGAATATAGTTGTGAGTTTTTAGGGTTCCGAACTAAAAAGGTATAAAGGAACCCTTATAGTACCACTCCGACCGTTTGTCGGTTTGTCTTATTGATTTATGATCTCACTATCTCACTTATTATAAATGCGAAAGTGTGGATGTTTGTACCTCAATCACGGTTCAATAACTCAAAGGATATAGACAATGTTCATTTTCTATGTGCACACAAATCAAAATTAAATCAAAATCAAACCCACCCCACTTATCTCCAGCACAGTTTTTTTTCGAAATCATCAAAATTCATTCACAAACATATTTAGTTATGCGGTTCAGTTTGTTTCTACAGCTATGGCCCAAACCAAGAAATTATACCTTTAAGAATGATGGATCGGAAACCTCGTTGTGCGAGTCAGACTTAGACTCTTGGATGGTTTTATTGACAACAACTATTGTTGTCAATAAAAACCAGCCAAGAGTCTAACCCCCTTATTCATAATCGCTTTTTAACTAAATCAGTGTAATAGTGTCCTCCGTCTCACTCTTTCGATCACCAAATGTCACGTGTCAATAAAGACTTCGGAATTTTAGAAATCAACGTTTGATAACTTTATTATGAATAAGGGGGTCAGTAAATATGTTTGTGAAGGAATTTTGATGATTTCGAGAAAGCTGTGCTCGGAGATAAGGGAGGTGAGAAATGTTTTTTTTTTTAAATTTATTTGTATATACTACCCGTGCGCGATAAGTTGAGACCCGAGTGGATAGAGGCTCCCTCGCCTGCTTCCCCTGCACTTATCTAATGGTGCCCGTATTATACTTTTAGCATGAAGCAATAATCCCGGTACACGTACAATACGGGAGCCATACTTCATAATGTGTAGTATACAAGCACGCAACCGTAAGGTTTTGTGACTTGACGCGGTGACTTATCGCGCACGGGTAGTAGTTTAAAATAAAAATGTTATGAACCCCTGAAAGTTTGTTTATATTCTTTATGTCGTCTCATTGGCCTTACTCTAAGTTTTAATGAGGTTTTAATGATATCCGTGAGAAGTGCTAGTGTACTGTGGATCTCTAGAAATGTTTAATGTTAGTGAAATACTGTTTACGAGGTATTCCACGCGGATTTTCACTAATTGTTCATGTGTGGTCACTCCTGATTAGTTTTGCTTTTCGGAAACGTGATTTCTCCTTTTTTCAGAATAAAACGGGACTGTACTACACTGAGGCATAATCAATATTTTATTTATCAATCACTAGCTGTCCCCCGCGGTTTCCCCGGTCCCCGGGATAAAAAGTAGCCTATGTCTTTTCCATGCCATATTGCATGCATGCAAAATTTCATGATGATCCGTTGAGTAGTTGAGGCGCGAAGGCGTAAGAAACAAACAAACACACTTTCGCATTTATAATATTAAGTAAGGATATTGGACCTGACGCGCTAAAAATACTTTTTGAACGACAGTGATAGAATAGGCAGTACTTATTAGGACCTATGGTGAAAAAAAATGATTCTAAAATAAATCCATTCGTAGTGCTACGAAAAGAATACGTACGTTATAATTATTAGGAACTCCTTTAAAAAATATGCTTCTAGCCGGTTTGGGCTGTGCGTAGTATGCGTTGTTGTCAGTGTTTCAGAGAGTTGCATCAAAATTCACAAAAGTTTTACTTTATACGCGTACATACTATTCCTATCACGAGTATTGAAAAAAAAAATACTGGTAAATCCGAAAATTTATAGTTTTCAACTATTACCGCCATACTGTTACTTTATACTGTAATATTCGTATTTTTGTGTTTTAATACATTTTATTTATTTATTTAATGGGGGTAACCGACAAGACATACACTAAATACTTAAATTATCTTAATGTTTCCTCAATTATAGGCTACCACAGCATGCAATTAATAATAAATAAAATTCTACAATATCACAAGATTTTACTATATCACAATATTCAGAAAAAAGTTTAAAAAGTTATCAAAAAGTTAAAAAGAATGAATATGTCAATGCAATTTAATTTACAATGATAATAATAATAATTAAAATATATAAAAACTATTTTAATTAAAATATATAAGATTAAATAATTTTAATTACATTCAAAATTATACCAAAAATTTTTATACAAAAAATAAATTATACAAAAAAATAAGTACAAATAAAATTACACATAAAAGGGTTTGTGTCAACATTCACACTCCTTTATTTGTTTGAATATTTTCAATGAGTTATAAAAAAAAATATCAATGTCTTCCGAAGATACCGATATGTCATTGTATAAATGAAACATCCTAACAATCGGAGCGTTCTTGCCAAGATTAGTTCTGTAGAGCGGGGCTGCCGGTAACGAACGAGGGTGACGAGGAATTCTGGAAGGTTCATTATATCCGCATTGCTAAGATAACAGCCAGAGGCTTGTCAATCTTTTGGTAAAAACAATACTATAATTACTAAGCCGGTACAAAATAAATGTGGAATGGTACTTATCGTATATACCTACTTAAGATAACGATGCGATAGCAAATGCATTGCGATTATTCAATTGTTATTATTCGAAGAAATCTTGAAAACAGAAAAAAATGTGCTAGTTAGAAACACCGCTCTATTTTCCTACAGTATTTAATTTCATGTCTATTTACTGTAATTATTTCAGATTTTTCGGTTCGCGAGCTTCGGAGATCGGGCTTATCTCCGAAGCATAGGAATGGTAGATTTGGAAAGTTTTATCATAAATCCAAAACTATTCCAATTTATAACTGAATAAATCGATAACATCAGTGGTTGCTGAAATATATATAATATGACAGACGGACAGGCGGAAGACTTAGCACAGGGTTCCTTTTTACCTGTTTGGTCCAGAAACTGTGACTAATTTTCAGATAAGATTAGATTATCATCAAAATGATTAATATTTTATCTAATATTATATAGGTAATTTGGTACACTGTTTATCATAAAAGCATAATTTCTATAATCTGCAACCACAGATATTAAAAAAAAGTCGGATTTATTCTCGCTAACAAAAAACTGTGTCACTCGAGTCGGCCACCACGCTGTACGTACAAGCTGGCACGCACACATTCACACATTAGTTGAACGCGAGTAATCGACTCTGTGTAAACGGCGAAAGAGTCCAATTTCCCGCGGAATAGCCAACTAAGGTGTGCGTGAGAGGTGGCCGACTCCATAGACACAGTTTTTTGTTAGCGAGAATATGTCCTCCGTAGTCTGTGTCTGCAACCATCAAACCCGCGTAGATCTTGTTCACATGATAGTGATTTTTAATAGATTTCAAAAAACACATACACCTTACATACTTACGTATGTACGATTTTTAAAATGGAACTTTATCAAGAAAACGTGTTTACGTTATATCTTTTTTAAATAGAAATAAATAAAAAAATAAAACTTATTATTACTTATTATTTTTTAATAACAAAAGTTGAGTATTTCAATCTAACTACCAGTCTAATTTGATGAAACCTTTAAGATATAGGTATAATCTTTAAAACTTAATTATTATAAAAAGTTAAAGTAGCTAAAGTTTAATCTAAGCATTCTATAAATGTCTTGCCAATTTTATACCATACATTTGCATGTAATGTTGTAAGCAGAAATCATAGCATTAAAACTACTTGTTTTTTTTTACAGCTATTGAAGACAATGAAAATATTACCACCACACCGATTAAACACCATAACGTAACCCCAGAAAATGCACGCCCGAAAATGAATTATCCAGACGATACCTATAAAGTCATTAAAGAAAATCTATTGCAAATACTTGAAACAAATATACCTTCCCAAGAATTTGAAGAATACACACCGAATACTGTACCATGTGATATGGAACTTGAAAATGAAATTTTACCTGGAGTGCCCCTTATAACCAGCATATGGGGTAATGCTACTGATTTATATAAACATGAAGAGGATCAAACAAAGAATACTATACCAAAAAGAAAGTCTGCGGTAGATCTCGATCATGAAATAGTATTTAATTTTAATGGGCGCCCAAGGCCATCTAACATACCCTATATTCCAGAGATTCCATTAAAATATAGAAGACTAGAACCTGAACAGACAAACACACTTAAAGTGCTATCTCCGAATGAACTAAACCATAGGCAAGCAATACATTTTTAACGTACCCTATTTCTGTTACTTTAATTTATGGCAAAATCTAATATTTTCGTGTAATTGAGAATGCAGTAATATTTCGTACGCCAAAAACAAAAACTTTCTACGTAACTATATAATATTGTACTTTCACTAAATTCATTCTTATATTAATGAATTTTTACTTATCTCTACGTTTTGACTAAGTTATGTATATCGTCAACTATATTTTTTTAATTAAATCAATGTACTTTTTATATATTTTATATCATTTTATCGCGTGAACAGCTCTGATTCTATATGAGTTTAATATTTTGTAATAAATTTACGAGATAATCTTAGGGATACACATATTTTCCATTCTAACAGTAATTTTCATTTACTTATAGGTTTTCAGAGAATACACTTCAAAACTCAGCAAAAATTAATGAAAGTAAGACTGTGCATGGCATAAAGTCTGACATTGAAATACTCAGATTTCCTAATAGTTATAGAGAGCATGCAATGGAGAATTCAGCAATACCATCACCGAAAGATTTTGATAAAAAAACACCAACTTATTTTAACGGGCTGATACAACATGCTCCTAAAATTATGACATTTGACAAGCAATATCTTAGATTATGTAATAACGAAGAATCTATACAAAATAAATCACCTGAACTATTCCTACAAACAAATGAAAGAAGTAATTTTTCTAATGGGCTCGTTGAACACTCACCAACTGTAGAATTACATAATAAACAAAATCATACGCATCATGACAAAGGAGCAGTCATATCGTCTAATATTCCCAAACGCATGCCCCTCAATACTGCAATGCCATTGTTAAACAACAGAAGGATGGAGTCTTCAATGCAGATATCTCCGTTAGAATGTCATAATTATCAGAATACGAAAAACCCAGAACTTGACCAAAATCACACATGTTCTGATATACCGGAAGAACTAAAACGCATGGAATTGAATAATAGCCTTAATGCCAGAAATAAAAATAATATTCAAATGCCACAATGGAAAGAACCGGACAGTTACTGTTTGACACTCAAAATGAGTTCCCATATACCTGAAATATTGATACAACCACAACATATACAGGAAGCAAATCTAAGGCTACCAGTTCCTGATAATTGTGCTAAAAATGTAGCTACTTCTTCTACTGAAGACACAGTGCACGCTTTTCACGTACCTGAAAAAGTAGTATGCAAAAATAACAAGGAATTAATAGAACTGAAACAAACCCTAACTTTATTGACTGAATTTACCTCAAAAACACAGGCAAGAAAATCATTCGACGGTAGCAGTGGTTTGAAAGCCAATATTCCAACTACATTGACATCAAAAAATGAGACAGAAAAATCATTCAACGGCGAGAATGAGCTCAGAAACAATATACCTACTGCATTTACACCAAAAAACGTGACCAGGGAATCAATAATAGATAACAGGTATACAAGACACAAAATACCAACTAAATTCACGTCAAACACAGAGGCAAGAAAATCATTCGAAGGTAACAGTGGTTTAAAAGCCAATATTCCGACTACATCGACATCAAAATATGATGCAGAAAAACCATTCAACGGTGAGAATGAGTCCAGAAACAAAACACCTGCTGCATTTAGATCAAAAGACGTGACCAGGGAATCCATAATCGATAATAGGGAGTTAAGTCACAAAATACCAACTAAATTCACGTCAAACACAGAGGCAAGAAAATCATTCGACTGTAGCAGTGGTTTGAAAGCCAATATTGCAACTACATCGACAAAAAAACATGATACAGAAAAACCATTCAACGGTGAGAATGAGCTCAGAAACAATATACCTACCATATTTAGATCAAAAGACGTGACCAGGGACTCCATAATCGATAACAGTGATTCAAGACACAAAATACCAACTAAATTCACGTCAAATACAGAGGCAAGAAAATCATTTGACGGTAGCAGTGGTTTGAAAGCCAATATTCCAACTACATCGACATCAAAACATGAGGCAGAAAAACCATTCAACAGTGAGAATGATCCCATCAATAATATACCTACTGCATTTACATTAAAAGACGTGACCAGGAAATCCATAATCGATAACAGGGATTCAAGACACAAAACACCAACTGTATTCACAGAGGCAAGAAAATTATTCAACGGTAGCAGTGGTTTAAAAGCCAATATTCCGACTACATCGACATCAAAATATGATGCAGAAAAACCATTCAACGGTGAGAATGTGTCCGGAAACAAAACACCTGCTGCATTTAGATCAAAAGACGTGACCAGGGAATCCATAATCGATAACAGTGATACAAGATACAAAATACCAACTGAATTCACGTCAAACACAGAGGCAAGAAAATCATTCTACTGTAGCAGTGGTTTGAAAGCCAATATTGCAACTACATCGACAAAAAAACATGATACAGAAAAACCATTCAACGGTGAGAATGAGCTCAGAAACAATATACCTACCATATTTAGATCAAAAGACGTGACCACGGAATCCATAATCGATAATAGGGAGTTAAGTCACAAAATACCAACTGAATTCACGTCAAACACAAAGGCAAGAAAATCATTCGACGGTAGCAATGGTTTGAAATCCAATATTCCAACCACATCGATAAAAAAACATGGTGCAGAAAAACCATTCGACAGTGAGAATGATCCCATCAATAATATACCTACTGCATTTACATCAAAAGACGTGACCAGGAAATCTATAATCGATAACAGGGATTCAAGACACAAAACACCAACTATATTCACGTCAAACACAGAGGTAAGAAAATTATTCAACGGTAGCAGTGGATTGAAAGCCAATATTCCAACTACATCGACATCAAAACATGAAGCTAATGAACCTAATGCATTTACATCAAAAAACATGACAAGAGAATTAAAAAACGATAGGAGAGACTCAAACAAAAATATTCCTAAAGCATCTACGTCGAACGAAGCAGCAGGAGAAATACAAAAAAATTGTGAAGAGGACAATAGAGCCGACTCTTCTAGCCATAACCGTAAGTCTGTTTTATTTTTCTTAAATATAAAGTAGAAGTAGGAATCCAACTATATTTTTTTTTATATTCTTCTAACATTAATTCCACTAATATGTGTAGAACTTTATTCAATGTTATTTTCCTGCTTTTTACTTACATTAATATTATTATTATAAATTGAAATATATATTACAGTGTATATTGTTGTGTATATTTGGGTTATAACAATAACTTATGGATCTTTTTTACACAATGACACCGCGATGGCTGGACAAGATTAGATAGGAAACATACGCTACAGCTTTTGGGCCATTACATTAGAAAACGTTTTATGAAAGCAAGAAGTAGAACTATGTATAATAAGCAGTTATTGTTAATGAAGAATGCTCACGATATATTTTTTTATTTAAATTTATAGCAACTCTCAAGTCTTTTCATAGCACAAGAGTGGTTATAACCAGGTTTTTTTATTTTATAGGAATACTTGCCGACAAACGACATCCAACTTCTACAGAAAAGGAAAAGACTGACAGGAATATCAAACGTTCTGATGATGTAGAATTGCCGCAATCAACCAGCGAGCATAATAGACAAATAACAAGAAATCAACAAATCATGCAGCATGAGTATGAAGCAAATTATTTCTTTAGTAAAATGCTAGTTGATATGATGAATTTATCTGATAATAGTGAAATAATAAGAAAATTTCGTAATATTATGAATAAATATATATGAATAATCTCAAGTTTGTAGAAAATTTTATTTTATGCATTGCTATCGCATACCGGTTCAGTCCAAAAATAAAACCGAGTACCTTTTTTTTATTAAATTTTAACCAACGATATGTAAAAAACAATAAAAAATACACTTGTAGTTTTTTAAGTGTAACTCTAATTCGAAAGTCGTGACGAAACTTATTAGATGGGTCATTTAGCAGGTAATTTGTCAGAAGGTTGGCAAGCAAGCTGTCGATACACCCTCAGAATAAGGACCCAGATCTACCCTGATAATAACTGTCTACCGGCGCCTATGGCTATAATATTAGCAACCAAAGTCAAAGATATTTATTCAATTGTATACCATTGGACTCAAAAGAATCCCTTGAATTCAATTCAATTATACATTGCAAAATATGGTAATAAAAATAAAGTTCTGTTATGTTTTGCCTTACAAAGCATTCAAGTGACGCACATTATAAACGGGATCTTTCCAATATACTGTAAATAGAGTTGATGAATAAATCTTTCGGTATTAACCTACATACAACTACTATACCTACGATCAAATGTGCCCATTAGTAGGTACGCCCAGTAAATTCTAGGAAATCAATCTCTCTTGCCGACAATAACACGCTGCAGAACGCGCTCTATGCTAATAATATGATAGGTATAGAGAAAACAAACGCTATCGAAAACCAAGCTATTTTATTCATTAGATTGGAATGTTTTAACCATTTTGATATGGGTGAAGACACACGCAGCCTTGAAGGAAACTCTTGTGCAGCTGGCGGAATCTTGACGGAGGGTCTTCTTACTGATTTGATACGTTCAAAACATTTCTTGATGCTGCATTCAGAATTGAACTTCTCTATGGTTATGGATATAATAAAAGTATTGTACATGCCTCTAAGTTTCATCATGAGGCTATAATGTCCCACTGCTGAGCACGGGTCTCCTTTCACAAATGAGAGGGAAAGTAAATGAACAGATACTCCACCACGCAAGCTCACTGCGGATATGTGGAGTTGGGTTAGTGGTGAACCTACTGTTGTTTTCAAGCTGCCTAGGAGGCCTCCAACTTACCCGAGACCAACGGCTTTACGTGTTTTCCAAAGCATGGAAAACGCTCATGTTGAAAGACTACCCACCCGGATACCGTCCACACCGATTATCTCCTAAACGATCAATTAAAAGCGGCCAAACAGGAATACCACGAGCGCGTCAGGAAAAAATAGGTATTGCTAAGCAGGCAGAGCATTAGTTCACTTATAAAGAATTACTTTTGTATTGTTGTGAACACAGTCATATCCGATTTGCGATTATAAAGAGCGAATGAACTTTGACCTCGAAAAATTTCAGCATTGCTCCGATCGATAAACTGACCACACAAAAACAACTTCAGCATAGTGGCTATTGGATGACTATTGCTGTGCCCCGTCTCATTAGAGAAGTATTTTTAAATAGGTGACATCAGCCGAGCCTATAGACATCATAAATAATGTGTTCTATCTACTACTGCCACCCACATTTGTGTCGCGTAGCTACACACATTCGCACGTAAAATTGGAGCGATTTTTGAATTAAACATGTGAAGTGAATTACAAAAAGGTGAAAATAAATTAATTAATAAAAGCTACAATTTAAACGAGTGTTGATAGAAAACTTTTTACTATTTGTGATTCGAATTACTATGTTTATTATTATTAAAGTTCGATAGACACACTCAAACGTTTATTTCTTAGAGAAATATTTGTATTGTATAGTTTTTATGTAATATTGTTTTTGAAACTCCCATATCCTGGTATCAATGAGTATGCTATTATACCGCGTTCTTAGTTTTCACAATATAGTATTAAAATACAAATAGGCAGTAAAGCAGTAGTGTTATATCCTAATGAAAACCCATCAGTTACTTCGAGGCGTGTTATAAACCAACAAAAATTTTAAAGGAATTGAATGACAGTACTACGTGGTCGATGTCAAATGTGCTACTGGTAAGTTTTGATTTGTAATCTCCACTAATCTATACTATTATAATAAAGCGGAAGTTTTTTTGTTTGTTTGTTTAAACGTGCTAATCTCTGGAAGTACCAGTCGGATTCGAAAAATTCTTTCACTGATAGGAAGCTACATTATCCCCGAGTATTATAGGCTTTTTATCACGGGAACGCGGGTGAAACCGCGCGAGACAGCTAGTACTAAATAATATAATAAAGCATAAGAGGTTTTTGTTTGTTTGTTTGTTTAAATGGGCTAATCTCTGGAAGTACCAGTCTGATTCGAAAAATTCTTTCACTAATAACAGCGTGAAACAGTCTCAGTTATCATACTTTTAAATTTTAGTATAATAAAGATATTTTGTATTTGTGTCCTCATAGAAGTTATTTATTATTTTACAGATAATTATGAAGATGCAACATATTAGGTACATCAAAGCCTTAACGCGCCTAAATGATCACTCCGAGGACCTAGGTGACGATCCAAGTATTTAATTAATATAATTTTTTTCATAAGCCGATGCAATACTGACGCAATTCGAAAAAGGTTCAACTGAAAATCAGTTCTGGTTTACTACATCATCATAATAATATTCAGCTTAAGGATGTGTGCTGATCCTGTGGTCGGTCAATTTTTTCAACAACGCATCCATTGAATCCCAGTGTCTCTCACCAAGTCGTCGGTCCGCCTGGTGGGAGGAAACCCAGCTCGGCGCTATCCAGTACATAGTCACCACTCGAGTACTTTTCATTGCCACTTTAGCTTACTGACACTGCTCATAGTGTCAGTAAGGTTAAGTGGCCTCAAAGGTTCTCGACACTGATGATCTTTAATTCTTTTTTATTATTTTGAGATTTAAGATTTTGATCACATAGTTAAAACATATCCAGCATGACGAACCCAACTTAGTACCCGGAAGTAATATTAAAAATTGTTTTGTTGCAGATATTTACGAAGATGGTTATTCCAAAGTGAATAGTATTGGTTGCTATAAAATCAATGAAGAAAAACATTCAAAAACAAAAATCTCTTCCCATGAAATGGCATGTAGTATGGAATTTGAACCTGATATATCACCTGAGAGACCGCTCACTGCCCGCATACGGGATAATGCCACTGAGTTATATAATGATAATGAAGATCATATAACAAACACTGCTACAAAAAGAAAGTCTACAGTTGATCTTGATAAAGAAGTAATCACTCCTTTAGATACACCACTGAAAAATCGAAGATTGAAACCTGAACAGAAACTTAAGGTGTCACTTAAACCGTCTCAAATGATACTTGATAGTTTACGTTCTAAAAGTAATACCAAAGAACTGTGGCCTACCCCAGAAGAACTCAATAATTTCCAGTGTAAAAGACAGCCTCCAAGTGATAGAAAAGCTACACCATATTATTGGAAGAAAAAGCTCAAAAAGTGGAAAGAATTGCAAGAAAGGACCACTTTATCTAATGGACGTGCACACAATAATTTTCAAAAGCCTGAAGTGCCATTAGACAATAAAAACAATGTACAGACAATAGTACCAAAAGGGCAATCAATGGAAGATCTTGATAAAGAGATAGTAACATGTTCAAACGAGGTCCGAATATACACTATTCAGAATTCCGATCACCTGCCTCAAGTAGATAGTATACAAAATGCTACTAAAGTCCAAAAAAATCAAATTATAAATGGGTCGCTTACAGAACTATCAAAGGAAGCAATAGAAATCAAATCATCAAAACATCCTTATTTGTGTTACCAAGAAATACCTGTTGTAAAATCTAATAAAGCAGAACTTCAGCTAATTACACAGCAGAAGCGTTTTAGCAGTTGTAGTGCATCTAAAAATACAATTTCAACTGCATCTAAACCAAATGAAGAATCAAGTAATGGCAATATTCATATAAGAAACAATATATCAACAATACATACATCAAAAGATGCAGCTGGAAAATCATTGAATGGTTACAGTGATTCTAGGAACAATATAACTACTGCACCTATATCAAAATACTTCACAAAGAAATCAATTATTTGTCATAATGATGCTAGTCACAATATATTAACTGTATTTACACAAAAAAACGTGTCAGAAAATAATACCATTGTAGCTATTTCTACACCAAACAAACCAATACGAGAATTACAAGAAAATATTGTAGAGGAAAGTGAAGTTGAAGTTTATGGCCATGAACGTAAGTTTGATTTTTGTTCTTAAATATCTTGGATGACAGCTATTGGGGATAGGTAACTTAGATTAACATAATATGCACTTTTCAACCCACTAAGACCATTCCCTCCCACCATAAAAGTTAAACTGCAGGACCGATTAGAAAAAACCTAGTTCATAAAGGAGAATGCCCACGATCCATAGGGTCTTGGGCCCAGGGTGGACAGTAATAATAAGTATAATAATTTTGTGTTTCAAAATCATATGTGCATCAGATATCTAAAAATATATTTAAAAGGATGCCATTGTTTTAGAAAGAGTAAAAATTAATAAAACATTTTGAGGTTATTTTACATTATGAAAATGTGTCTTACTGCAAAAAATATTAATAATTTATGTTTGTTTTATGCTTGATGTGTAAAAATTAACCAGAAACAACAGTTCTTATTATATTTTACTCCATTATTTAAAGGTACAGGGATAGGGGTACAAAAAAAATATCTGAAAATTATTCTTAGTTTTTTTTTTTTATACAACTTAGATATCAAACAAGCATACGGCCCGCCTGATGGTAAGCTGTTACCGCAGCCTATGGACGCTTGCAACACCAGGGGTGTCACTCGCGCGTTGCCGACCCTGCAGAAATCTCTTAACACCCTTTTTGAAGAACCCCATGCTGTACTCCATTGGGAAAACCACGGCGGGGAGTTCATTCCACAATCTAAGCGTCCGCGGAAGAAAGCTCCTTTGAGACCGCACAGTTCGAAACAATTCTGGTTTCAATATGTGAGGATGGACTCCCCGTCGATGGCGAGAGTTGCGATGGTAGAAGGTAGCCCTGGGCATCATCTTAAACAATTCTTCAGAACACTGTCCGTTGTACAAGCGGTAGAACACACATAAGGAGGCAAAGTCTCTCCTCAGACTGAGGGGCTCCAAACCGCTTGTGAGCTCGGGATCGTCGACAATTCTAGCAGCACGTCGCTGTACCGAGTCTAAAGGCCCAAGCTGGTATCCAGATGCCCCCCAAATCCGCTACCTACTTGGGGCCTTTACTGGGCACTTTGGAACCAACCACATGCTCATGAAGATGGGTCTAACCGCGACACCCATGTGCAGGTTGTGTGGGGAACATACGGAACGCATGGAGCACCTTCTGTGCACATGCGATGCACTGGCTGGTAAGCGAATGAGTCTCCTAGGGATCGGATATCCAAAACCAGAAGACTATAGGCTCATATCTCCTAGCCTCGTTGTAAAACTCATGAATAGAGTTTTCAACGAGACTGGGGAGGAGTAAGGTATCTAGGGGACCACAATAGATCCCAATGGGTCGAAGTGTCCGAGCTATTTCTCGGCCCCTCCTTAAGATAAGATAAGATAAGATCCAGATGCCCCCGCCCACAAATGACAGCAGTACTCCATATGAGGCCGGACTTGCGACTTATAAAGTTGCAGCCTTTGCCCCGATTTGAAGTACTGCCTCGCTTTGTTGAGCACTCCGAGCTTTTTGGATGCCAGCTTAACCTTGTCTTCTGAGTGACTACGGAACAAAACGTCGCTAGAAATGTCGACGCCAAGGATCCCAATGCTTTTACTGATGTTCAAGGACGTAGAATACTTAGTTTAGTATGTCCGTATATATACCACTCTTTTCACATATAAAAATCTGTCTGTTTTTTAGTATTAGAGTGATTAGCATAAGAAATTTTATGTTTAATTTTATTATAATTTTTGCAGGAGAAGATTGTGATTTAGATAAACTAAATCTACAACTAGCTTCTATAGGAAAGAAGAAATCAGCTAGAAATGTTATAATAGCTGAAAATATAGAATTGCTTCAATCAACAACCATACGGGATAATACACTTATTACAAGAAATCAACAAATCATGCAACGTGTATTTGAAGCAAATTATTACTTTAGTCAAATATTAATTGAAATGATGACATTACCTGAGAATAGTGAAATAATTAAAAAATTTCATAGAATTTTTTCTGCGCTCATGAAAAAATTGTAATTGACTGATATAATAGTTTTATTTTAATTTCCTTTTTTGTTGAAATTATTGTGATATCACTATGAACGTGTCGTATCTAAATACATATAAATACGTAAAGAGAAATTTTACGTATTATATCTTATACGCGTGAGCCAGTTCGCATAATGTAGATGCATTCACACATATATCGTAAACTAGTTGATTTACTGTTATAATAGTAGTTGTACGATATGAGTATTATATTGAGTCGTTCAAACTATGAACGCGCAGTTAGTTTCAAGGCAGCGTTGCACAAACCCGTGCTCACGGCACATTCTCAAATACAGTCGCTCTAATCTCTATGTTTGTACCACTTTTCAAGCATATTGCACACACGGAGGGTTGAGATAGCATAATTATGGTTTATCTGTAGAAAGTTTAAGTTTTTTTTAAATTATTATATACTTTTTATAATATTACGGTCAAATTTCGACAATGGGCAACCACTAGTGGTAAAAATATAACATGATATCATATTTTTAAGTCTTTTGTTTTATATATATCAAAAAATATGACTGACTGACTAGTATGTATGATAATTATAATTTTCTGATGTGTTAAATTTCTAACGATATTCATATATTGTTATAATAAAATAAAAATATATATTAAATAGTTAAATATATTCCATATTATTATCAAATTTGATCTATAGACAATAATAAAAATATAGACATCCACAATATTTTGGCATTATCTGTGGATCTGAACCAAAAACGAAAAGTTGAATATATTAAAGATTCATGCTTTCTTGTCCTTTATAAAATCAAAAAATGTATGGTTTCCTCTACTGTACAATTTATCTTATAATAGCTTTGTGAATCTAACCACAGATTGTTCTTGAATATTTTTTGGGTAATTTGTCATAGAAGTGTATACATTACCACTTTATCCAAGAGTTCCTATCTTTTCCGAGCCGAATCATGTACAGCAAGTATCTGTTTAAAGGAAAGTAAATTTTGCTAGAATATCTCATATTAAACTATTCCACTACTTTGTCAAAACGAAGACATCATATTAAACTACATTATTTGAAAAAAGTTATAATATTTAATGAACAAACATTTCGGTTACTTTATGGTTTATTGCGTCACATAGTTTGAGAGGCCCACCGGGATACCAACACAGCATTTATTGTGAGCTGCGTTCTATATCATAACCGAAACATTAATTAGTAAATATAGTAGTTATTTCAGATAATTATGATTCAATTATTTAAAGGCATTGACACGAAATTCTGATAAGACTTGAACTCTGACTTCCTCTATCAAAACGGTTCCGCGAATTATTTTGAAACTTCAATAGATTAGAATATAATTCAATAGAATAAAATGAAATTTGGTACAATATGTTATATTACAAAGAGTTATTGTATGACTATCATATTTTTTGTTCTTGTGTGTATCAAACTGAAAATTGGAAAAAATATTGGAAACATAAAAAAAAATCTTTTACAACAATTTTGAACGTTATATAAATAGTTATAATATTCATTATTCACTA
This sequence comes from Polyploca ridens, assembly GCA_951394255.1. NCBI lineage: Eukaryota > Metazoa > Arthropoda > Insecta > Lepidoptera > Drepanidae > Polyploca > Polyploca ridens. The sequence goes on from OX596250.1 coordinate 15,254,355, forward strand.
AATCCAAATTGCGTTTACTACATTTTAATACCATGGTTTTACTATCGATATCTTTTGTCGCTTAAAGGGTTTACAGTGGACAGACCGCAGGCAATCAACTAGAAGGGGCCTTAATTAACTCAATCAAGAGAATACGGGAAAACAATGTTCCCGCTTGGCTTTGGCACGTCAAGTGATTGTAATTATCGATAGATGGCGCTACATGTACGTATTTAGTTGTTTGTTTTTACTGTATCTATATAAAATATGGATGGGAATAAGGAGGTTGGGGAGAAAATTACATAAATACTCGCAGGAGTGTCAAGTTAATCCTTGGAGACTAGGATTTGACTCCATATTGTACTTTTTGGCGGGAATTTGCAGAGTGACGTTGCGTTTTCATTTTTATTTTCATAAATTCGTGTATTTTGAGTTTTATTGCATATTATCGGTGGTATTTTATCCAATAAAGATCAATCCATGTGCACCAGTGAAGTGAAATGAAATGAATTAAGTGTATCGTGACTTTTCAAGTTGTCTTAAAAAGTCCGTGAAGAGTTTTAGTACAATGACCACCATTGTAGTACCTAAATCATGACTTTAAGGACTCTGACTGACTGACTGTGAAAGTGATAATTATTGTGACTGGACATTATAATATAACTCGACACTGGCAGAAATAAGTCCTAATTTGGATTTGGTTACCAAACATAAAACTAGGAAGAAGACTCCAAGTTTTGTTTAAAAAAGGAGATTCTGTTTGAACTCCGAGGACTACACACACAGGCCTTATAAATGAATGATATTCTGTCAATAGGCACATGCATTTAAAATGTATGCATCCATTCTGTGCACCCAAAAATCCATTTCCTATCTATTTCACGATGAAACTCATCCCTTCCATTTTTGAAAAACGTTCTCGCACGTAGCTTCGGCTTCTATTCGGTATATCTAGATATTCATCCGTAAAAAAGCTGCCTAAATAACTTCCAACATACCTTGAGCTCTCGTACCATCAGAAATGCTTTGTAAAATTACCCCGTGAAGAGTTTAAGGTAACCATATGTCAGCTCAAGTTATAATGGTTGAATTCCCGGCGCGGCCCATGCTGTCAACGGTCCACCGTTCGACATTTAAAATGTAAATTGAATCCTAGTTCGGACATACGCACTTGTGGCTAACTTCTGACGCTTTATGTAAGAAAATACCGACATATTACCATATTACGAAGTAAATTACAAACACCTTTTTGAAAAATAACCTTATTCCAATGAGAATAAAGTGTCTACATGTTGTATTATTCCATATTGGAATCTTCACATCAAAACAACGCAAAGAAAAAAAAGTTAAGCTAAAATACAGGTATCGTTCTTTTTATTTTGCGTCACCGAAACTCAGAAGGCCACAGGCTGTGCTTCGAAGGTACTGGTACAACCTTTCATCACAAATATTTCTGATACGACTAACCTATAAGGGTTCATTATTGAACTACTGAACCCTAAGAAGAATGTCTTTTAATTCAACTAAATCTTCCTTTTCACCTACCCTCTAAACTAGAAGAAAAAAATAAGGTCGAATCCACGGCATTATTTAATGCTAGCAACATTTGAACAGGGCTAACAAGGCTTTAGTAGTAGTATGGCCTCCTCATATTTTCCTTGGCTAATCCATATTTATTCTGGTGACCCAAGCTCCGAACGGCTGGTGAGATGCGATAAGGCTTACTTGGGTCTTTTTATATTAACGCTGTTAATATTTTTTGGGGGAAACTTGATCGACTGACAGTATAGACTTTTATTATAATGTTTCCGAAAGTTTGATGTCAGCGCCTTTTTATTGGTGTTGTTTATGTTTTTGCGTCGGCTATTGTATGTCGGCAATATCGCTAGCTTGTTTTTGCACGCTGTTTCGCTCAACTATTTATGAATAGTATGATTTTATCTCTATATTCAGCATCGACATTCGACAGCTTATATAATTATCTTTACGTATAAAATAAGTTCGCTACGTTCAATTTAAAAATATATAAATATCATGGATACTTGTTCTACGATGTCAAAACTTAAAAGTAAGTCCGCACTGGGCCAACGTTAAATATGTATGACGAGTACGATCCTTATCCATTTTTTTTTATGATAGGCTTATTTTGCTTCAATTATAGTACTTTTTATACGACTAAGTCGGTAGAGAACCTTACGGCCCACCTGATGGTAAGAGGTTACCGTAGCCATATGAACGCTTGCAGCACACAAAGCATCGCTCACGCGTTACCGACTTTTCCACCCTCCCCAATGAGCTCTGGTGACCTCACGCGCAGGAACACAACTTTACACAACATAAAGTTATTTGGCTGCGGTATTCTGTAAGGTGGACTTCCCCAGCCGAGCTGCTCTTTGAGCGATAAACTCTACGCTCTACCTCTTTGAAAATACTACATAATTATGTAGTAAGATAGTTTCTAGTTATAATCTACTTATATGCCTAATTTCATGACTATTGCTTTTGCTGTTGATGCGTCAAGAGGTAACAAACTCGCTTTCCCATTTATTATATTAGTTGCCAAGCCATCGAGCACCATTGTCATTGAGGGTCCAATTTCATCTAATTTAAAGCAGGACCACTAACCTACTTCCACGTCTGTTACATAGCCACAACTCGACAGTTACCCGCGGGTATTGTTTGTGACGCTAAGCATCCAGTTTTGTCACTAAAACTAGGACAACTGTATGTTACACAACACGGAATAATTAGTTTTGAAAATGAATGCGATGAAATCTTGATTTTTTTAAATCCAATTTTAGCATAAAAATAAAGCCGTTATTTCTGTTTGTCTGCTACCTTAGTTCTTTTAAACTGTGCAATAGATTTTGATGCGGTTTTAACTATCATGTTGAAAGTGAATTGTGTATCTGGTCGCGCGCACGACCAGACAAGAAAGACCTACTAGAGTTAAAATGTATATGGAACAGTAACTAAATGACAGTTAATATTAAATCTTGTGTCTTATACGTCACAGTGGCATTTCGCGCACAATAGCCGCGGTTCCCCTTAAACACAAACGGTCTGTATAAGGCGCTCGAAGGGGTATTCACTGGTTTATTATTTTCACTGCTAAATTAAAGAACAGATTTTATAGAAATATTATTAAGGGATTCCGCTTCGGAGATGAAAAAGAATACTTATTCTGTTAGCATAAACCTGAAAACGCAGGTGAAACTGCAACAAAAAGGATTTTTTCGTATAAAAGTTTATTTTGGGTTGATAAATGAAAAAATATAACGTGATTTTTACTTATTAACCTAATAATGAAATAAATCACTTTCTATTTGAAGACAAGATCTATTTTCAACTGCAAGTAAAATAAACATAAATTATCTAGTTTACACGCTCATTCAACTCGATACCCGTGAGCAATCGGATATTCCTAAGCCCCAGAGCTAAAGCTGTATTACTATTTACACAAGTAACAAGCTCCTTTGCTATAAACGTTTGTCATTGCAAAATCAAACAACAACACTTGGCCAATCACTGCATTCGGCAATCCTTGTACTGTAGACATACTCTCGTTAAATATAGCGAGCATTTGACAAGATTATTGCATTTGATTGAAATGTATATTGTAGTGGAATTATTTAACATTGAAACGTTATCCATATATAATTGAGGAATCCTAAATATATAAAAATATCGTGTCTCGGTGCTTGTAGTCGCACTGCTCCGAAACGGCTCGACCGATTTTTATGTTTCTTTTTTATACTACTTAGGTAGCAAACAAGCATACGGCCCGCCTGATGGTAAGCGGCTACCGCAGCCTATGGACGGTAGCAACACCAGGCGTGTTACTTACGAGTTGCCGACCCTGCAGAAATCTCTTCACACCCTTTTTGAAAAACCCCATGCTGTACTTAATTGGGAAAACCACGGCACGGTATATTTGGTAGGTAGGTCGTAAACTACTTTTTATCCTGGAAACGCGGGTGAAACCGTGGGGGCAGCTAGTATAATAACAGAATTAAGATGATTAAGTTCCAAGTTTTAATCATATTACATTGAATGATTGCGTCAAAGGCAGTCACACTCAGTCAGTCAGCTTGGGCCTTTAGACTCGGTTCAGCGACGTGCCGTCAGAATTGTTGACGATCCCAAGCTCACAAGCGGTTTAGAGCCCCTCAGTCTGAGGAGAGACCTTGCCTCCTTATGTGTGTTCTACCGCTTGTACAACGGAGTGTTCTAAAGAATTGTTCGACTTGATTCCCACGGCCACCTTCCACCATCGGTACTCTCGCCATCGACGAGGAGTCCATTCTCACACATTGAAACCAGAATTGTTTCGAACTGTGCGGACTCAAAGGAGTTTTCTTCCGCGGGTGCTCAGCCTGTGGAATGAGCTCCCTGCCGTGGTTTTCCCAATGGAGTACAGCACAGCAGCCGACCACGACGGTGGTAGCTTAACTATGCCGATCGACTAATCATTCTACACCACGAGCGTTTCCTATTACTAATAATAATAATAACCATTATGCACATAAACTCAATTACATAATTGAAATGAAGTCCCTGACTAACTTTTGAGCTAGTTCAGGAAATGAATTCTATTCTCGAGTGGCCTTTTTAATCCAACTTGTCAGCTTTTTGCTGTATTAAAGGTTGTTCGATAACCGTCCACACACACAACACTCACGCGTGTAAGAGCCACTTCAACTTATTGCATATCAACTTGTCCACTTCTGACGTCACAGTCACACGATACGATGACGAGTGATGATAGTTTCATTTCACCACTTTTGTAGATAGCTCTTAGCGAGTGTGATATAGAGGTCAATTTGGAATGATGGCAGTTCTAAAATTTTTTGTTTACGCGTTTAAGCATGTAAGTGAATAATGAAAAATTACGTAATAAAAAGTGAATGCGGATACCTACTTTTTATTTATTCTTTGTTTTTTTATTACGTATACCATAAATAAAAACAAGATAAAAATATACGAACAGAAATAACATTATGATTAAATTATACTATTTTAGATTTAAAATAATTGTATCAAATTTTAAATATCTATATTCACTAAATGCACGATTCGTCGACGAGCTTGATATTCAATCATTTTGACATGAAATCGTACACGTTTGAGAATACGAGACAAACGATACGCTTCTTTATGTCACAGAATTAGAGTAGAAAACCGATTATAGAAAATATGTTCTACAATACAAAATACATAAATTAGAGCTACGCAGCTTGAAACGTCTACGGTCGTAGTAACTTTAGCTACGAGGATATGCTACGAGTATTTTTCGCCGTAGCACATAGTACTGCGTTTAAGAGGAAAGGATGGATGCAAGAAATTTGAAAAGTAGGTTTTTAACATATCTATTGCTGACGCGCTGTGCCCAAGCTATCCCGCCCGAGGGCGATTGAGACAACTACAGCTTGGACCGATTATACCTATTTAAATTAGACGAAATCGCTATTTCGTAATCCCTGGTTTCCTCCTCCAAAACTTGATCGATTTAAAAAAAACACAAGAATCATAATAAGAAGGCTATGTCTGTCGGTTTTCCTTTGTTTTATTATATTCGTCAAATTTGTTCGCTGGAGCATGGGCAAGGGCGTTAAAAATGGTAAGTTTTTGTGATTTTAGAAGGCTCCTGATTCTTATAATAATTAATTTATGGAGAAAAACACAACCGAGAGACATACAGTATTACCTATAGATTGCATGGTGAAATAATCATTGCACTAGTGTCATTATCCAGAGAGGAAACTGAGGATTACGTTTGTATGGAACAAACGCCACCAGCATTTCCTCTTAACACGTGCATCCAATTTGAAAAGGCCTTCGTTTTACACATCTGCCCGGTTGCTAAAAGAAGGGCAATAACTTAAGGAAAAATAAAATAAAGAAATAATAAATGTACAACATGACAAGAATAGGAACCACGAGAATATAGCCCAATGTTTACGCAATATCGTTTTTGTAAGCAAAATATAAGAGCAATTGAAAAAAATAAATTGTCAACGTAAATCCAAGGCAATTTCAATCTTACGAGCTCAATGTTACGGTGTAATTTTCTTTGATGAGAAGATAAAACCATAGCAAAACTACGTGGGTTGACCATTGGACACGTTCAGTGATTTATTGAAAGCATAATTGGTTTTGTTTCGGCCAAGGGCGGGATTAACGATAGTTTTATACCCCTAATGGGTGCAGTAAGCAAGAACAACGTTTTCTTAATGGTTCTATGTTATCCCTTGATTTTGGGCTACTGTAACCTATGCTACTATGTTATTGGTATATTGTTTGTATTGTTTTTATTCAAAGTTTAGTCTGTATTTTTATGGGATAACACTGTTAAAGTACATTTTACCAAGATTTTTTAAGGAATTTTCAAGGTTATAATTACTTGTGAATACAAATAAACTTTACTTTGGGACAAACTCTGAAAGCGAGAAAAAAACTGATGTTTCATACAAAATTTCAATTGGTACCCAACTAAAATGTATGTACAGTAGTACCCAATTAATATGGCTTACCGATGTACCTGCGCAGAAGATACAATTTCAAAGCGCGAGAAACGCTAATGGTCGGCAGCTGTCGCCATGTTAGCGCGCGCCGAGCGGAGGGGCGTGACTTGCGAGTGAGATGGAACTAACAGCTGCAGTGTATTATGTACCTTATAGTAGTGATCTAAGGTTGATTGTAAGTTTTAAGCATTCTTTCTTTAATCTTCGGGTCCATACTTTCTTTTCTGTGCGAACGAAGATTCACGGCGCGCCATATAAGTTGGGTAATACCTTGGTAATACTGTACTTCGTTTATCACCTAAAGTCACCTGTCACTTTGTACAAGTCATATTGCTATCCTAGCTGTGCACTTTGCAGTAAAGTTTTTGTAATTCAACAACTTACAAGCCCAACATTTGAATGGTGTTCAACTAACGAGCGCTCCTCGAGTGCTGTGGTGTAAACAGCACCTCACAGACATGTCAATGGCCTGCATACACCATCACGGCAAGTGCGGCATGATGCTTTTTAATGAGCGTTGCGCTTTTGTCTCCACGCATTGACGTCGATTCTAGCGAGATGACTCAATCATCTGGTATCCAGTTCTTATGCTAAAATTAAAATATAGCACTATTTGGAGTATGAATATGAAAATGACTGAAAGCTGTCATTATTGTAGTCAATTTAGTTTTTTTTTTTATAATGTTTATTAATGATTAAATTATATTTATGAATGCGACTGAAAAACTTTGTGTCATGAATAAACACGCATATCCTTAATCTAAGTGTTTATTCATGAATATAGACACACATTTTTTTTGTCGCATTCATAAATATAATTTAATCATTTACACTTAGGCCCGGTTTCAATAATTTACGGACCGGTATAGGTTAATATTTATTAAAATTAAGACTCTTATATCTTTACTAATAATGAAGCAAAGACCTCAAAGCTTTGCATAGCAGACCCTCCCATATGGAAGTAGCTATCACAGGTAAAATTAGCTTACGAAATGATCTATCTATATGCCCAGTTTGGCGATAAAAAAACCTACCATTGGTAAGCAAAACGATTCGTTTTTGTTTATTGAAACCGGGCATCTGTCACATACGTTAAATATAATATTTGATATTGTGCTGTATTCTGCAAAATTTAAAATATTTTCTATACTTTCATCGATGGAGGTCTCCTTTCTAAAACTCTGGCGGCGAAAAATGGGGCTCAAAAACTGCCAAAATTATATTTCACATACAAAATGTGCGTCGCTTACATTTCAGTTTAATGAGATAGTATGAGATAATGAGATAAACCCAGTAATATAATGAGAATAACAAGATCTGAGTAATTATATTCATTTATTATCTACAACGAGAATTCACATGGCTTAAGCTTAAAACAGAAATAATAATTACACTCATACAAGCTAAATTTACAACAGTATTTGCTTGAGTTTTTTTATTCCAATGAAAAGTCTAAAACTAAAATATCAAACCGAGTTTTTTTTTTGACAAAAAATATTTCCTTTTTTTAGAATAGTCAATGATCAAAATGATCTTATACATATAGTTGAATTTAAATGAACTATTATATAAGATCTATAGTAAAGTAAAAAACGTACCTGTAATATCAAGTTTCACTAGTGTTCAATCATTTACTCATTAGTGACTCAACAGATTTAGATGGAATTAGATACATACATAGATTATACTCTGGACTCTGGTAAAGCTGCAGTTGTTTTTTTTTTTTCAAGTCAACCCCCCTTATTTCATGCGATTGTTTAAATCTATAAAATCCAGGTTTAAAAATATATCCGTCATTTTCTAACGTATTATAACAAAAAGAGTCGGGACTATATCTAGGTAACTAAAGATTACTAAAAAAAATACTTGTTATCCTACGTCCTCATATTTGTTACTTTAGGAAAGGTATACAATCTCTTATTAACGAACCCTGTGTGGTGTGATAATAAATGTTGTAAATTAATTATATGGCTTAGTATAGAGTAAATTTGTAGGTAGCCAATTAAAATAAATAATACCTTCTTTGGAACCTGAGCGGACGAAATTGTTATTTAGTCTTAATTATTTTCTGAAATTATTTTAAAGATATTAGTAACTCAAATTGTATTTAAGACGCCGATCCCACAGAAAAGAGTTCTATAGTTCCGCGTTCTGAGTTCCGCGTTCACTACTGTATACACAGCGAGCGAGCAGTCTAGAGTTCTAAAGGTAAATGGGCAAATTTGTATGTTTTTACATATTAAAGCAATAATTTCAAATTTTTTCAATTAGGCAATAATATATTAACAAAAATTTGAAAGCATATTACTGTGCTGTAATTTAGACAAAAAGTTATAAAGATTATTAAGAGAGTATTGAAGATTTAAGAAATAATTGGAGATATAATGAAGTTGCATTAAATGTAATTAGTATCCCGTACCAAAAGGCGTTATTATACACATACAGCAAGCAAAAGTTTGTTTACATTCTTTATCTCGTCTCATTGGCCTTACTTAAGTTTCATTAGTGGACGCTCATGGGCCAGAATGCCCATTGTCCTTTCTGCCGTGTGTCACTCAGTAAATAAAACAGTGATAGCTCAGACGTGTCACCTCAACTGCCAGCTTTAGAAAATGGAACTCCGACAGAACTCGCATTCTCTTAAACGCAGAGTTCTCTGTGTGCAATGATCAAATGCGCCGCATAGATTACAGTGAACGCGGAACTCAGAACTTTAGAACTCTCGCTGTGGGATCGGCGCCTAACTATTGTAAATTAATTATATGTAAATTTGCACCATATTTGCACCCATGTACCGAGGATCATTCAAGGACTATTTCTGTCATTAAATGTCACAGGGCAAATAATTACGCGACGTGCTTAGGTACCTTGCTCTGTGGACGAAAAAGTCGGTAGCATCCAAGAAGAATATATAAGATTCTTGGTAGCATCTGACAGTTTCAGTATGTTGTCAGTTTACGAAAAAAGAGAGCAAATAAAATTATTTAAAAAATCTTTCGAAATGAGCTATAGCTCTCAATGAAAATACAACGAAGATTAGACACGATTTTAGGGTTGTCAAATAAACAAATAATTTATCTTTTTTTTTTTTTTTTTTTTTATACCACTAAGGTGGCAAACAAGCATACGGCCCGCCTGATGGTAAGCGGTTACCGTAGCCTATGGACGCTTGCAACACCAGGGGTATCTGTGGAAGTAATCATAATTTAGTATTAAAATAATGAAAGAAATTGGTGACTACAATGAACACAACAGAAAATTTATTAAACGTGATGATTGTACATAGATTAATAATAGTATTTAAAATGGTGTTTCTCTTATCTAACCACAATTTTATGGCACCATATATTATAAGATGAAAGTGATGACATACACTTCACCTACCATCAAATCTTACAGCGATTTAGTTTTAGCTAAGCTGAGAAGCTGGTCAGATGTCACTTGTTCATAAATTTTAATGACTTTTGACAAAAAAAAAACGATTAACAGTCCCACAAACTTATCTGGCCAGTTGAGAGAGTCGCTGTTATCGCATTTGGTAGAGCAAACAACGTAGTGGTTATATTCTCGTATATTCTCTTATAGTTGAGTTTTAAGAGAGGTAGAGCATAGCGTTTATTCGCTCAAAGAGCAGCTCGACTGGGGAATTACCTCCACCTTACAGAATACCGCAGCCATGTTCCTGCGCGTGGGTTGCCAGAGCTCATAAGGGAGGAGGAAAAGGTCGGTAACACGTGAGAGATGCTTCGTGTGTTGCAAGCGTCCATATGGCTACAGTAACCGCTGACCATCAAGTGGGCCGTATGCTTGCTTGCCGACTTGGTCGTATTAAAAAAAGGTGATAGAGTGATGGCTGGTTTTTATTTTTGTTTGTCTGGTCAAACATCGTTACAAATTTTAAGCTATTGCATAGCTTCTATCGCGGGCCTTGAGCGTGGAGATCGAATCCAGAAATTCCGTAACGAAAAAACCTAACACCCCCAATTCCGACCGGCACAGCGATGATACTTTTTAGTTTTGCCATCTATCGATGAATAGCAGAACTTTTAATGACTTTATGAAATATCAAGCTTGTGTCTTTAGTTCAGCAACTCGCCTCTAGGTGGCATTGGTTGTCTATTGCATATATTAACTTCTCATTTGTTTAATAAAAGAAAAAAAAATGTTTTCTTATCGGTCACCATGCTCAAAAAGTGTAACTTGAATTAATATCAAAGAAAAAAAAAACAAAAGAAAAAATACTGCATAAATAAAATAAATAAATAATTATAATTGCACAAGTTGATAAAAACAGCTATGCAATAGCTTTACCGCGGCAGTCTCCGAGTGCATATATAATGAAAATATTATATAATAATATATAATGAAATATATATATAATGAAAATATTAAATAAAAGAAAAAATATAAACGGAGACATCCCTAATGGTCGTCACATCCATGCATCGTCACTTCTCGTGGTGTTTGCAAAGACAACAGGCGCACCGGGCGCAGTTTACAAAATCACTCTTTGTATGTAAATGTTGGGCCGCGGTGCGGTGTTTTGTTGCCGACCCGCTTTTTTATGTTGTTTTTCATTATAATGGATGTTTTTTTAATAAAAACTTGAAATGTTTTTAAAATTTTATTAGGTATTATCTTTTTATGAAATTGAATGAACATATCTAAACTGTAAACTACAGTTCTAAGTCACATTAGCCTCTTAGGCATTATGTGCAAGAGCCATTCAAAATTCCTATTTCAAATTAATTGATATTAAAGGGGTTTAATATCAATTAATTTGAAATAGGAATGTTTAACTCTATACATAAGATTTTGAACACAGCCAGTTTCATCAAAATTAGTTCAGCAGCTTTTGGGTGATGCTCTAACAAACAAAAGATTCAAAGTTAATGATTTGGAGTTCGGTAAATACTACATAGTAGGTAATCTATTTTTGTAAATATCTTCAATATAAAGCCCATTCGCTATCCAACAATAAAATCAAAAGTTACAATTGTTTTTATTTGTTTTTACATAAATTGTATGCACTCCTAGTTGTGAAGAGTCATGAATATTTAACCAAATGCGTGTAAAGTGAGAGCTTATATACTTTTTTCAAAAATTGCAGACATAAAGTTTATGATTCATTTATTTTTATTTCAGTATATTTAGCAATAGATTTCACCAGTCGTTTGAAGGAAAACAATTGTTTTGAAGATAATAAGGATAAAACCTCAAACTATATTTTTATTACATCTCTACTATATTATCTCTATGAATTTATAATGACAAACCTATGTCAAACAAACGTCAAGAAAGCTCTCATCCTAAATAACTATACAAGTCAAATGCAAGCAAGAATATAATTTATTTAATGTTATACGTTTTATACGTCTATTTTTATTAATTAGTTAATATTAGTTAACTTTATTATGGAATATAAAACTTTTACATTATGATTCATAATCTGCAGTGATACATTGATGCATTCTTCAATTTTTCTGATTCTCTGTCCCTGGTTCTTACAAGCATCTAGTAAAAAATCTGACATGAACGCAAAATCAGCATCCTACGCTGTTGCAAACTTTTCTGCTAAGTTTTTGAATGAACTTGACAAAAATATGAATGTGATTTCTTCACCTTTGTCTGCCGAGTTCGTTCTCGCTCTATTAATTTTGGGCTCGAATGATCCAGCTCATACCGAGCTATTAAACGCTCTTGGAATTCCTGATGACAGCGCAGTACGTAATGTATTTTCATCAATGTCTTCCAAGTTGAGGTCAATAAAAGGTGTTACATTGAATATAGCAAACAAAGTGTACGTAATGGATGGTGACTATGATTTAAATCCTCAACTCAAAAAAGATGCCGTCAAAGTATTTGATGCTGACTTTGAGAAAGTCGACTTTACCAATGGAGCAGCTGCTGCTGACGTTATTAACAAATGGGTCGAAAAAAAGACGAATAATAAAATAACAGAACTGCTCTCTTCAGATAGTCTCAATGAACTCACTCGTCTTGTTCTTGTTAATGCTATCTACTTTAAAGGTAATTGGATGAAACCGTTTGACCCATATAGCACAATAGATCAACGCTTCTATATTAATTCTGAAACGACAGTCGATGTGCCAATGATGTTTAACGAAGATACATATAAATATGGTGAGAGTGCAGAACTAGACGCCCGGTTATTAGAAATACCATATGTTGGGAACAAGGCAAGCATGATCGTTGTGCTACCAAATGAAATCGAAGGCATAAATGGAGTTCTACAAAAACTAGCTGATGGGCACGACCTACTGGCAGACATAATGAAATGTAAATCGACTAAAATTGAAATTGGTATTCCTAAATTCATGGCGCAAACTGAAATAGATCTAGCGGAGTTACTGCCAAGGTTGGGTATTCAAGATATTTTTAATGAAGATTGTACAAGTTTGTCTGGACTATTGAACAAACAGGAGCAGCTGTACGTATCTAAAGCAGTGCAGAAAGCTTTCATTGAGGTAAATGAAGAAGGATCCACCGCCGCCGCAGCCACTGGCATGAAAATGGTAATGTTAAGTGCGCTCCCGCCTTGTACTTCTTTCGTTGCTGACCGAGCATTTATGTACCTTTTACTGAGCTCTGATCAGACAGCTTTTTTCTGTGGCGTCTACCGTGCTCCTGATGTAGCAGATAGAAGTATCATCTAGTAAAAATAAATGATGAGAATTGTATCAAAGTTTATTATTGTTTGGAAAAACAATTTTGAGTTACACATCCCACAAACAATCACACACAATTACGCGTCCCCGATGTAAAACGAGAATGAAGCGACACCGACTAAAACTCAGTCACAAAAAGGAGTTCATATTTAGTGACGGCGCTGTCACTCCCGCGGGACGAACCTTTATTGTTCAGCGATGTGGTTGAATACAAAGCGAGCTCGACACATATCGTGCCTTGTTGGTTGGGAACAGTTACTGGATATGACAGGGTAAACTCTTTTGTTGTTAATTTTCTGACATCCTAGGGGAAAACTGATCAGGATTGATAAATAAATGATTTTAAAAAGGCAGTTCTTTGTTTCATAAAGCATTCCATTATTATTATAAAATGATGCCAAACCAAGGAGGTTAGATAGAGGAGTTAGCATCTCATTTAAAAACTCAAACAATTCGTGAAAAAAATTAAACCTCTAACAAACCCATGCACAATTAAAAACACTGCCAAACTGTTACTTTGCATACATACAAGTAAATTAGGATTTTTATAGACAGTGCTTTTTTGATAATTCCTATGTATATTTTTAAATAAAAATATTTTTTCACTTTGTTATTTGCATAATTAAAATTTGAGATTCGTTGGTTGCATGATTATAATTTAGGGTTATACTATTAATAACTCTAAATACATTCATTTCAACTTCTTGCAGATTAAAATTATAGAAGCATTATTGTGAAAAAACTTCGCCCACTGAAATTCCAATCGGCTGACAAAAAAAAAACTTTTCACTTTACCTCAACATGAAAAATATAAATCGAATTTCTCAACTGTCACATCTATCAGCCATAACTCTCCGTTGGGTCCTTTTTCTCGTATTATTTTCATTAACAACTGCGCGCGTGACCGAAATAAAGTGGCCTTTGACGAACGCCAACGCTTTTTGACTGGCCCTTTTTCAAAAGGAAATCGCAAAGAAATCAGCCAAGTGGATTCTAATAAAAATCATCCTTATTAAACGTGAGGGAGGATTCTTTAGCATAGACCCGAATATCTAATGACTTATAAGAATCTCACAAGGTCAACGACTTGTTTTAATGAAGTAACTTTTGCGACCCTCAAAAACTCATCTTATTGAAGAAAGTGAGTGAGTTGACAGATAATTATAAGCGATTCTTATTTATAGCATCGCGGTTGGTGTGGTTGCTGAGATACACCAATGACGCCATAGTACGCGAGTCGTGAGTTCGATTCCTACTCAGACATTTGTGTGTATAAGCATGTCTGTCCTGATTCTAGGTATATTCCTTTCTTTATATAATACATACATTAAATAAAAACCGGCCAAGTACGAGTCGGACTCGCACATGGAGGATTCCGTACAAAATTATGATATGTTACCTTACTCAAATTGACTGTGAAATAGTAGGCGCAACAAAAACAACACCAAAAGAAGAAGTTTCTTGCATGCGGACGGATGGACGGACGTAGAGCGGAGTCTTATGAATAGAGTCCCGTTTGGCACCCTTTGGTTACGGTAAGTACCCTAAAAATGGTTAATAAAAAAGCGTTACGCTTAATAAGGTAACTGCGCTAACTGCTTACAACTTATATATTTTTTTTACAGACACTATCCACGACAAGCGGTAAATAACAGTGAATATTTCACTTACCTATAATTAATATAAATATGAAATTAAGAAAAATAAGTTTTTTGTTAAAAATTTCATTTTTAATACAAGCTTGCTTTTTTGGTGACTTTAATTTTTGTTGACTGTACTTACATTGTCTTCCAATATACTAATGTATACCAAACATCAAGTCAATCAGACCACTGTAAGTAGGTGAAATTCGACATACAAGATTCCACCCGAAAGAACAAACATACATACATACAATTCAAGTTAAATAAAAGCTTGTAAAATAATGAAATCAACGATCATTTACGTGGTCACAGCGCCTAAGCAAGACACTCGAGGTATTTCATCAATATTTACAAACACGTACCTACTAAAATAGCTTACTCTGTGCCTATAGACCTTTAAACGAGCAGAGGTTCCTCCCATGTGAGCCATCGCCGGTTTTCGCGCTGTATATCCCGTAGAACAAGCAATTTATATGGTAAACACTTCTAAATGTATATAGCCTGAGATAAGATCGACAGTTACAGTAAAGACGGGCCTACGGGGAGGGTGGAAATTCAGCAACTTGAGTTTAGTCTA
The DNA here is from genome assembly GCA_951394255.1 of Polyploca ridens. Classification (NCBI taxonomy): domain Eukaryota; kingdom Metazoa; phylum Arthropoda; class Insecta; order Lepidoptera; family Drepanidae; genus Polyploca; species Polyploca ridens. The sequence goes on from OX596250.1 coordinate 15,269,767, forward strand.
CGGGGACCAGTTTAAGTGTTAAACTATGTTAAGGGTTTTGGAATCTTCAATCAGATGGCAAGCAATTGTTGGACTTTGATGAATTTGGCGAAGTTTGCTCTGAGGTATGTCATTGTGTTAATTCGTACAGTTTTTGATTGATTCATTGCCTGTTTATTGTATATATTTTTATTCTACAAATATTATAAGTTAAAGTTTATTCTATAAATCTATGTTTGTTAATCAAAAATGCCGCATAGACTAAAAGAGATTTGAAAGCAAAAATATTTTTAATTAATAATTGGACTGTTTTACAAAAAATTTAAACCGACTTCAAAGTACACTAAGAAGTAATCAAATCCTAATCTGATAACAATGGGACCAAACGGGAAGTCCAAATTGAGAACTTCCTCTTTTTTTTGAAGTCGGTTAAAAATAGAATATTATTTATCCCAGATGAAAATTATAGGTTATGTGGAAGCATCAAACTCGCTATTCATAGCAATACAAAAGTGTTTTAAACAAAATGACGTTAAAAATAATCGGTTTACAAAACGACACAGTCGTTTACCAAGTCTGAATAAAATTTTAGAGTATCAAAATAAGAACAAATAATATTATATCCCTGGTTATAAATACGACATCCGCTTAGTATAGGATTATTACTCGTAGCTAGTAATTGAATTCTGATTTTCCTCTGCAACAGCTTGCTATATTAAAATATCGGGTCCGTTTAATATCCAAAAGAATCTTCGTTCGGACGCAAAATAAATAAATAACCACTCTCTAGTAAATTTTCATCAAACGAGCTTCATCAAAGAAAGAAAAAATCTCCCGTTTGGAAACCGCAAAGAGCATATTTTATGAAACAAAATTCATTTCACTTCTGTACATACCTAAGTTTCGTGTAAGAACTCATAATTTAATGGGAATAATTTCAGCATATTTTTCTGAGGTATAACTTTCATTTGATTTCAATCACGATCAAAGGAATATCAAAATAGAAAAAGGTGTCTCGGATGATATTCATCATCATCATCATTTTTAGCCCGAGGGTGCTGCCGATCGGTGCTGTTACAATTCTGCTGGGGTGTAAATAAAAAATAAAAAAGGTAACACCCGGTAAACAGTAATTTATTCAATTACAACAAAATTGTATCCACAAATATTTCACTGAAAATACATAGTAACATATAATTTCCAATTAAAAAACAATGTGAACTTAATTATAAAATTGCCAGCTAGACTCAGCGTGTAAGGTTAAGGGTAAGATTTGAATTGGTTTAGAATTAAAGAAATGAAATTGAGCTCCACTGGCAGTAGAGGCTGCCAGTTCTTAAATGGTTGTCCGCGTATACAAATAAAGGATACTGCACGTAAGAACTACACGTGGCGGCGCAACGCCCCATCGAAATACACGTGATGTTACAAACGCCCCCACGGAACACAAGTGGCGTTACGAACGCCCCCTCGGAACAGGTGTGGCGGTCTAACGCCCCCACGGAACACACGTGGCGTTACAAACGCCCTTACGGAACACCTCCTTATGGAGGAAAATGTCCCTGCCTCCGGAAGGTGGACAATGTCGACTCCGGTCCGTCGACGGCTTCCACGTGCTGGTGGCAATGCCTACACAGCACGAGGCAGGTTAAGGTTAAAAAAAACAACGTGGCGTGCCCGATGTCCCAAACTCGGAGCACACGCCGGTCGTAATCACGAAACAACAACACAAAACAAGTAAAAAGTTACTTGGATGGAGTGTTCCCGATGAGAACAAAATGGAAAGTCAAAGTGGATAGGCCTTTCCCATAAATTTTGGAGCTCTTGCAACCAGCGGCTCCCAGCAAGCAGGCTGTCGGTTCACCTGGCGGAAGGTAGTCAGATTCGATGCTTTCCGGTACTGGAGATCTACTCTGTTTCTCCGAAACGAAAATTCCCACACGAACGAAATTTTAACGAAAATTCGCAAACGACCCTACTCTATTTCATTTTCGGACGCGCGTATGAAGTTCGGAACCATAGACAACTTTCGTGAACGAATGGAATGAAACTCTGTCACTGAGATTGTTATACGACTTATTTGTAGAGTACTATTTTACGCATGCCATGGATAGTAATGTTTAACAATCAAAAATATCCGTATATTCATACGTATTTATATGAATTATGTGAAATGTTTTCTGAAGTTTGTTTCTCAAGTGTGAATGGTGGTATTTAAATAAGAAGTGAAGTGAAGTGTTTTGTTAATAAATCAAAAACGATTCCAAATGCTTTTTTACCACTATGCAATCGTGACCCACATTCCGTAATAATTATTATAATTATGCATTTGAGTTTCCACTTCACAAGTTTATTGTTTTGGATTTACATATAAATTATTGTAAGTACATCTACTAATATACTTATTTGTAAAATTTACACATAAAATATCGCCTCCACATATAATATATAATGGCTCCACATACTATCCTACAAACTCTAAGTCGAGAATTTGATCTATATTTAATTGATTGCGCAGGCGCCGCCGGTGCCTTCTAGGCTCTAAACGTTCTTAACCCAAAGCAACCTCGATTAAAAGCATTCCTGCATCCATTTTGATAAAAAAATTAACAAAATCCACACTAACGAAAATTAAAAGGTAACACTTTTGGTTTCGTCAATTTGAGGTTAAAATTCCGAACAAACAGCTGTCAAATATGAATTTTCGTTCGTGCATTAGAGTAGGTTTAGAAGAATCTAAACGTCAAAAAAATTTCGTTCGATCGAATATTCGGAACGAATGGAAATGTGGTAGGAAACTTGCGAATTTTTTGACGAAACTTCGTTATTCGTTGAATAAGAGTAGACCTCCTGGTGCCTACATACTCCAACTATGTCCGAAGCTTTTGTATTTACATGATGATGTGTAGAATTGACAGTTTTGTGGATTAATTAATGCCTTTAGAAGCAAATCATAACCAGATAAACGGGATAGATGCAGGATAGATGTCACCTTTTCTAACATGTTTTCTTCTGAAAGCATACAACATTAAAAAAATCATATATTCAAATAGACCTTCGCAGACACTTATGAAAAGTCCGACTCTAATACTCTAATACCGGTTCGGAAGGTTGCATTTGCTGAGAAGAGCCGACAATAAACTCAGCAATTACTCTTTTCAAAACAAACTTAGATTCATTACATAATATTTACATTGTAATCGCGCTGACAACAATTGCGTGCTCCGGCGCCGTTGCAAAACTACAAAGTAGACTCAGAAATATTTAATAGCAAACTTAAGCAGACCAGCCCTCACAAGCAGCACCTGTTCACAAGTATGACGCGTGTGAGGGAAGTGAGTGACCCGTCGTTATTGAAGATTTCATACTTTCCATATTTCGCGCGACTATAACCTCTTATATTTAAAACCAAACATTCATCTTCAAATCCTTTATCCACGAGGCTGTATTTCCATCTTCGTGCGGGCCAGGACGTGTCCTGTCCCCATCGCGTCCCCACATCGTTTGACACGCATCTCGTGCCCGGCTTCACTATCGAATTTGTGACGTGAACTCTAGCGAGAACCGTTCTCACTGAATACAAAGTGTTTTGTACGGCTAGGCGCGAAGTATCAGGAATGCCATTTGGTGATGCAAGGGACATATCTAGCCTTATGTTATACTATATTGTTAGAAATGATTTGAATAAACTTCTGGCTCACAAAATAACAAAACATTTTTAAAAGCCTTAAATTGATATAGGTCAATTGTAAAGTCATTCTCTTATGCCACGTCCAGATTGATACAATGTATAATGAAAAAAATTACCGTACCTACAAATTGACGCAAAGCAATAGGTACGCAAGGTACCTAATGCTCGTTGAAACTTTGCATAGTCTGGACGTGGTGTAAGCAGGAAACTCGTCTCGGTCGTGCTAGGTGCGTGCAGAGAGTTCCATCAATTGTCGGTTTTTGAGATGAACTCAAAGGGTTTCGTAGAGGGTGCGTAGTAAATGCGCGGACGCGGTTGCATAGATGCAACAAACGCTCGAATCATGTAGAATGTTTCATTGCATGTTGCATGTCTGAACGCAGCATGAGAATAGCGTTATAATTGACTTTTGACAAAAAGCTCTTTTAAATATAAAAACATTATATTTACTTTCAATTTACGTATTATATGACAGTCGATACGGTACCAAGAACTAATGTGGTATTTAATTTGAACTATACGGGGTTCATAAATTACTTCATATAAATTTAAATGTTGCTGCACTAAGAAAATGCGACAAATTACAAAATATCAGTGTGGCGTAATTACACAAACATCAAACAAGTGTATACCTTCAAAAGAAAACGACATAATATTGAATAATATAAAATAAGCATGTGTTAGATTATTAATAAAAGCGATATTATGGTTGAAACATTATTATATGATTTTTAGTTCTTAAGAGAATTTGCTTGATGATCTGTGATGTTTTTAACCTATGGTCCTGTATTAAAAGTTTTTAAACTGTGGTTCCAACCATCAAATCAACAGAAGGTCTTCAAATATCATGTTTCCGGTTTTAGATAAATAAAGGAATGATGTTTAGATTCTTAAGATTCATGTGATATAAATCTATGTGATTTTTAAAGTATAAGCAATATTATTTAAGATTTGTTTCTCTGTCTTTCTTTGAAATTACTTTTAGTCTGTATAAAATAAAGTTGAAAACATTGTTGAAATATTAAGATATTATCACCATAAATCATGATTAGATTTATGATGCTTATTTAGTGTTTTAGTTGAATTATTTAGTTTATCCCAGGATTACTTTCTTATATTTTTAACTTGTGTCATATACTAGCCAATGGCGTTACCGTGCTTTGCTGTGAAGGTAGTTTGCCTATATAAAGCCGCGTAGTTCCGAGCTCAGATCACATCTTTAATCAACTGTTGTACGGAGCAGACCTTGTGTCTATGGCCCGAAAGCTATACCAAGTCTGCTGTTATACGGTTCAATCGCTGAAAGTAATCTTTGTAATAGCTACAAAAAGTGTACAAGTTGTTACTCTGATAAGGCCATGAAGTTGCAACCACAAATTAATAGATAAGTATATTTGATATTCTCAACTGTAACTGTAAATAAATAAGTAACGATTGACACATTTTATAATAGTGTGTTCTATGTTATATACTGAGAATAACTCTGATAAGTATATTTGATATTCTCTACTGTAACGATTGACACATTTTATAATAATGTGTTCTGCGTATTTATGTTATATACTGAGAATAACTCTGGTATGTGTGTTTGATATTCTCAACTGTAACGATTGATCATTTTAGTGTTCTGTGTATTTCTGTTATATACCTAGAATAACTCTGAATGTATAGTGGCCATATATAAAACCTTAATATTGAGTTTCTTGCCGGTATCTTCTCAATAGGTCGGCCATCATCCGAACCGGTGGTAGATTAGAGAGTAAATTCATAGTTAAGGCCATAGATATAATGTTTGAATAAATATTATTTTCAAATCTGGCCTAAATGCTTATTTTATTATTCTGACCTAGACCCTTTAATACTCTGATATAGGTAGGTATACCCGATTCTAAAATATGCTATATAATTCGATTAGAATAGCCATCCTGACTGTTGAATTACATAATCTGATTCTTAAGTCTTTGATTAATTTATTAAGAATTATATTAGCATACAAAAGGGGTAAAATCTGTTACATGCAACATCAAAGCGATCGTATCACAAACACGTTTTTGCTTTCACATTTTATGACGTATAAAAATACAGTGTGTATACAAATACAGAGTGGATAGTAGCAAAGCTCACGTAGGTGTATAATCTCAGGGGGCAATAGTGGCAGGCCGCAGAAGCAATCTCGTGGCGTTTACCATCACAATGGCTAGACCGAGCGTCGTGCGCGACAAAAGACAGATTGTTCGTGCACAAGTTACCTATCGTATAGGCTATGTACCAATCGAACAACGTCCTGTAGAGTTGCTCTACATTGTTTATGGTAAGATATTGACTGGTTTGAAGCGCTTAGGGTACATGAAAGATTCCTTCAGTGACTAATAAAATGTAATAAACTTGGCCGTAGCTTCTTTTTGTAAGATTTATAAAGACCAACCCCCTTATTCATCATAAAGTTATCAAACGTTGATTAGCTAAAATTCCGAAGTCTTTATCTGACAGGTGACATTTGGTGATCGAAAGAGTAAGACGGGGCACACTATTACACTGATTTAGTTAAAAAGGGATTATGAATAAGGGGGCAAAACTACATGTCAATCTGAAAAATGTTCTTGTTTATATCTAGCAACTGGTTCATGCATGATACAGCTAACATCTTGACAATAATTAACATAAATCAAAAATATATGCTCTAATAGCTATTTCTCACGGATAAATTTCTCAAAAAGGTTTTGGTAATGTGCAAAGAACCATTTTAATTTGAAATTACGGACAGGAGCTTCTTTCCGCGGACGCTCAGACTATGGAGCTCCCTGCCGTGGTTTTCCCAATGGAGTACAGCATGGGGTTCTTCAAAAAAGGTGTGAAGAGATTTCTTCAGGGTCGGCAACGCGCGAGTGATACCCCTGGTGTTGCAAGTGTCCATAGGCTACGGTAACCGCTTACCATCAGGCGGGCCGTATGCTTGTTTGCCACCTTAGTGGTATAAAAAAAAAGTTCTTCATTTGTATACCACTATACAAACATTTTTGAAACAGAATTCAGCCCAACGCAAGCAGCGTAAATGTGTAAATCGTTACTGGTAAGAGAGATAGTTCAATAAATCGGTAATATTAGCAATTTACATTCTGTATCGATTAACCCGGATGATAAATGAGCTTTATTAACCCAATACTGCGCGTATTGGGTTAACTGTTGTGCCCCAGACAGAGAGTACTTGTCGCCTGATAAATACTCAGTAAACACTATTACATTATGATTTAATAGTGCAAAGAACCGTGTCGTTTGTTTGGCTTCATTTGTGAGTAATTATAGGAACATAAGTTTAACGCTTGCAAATAGACAATGGCCCTGATTCTGTTGTTCACAACTAAACTAATTTTAATCTCACTATGTCTCTTTCTAACAAAAAACATAAGAAAAGGATGTAAGTAATTTAGTCCTGTCAAAATAGTCCAATGCTTGTTTTCAATATAAATTTAGTCGCCATCTATCGTGGTTACGCTTAAATACACGCAAAATAAGACGGCAAAGATTAATTTTACAACTTAAAATATGTTCTATCCTTTTTCAATATGTTCGTAAGAAAGAGATGAGATGTGACTAAAATTAGTTTAGTGCGATTTACAACAGAATCGGCACCAATGATTACTTGAAACTATAGTATACTAGCTGTCCCCCGCGGTTTCACCCGCGTTCCAGGGATAAAAAGTAGCCTATATCCTTCTCTATATCATAGGCTATCTGCGTGCTAAATTTCATGATGATCCGTTGAGTAGTTGAGGCGTGAAGGCGTAACAAACAAACTCACTTTCGCATTTATAATATTAGTTAAGATATAAGCTGTCCCCCGCTGTTTCACTCGCGTTCCCGGGATAAGAAGTGGCCTATGTCCTTCTCCATACCATAGGCTATCTGCATGCCTTTAGCAATATAGTTGAGGCGTAAAGGCGTAACAAACAAACTCACATTCGCATTTATAATATTAGTAGGATAGGATAGTTAAGATTAGTGTGCACTCTACGGTATACACCTCTATACAAGGTTAAACGGAAACTTTGTGCTAGGCAGAAGGGACATAAAAGAACTCGTTATCATGACCAACTTTTAATATGGAATGAAATACAAAAAAAGCATATCAAGGGTTTCCTCCTTTAATCTATCCCATTGTCCCAGTTACACGGACTATTTCAATCCCACCACAGGATTTGTGGATTATCTACCTAAAAAACAGTCCACTCTATTGTCCCACATAGTTACAGACTATTTCAATAATAACCATCAGATTTTTAGATTAAAAAACATTTGCAAGCTGTCCTTTGAGACTACCCTACTAGTAATTCAATATAGTAATTTGTCGAAATGAATTCCATCCGGATTCATACATCGAATTCGGTGTGCCATCACAGAACGCCGTGATTGAATTGACCGTGTTCATTCGCTTTTTCGCTCAAATTATTTTACTATTCCCGACCGCAATAAGGGGAATGGGAATAAACACTATTTCCCACTAATCAACAACCGACTTCCTCCCCTCTGTTTAAGGGAGAGCGATCTATTTTACTATTAAAGTTAAATATATTTCCATCCTTTATTTGCGTCAATATTTTTTATTATTTTTGTTAGCGTTTCTGTTATTAAGTAATGAAGATGTATGCATTTTTAATCCTTATTTTTTATATTATATTTTTTTTCTCAAAAATTGGGATACATTTTAAATAATACAGCAGATCTAAATGTAAGTTAGTAGTAAAATAGTTTCTGGATCTGCTTTCCAGAAGATATAATGAACTCCCAAAATACAATTAAAAAAAAGGATTCTTCTTCTCAGTCGGACACTCTTATCAGAGTAGTAGTGGTTGTAGTAACGTTCTTCTTGACTAAGGTTACTGCTTTCGCAATGCTTCTCCATTTTCTCGGTTTCTAATTGGCATCGTTCAAGTTAATGTTCAAAATGTGAAACTTTCCATCTTCACGGAGACCAAGATATACCGAAACGATACTGTTTCCGAAATTTCTATTACTTCCAGTGGCATATTTTCCGGAGTATTAAGTTTGATATACAACTTTTTTACTATGTATCTACATAGGCAGAACATTATTAAAATACGATATTATTAAATCCATGAAGGCAATAAACACGAAGTATAACTCCGATCATATTTAATCAAAAAGTGTTGTGCCTTAACAAACAATGTTGGTACGTCTTACAGCTACGGAACCAATTTCTCCTCTCATTTATCAAGACGTCTGAGTCTCGAGCGCGATAAATACTCTACTTGGGTATTCCACTACTTCTACAGCAATAAAAAAATATTTACACTTAATCCGCAACCGGTTCTGTGAATAAACTCTCAGAAAAAAATATATATTTTTTCTTGAGTTCTGTGTAAACTTTACGGAGGTTTTTGAAATAGTATTTTAGTTAATAGATGTAGGATTTCTTAGTAATAATTACGAAGGGAAGGCTATCACCGATAACTGACGGAACTGGAACGTAGAAATCGCTGAGCGGGACGTTCTTCCACCAGGTGGACCGATTCAGAGTCATTGGCCTAAAACTGTTCGTTGTGGAAATCAGTTGGGAGGCCTATGTTAAGCAGTCGTCAACCTAAAGCTGAATATCAGTATTTTTTTTAATTATTTATTTAGTTGCGTTTCTAATAACAAAGGTATTGATGCTGATTCTGTTGTTTGCAACTAAACTTATTTAATCTCACTATGTCTTTTTTTCAAAAGAACATAAGTAAATCATGTAAGTTTAGTCCTGTCATATTAGTCCAGTGCTTGTTTTCAATATAAATTTAGTCGCCATCTATCGCGGTTACGTCTAAATACCCGCAAATGAAGACGGCAAAGACTAATTTGATATGTTCAATTTTTTTTTTCAATTATGTTTGTAAGAAAGAGATGTTATGTGACTAAAATTAGTTTAGTGCGATTTGCAACAGAATCGGCACCATTATAAATGATTCAGTACGTATTCCCCAATTATGGTTCGTCGATCCCTAAATATGATTGCAAGAGGTCTTCTACGAACTCATGCCTCATTTATGAAGCACCCTTTAATTAACATAATTGTTTCTTTTAAAAATTAACTTTTTCACAAAAAATAAACCGCCTTCAAAGTACAAAGTACACTAAAAAGTATGAAATAACTCTTATCTGACACTGTTTTGAAGTGAGCGAAATCGCATGACGTGTTCTATAGAAAATATTTCGCTGACTTCAAAACAGTGTAGGATAAGAGTTATTTCATACTTTTTAGTGTACTTCGAAGGCGGTTTATTTTTTTTGTTAAAAAGTTAATTTATTTTTGAATTTTTAGTTTCATCTATATGAAATTTATATGGGACCATTTCGGAATAATCCCTTTTCGAACAAAAAAGAATTTTGTAAATCCTTCTATATATGACGGAGTTATGCCCGAACATACATAAAAAAACATACAAACATCTGAATTGATAACCTCCTCCTTTTTGAAGTCAGTTAAAAATTAAACTGATTCGCTTGAAAAATATTTACAAGTGAAAATAATATTGAAAACGAAACGAATGAAGCGTGATGGTTAATTGATGGATATTAATGAGTATTATAGAGCAAATTACAATCAGTAATAATTTATACATAAATTTAATCATATTATCGCTATGGTGAAAATTAAAGCTTAATAATACTTTTATTGCCCAATGAATATTGAAATAAAAACAAAATTATTATATTTCTGCTTTGAATATAAACCCTATACTTATAAATTGTACTACCATTTATGCCATGAAATACTTTATCTTATATTTCTTACCAACGTTACCGAAATAATGTAGAAGGCACTGTTATTTTTATTACATTATTTTTTATTAGTTTGCCATGAGAGATTAGATAGAGAAAAACATAGAAAATTCAAGCTTTTTATCTATTTTCTATTGTAAAAACTTATTGAATATAAATTGAGCGAGCGAAGATACCAGAGTACATGTCGTACAGGTACGTAAATTACTTGAAACGAAGTGCGCGTAGTTTGAACAACTAAAACAAATTTAATGAATGCCAACTTTTCGTTTTTTATCGATACTTTTACCGAGAATAAAACAACGACAAGGAATCCGTATCGACATTTTGTCTGACTGTAAATCAGCTAGTCTACGATATATTGTGAATTCATCTATATGGAAACTGTTCACGCTTCGCACAACTCTATAATATCCTAACTCCATTGTGAAAACTGTTCAAGTTACCGCAGAAGGTAAAATAAGATTCTTATGTAGAGTTTCTGTAGGTGTGCTACGTGAGTGCTACGAAATGCTTTAAAAGTGCTACGATTACAATGCTCTTCGTAGCAGATATATGTATACCTGTTTATAATCAGTATAAACTTTTGATGCATTTGAGTAACGTAAAACGTTACAGAAGTACCCAACTAATATGGCTTACCGATGCACCTGCGCAGAAGATACATTTTCAAAGCGCGGGAAACGCTATTGGTCGGCGGCTGCCGCCATGTTAGCGCGCGCCGTGCGGAGGGGCGTGACTTGCCAGTGAGACGGAACTAACAGCTGCAGTATATTATGAACCTTATAGTATTGATATAAGGTTGATTGTAAGTTTTAAGATTCATGACGCGTCTTATCAGTTGGATACTACTGTACAGTATTACCCAACTGATATGGCGCGTCGTGAATCTTCATTCACACAGAAAAGAAAGTATGGCCCCGAAGATTAACGAAAGAATGCTTAAAACTTACAATCAACCTTAGATTACTACTATAAGGTTCATAATACACTGCAGCTGTTAGTTCCGTCTCACTCGCAAGTCACGCCCCACCGCACGGTGCGCGCTAACATGGCGGCAGCTGCGACCAATAGCGTTTCCCGCGCTTTGAAAATGTATCTTCTGCGCAGGTACATCGGTAAGCCATATCAGTTGGGTACTACTGTACTGTGTTTTACACGGATAAAAAGTATCCGATATTCCTACCGACTACCTAGCGCGCCAAATTTCGTCGCGACCGGTCAGTCTTAGGTTATCAGGTTTAGTCTTGAAAGGTAACAAACGGACAGATAGAGTTACTACGACGAGTTTTGGGGTTTACATTGAAGATAGTTCATGATATTTTTAGTAATATAGTTTATTAAGGTTCTAACTGAAAGTAAAACTTTAGTATTTAAGCTTATGATGTAGTGATAGCGCGTAACTGAAAACAAATTACATGTTATTACAAACATGTTGGGCGGAGCGAGTGTCTATTAATATTCCAGAGATGCGATGTGATCGACCGACAGACTATTCCCTGTCTTCAACAATCTATAAGCTATAGGATATAGCGGAGTTGAGACATTTTTCTAAAGAATAATTTCTTGATAAAAGACATATTTACTTATAATTAAATGTGATGCCATCAGTTTGTTTATTGGTAAGTTTTCGTGTCTAAGCTTATTTAATACTGACAGAAGATAGTTGAAACCTAGAGATGAAAATATCATATTTATGTACCTATTCCAAGAAATCAAGTGATTAATACTAGTCGCCTATCGGTTGAAATTCGGCGGTTTTTTTAATTTAATGAAATAAGTATATTTAAGCTTTCTGCGCGCATTTTCCATATAAACTTTAGCATTGCAAAATATCACACTAGAGGAGTATGAGATTGGGCATTGATAAATATATAATATATAAATAAATAAATATCCTGGGACATTCCTCACACACGGTCATCTGATCCCAAACTAAGCAGAGCTTGTACTATGGAAACTAGATAACTGATGTAATACATATTCTACTTTTTGTTTGTAAATACATACTTAATATACATAATTACACCCTGACACAGGACATACAGACATGTTCATGCACACAATTGCATGTCCTGTGTCCCACACAACCCATATCGAACCCATGACCTGCGGTGCGATAGGTGGAATCTTAACCAGAGTCTTAACCTACCGCGCCCGTCGAATTCGGCTCAAAATAAATTACTCTAAAATTCATACCAAATTTTTGTTACCAATTCATACTAAGTTTATTGAATTAAAATCATAACCAACATGTCACCGGTCAATGAGGGTCATTATCATTTTGCGACCCATGCTAATGCTAGGTAATATAAAATTTTATCTTCCGCGATCTGCGCGCCTAGTACCAAAAAAGTGGACTGTAATGGATATACTCTTTCCGTTTCACCCAGTAATTATAAATAAACACATTTTGATGAGTACTAGGTACTTACTTCCTAATATTAATATTAGGAAGTAAGTACCTAGTACTTACTTCCTTTTGAATGTACACATTTCTACCAATAATGTACATTTAGTTTAATTTAAACCACAACACAATGTAAACTTGATGTGAATGAACATCCATATGTACCTACATATCTGCTATTAGATTCCTATTTGGCACCAATTGTGTTATGCGGTGGATTTAATAGCGTGATTTGGGGAATGTTACAGTTAAATGAAACATTTGCATGTAAAAAATTACACATAAACGTGAAGCTCCAACTTGTCGCCAACAAAGTAGCATATTTGACAAGGCTTAATTTTGCTACATTTGTATCTTCATACTTGATTTACTATACTGAATTCGTCTACCATAAATTGGTACATACATATTAAGGGTCATCGCTCACTATATCAGCACCGCTCCATTACCGGCACCGCCTCAACTCAATCCAGCCACTAGCTGCCAGCACGCCGCCTGCGAGTTGGCAGCTCACGGGCGCCGCGGTGCCGGTCAAATTGGTAGCGCGGCTTTGGCAAGATACCGCTTGCTGGCGTCACGCAGCAACGGAGCGGACCGCTCGCTGGAAGCGTGTGGTCAGCAGGACTAGTGGCTTGTAGCGCCAAACGCGCTTGCCGCGAGGCGTCCACTATTTTATCTATTCATTGTAAAATTTACTTTAACGCATACGATTTAAAGGCCTCACTTGCATGGCAAGGTAAATGGCGAGGCGTAGCCGTGCTGGCATAGTAAGCGATGACCCTAAAGTCTACAGTTTTTCGATTCAGATAATATTTGATTAGTGAATGTGCCACTACCTTGCCAATGACCATGTGGTTAAGAGGTAGAGCATAGCATTTATTCGCTCAAAGAGCAGCTCGACTGACCTTACAGAATACCGCAGCCAAATAACTTTATGTTGTGTAAAGTTGTGTTCCTGCGCGTGAGTAAGGTCACCAGAGCTCATAGGGGAGGGACGAAAGATCAGTAAGTAAGTTTTAATTGATTGAAAAAAGTAGTAGGCCAAAATCAGCTTTGTTGTCTACTTCAAGTCAGCCTGAGTCTCGAAATCTAAGACTTTAACAAATATAAATAGGCATTTCCTAATCAAGGTCGCGGTTAAGCGTAAATCGCTTTATCTTTAAAATTAAACCACATCTCGATGTGTAAGCGTAATGTGTCGGTGATTTATCACTAGGCCGCCGATCAGTGGCCCAAAACCCTTTGTTTGCCTGAGAATTTCTGAACGCGACCTAAAAATAATATAACGCGATCCTCAAATTTTAAATATTCATTTTTATCGGGAACTCGATAACTTGCTTGGAAGCTTGGAGCAACTTATGATTTTTAACAAGAAAACAAAAGTCTACATTATATATATATACCTATATATCGTAATCCTAACTAATATTATAAATTCGAAAGTGAGTTTGTTTGTTTGTTACGCCTTCACGCCTCAAATACTCAACGGATCATCACGAAATTTGCCATGCAGATAGCCTACGGTATAAAGAAGGAGATACGCTTTTTATCCCGGGAACCGCGGGGGACAGTTAGTGGCTAATAGTTACAAAAACCAGAAAAGTTATTTAAGTGGGTACATTCTATCAATGTGTCAAATTTCCTCTGAAACTGTTTACTTAAAACGAAATTGGTCGAAAGCTGATCTTGGTACAACTAAATTAATTTAGTCTGACTATATCTCTTTTTAACAAAGAACATAAGAAAAGGATAAGAGAAATCCTGTCCAATTAGTCCAATTGCTTGTTTTCAATATAAAAGTCGCAATCAAAATTGGTTACGTCTATTTACACGCACATGAAAACGTGACATGAATTTGACAGCTTTAAATATGTTCTATCCTTTTTTAATAATGTTTGTAAGAAAGAGATGTGATGTGATCGAAACTATTGTTTACTTACAAATATATTCGTAAACATTCGTAAGAGACTCTCTTACGAATGTTTACGAATAATAAAGTTATCAAACGTTGATTAGCTAAAATTCCGAAGTCTTTATCTCGTAGGTGACATTTGGTGATCGAAAGAGTGAGACGGGGCACACTATTACCACAGTTTTACCAACAAGATAAGATGGTAATACTGTGCTATTACACTGATTTAGTTAAAAATAAGGGGGTAATAGGGGGGTAAGGGGTATTATGAATAAGGGGGTAAATAGATACATTCGCATTGAATTATATAACATGTAGAGTGGAAAGACATTTTGACAAGGTGTTGACACGTAACAAAAGCATGTAAGCGTATCAAGAGGTCGTGATCCTCACTATTCAGGGAACTACAAAGCAAAAAAAGAATATTATAGCTTCTCGAAACATTTTTCCTTTCACAGTGAATATATAGCCCCCAAATTTATTCATATACGTGTACTAAATGACCCTCAAAACGCGCTTGGTATGAAAAAATAAAGCAATGAACACAGTAGTAAATAAGCCGAGGGAGCTATTTGGTTATACATATAACTGTGGGGTCACCCGATCTACAGCATCATTTGTTATTCTGCTTGTTTTCAACGCATGTTGGTTTTGTATCAAAAATATTATTTTGGAGCCACGTGCGGACCTTATTTTGTTGTTTTTGAGACAAGTTTTTATGGACACCCTTTTTTGATGGATAGGTAGTGGCCACAGTTTTGCTATAGTAACCAATAACGTGTCTAAAAGTCATGAGAATACAGTTCAAATTGGCTTTATAATTGAGGACACATTTTAAGATAATATTTTTCTTCTCCTAGGATGTACGATCACCAAACAAAGCCTATCAATGGTGGAGATTTCGAGATGGCATATTTTCGAAACCTATGTTGGGTTAGTCATGCTGAACAACTTTTACTATGGGACCAACACAAAATTCTCAAAAAAAATTTTACTTTTCATACATTATGATCGAACAAGGTTGACATTAACTATGGAAAGTAAAAATTTTTTTTTGAGCATTCACCATTGTTCCCATAGTAAAAATTGTTCAGCATGACTATCCCAACATAGGTTTTCAAAATATCTCGAAATTCCTACCTGTTATAGCGTTAATCTATGTTGTAGTGGCAATTTAACAAGAAATTATAAATCTGCTGATGAAGTTTAATCATAAGTTGTGAAGCATGGAAACTTCTCTGCAAAAACATTGAACGTCAGATGCAAATATCTGCTACTTTTCCTGTGTAATACGTCTTTATAAAGATACCAGTTATCCCCCGCGGTTACTCGCGTTCCCGGGATCAAATGTAGCTTATCTGTGAAAGAATTTTCACAATCGGATCAGGGACCCAAGTTTGCTATCACAACTATATTCCAATGAACTATGAGTAGTGTAGATTAGTCGTTATTAATCGATCGGCAAAGTTAAGCTACCACAGTCGTGGTCGGTACCTGGATGGGTGACCGCCTAGTGGTAATTCTAATCGAGCGTTTCCATGCTTCGGAAGGCACGAAAAGCCGTTGGTCACTGAATTGTGGTAGTCGTTAAGCTAGTTGAATGCCTCCTAGGCGGCTTGAAAAATTCCAACAGTACGTTGACCACTAGCCTACCTCCACCGATCCGCAGTGGGCACGCGTGGTGGAGTATTGCCCATTCCCTTTCACCCTCATTTGTGAAAGGAGGCCTGTGCTCAGCAGTGGGACATTATAGGCTGATGATGATGAACATGTGAGTGGTGTAAAATTTTACAGATTTAATAGTTTTAGTATTTTACTAATTCAATATCGTCAAAAAACATTATGAATTTAGTAGACAACGCACATTGGCTCAATAGTAATGAAGTTACTGTAATGGGAATAGCAGACTTGGCCCCTAGTACTTCCAGAGATTACCTCCTCCTCCTACATCCAAACTTAAACTTTTGTTTTTTTTACTTAGTTTTGTTAGTTTTTTTTTTTTTTTTTTTTGATTAGTATAGATGTTTGTTTTTGTTTTTTTATATTAGTATAGATTATGGAATAGTAACAATAAATATTAACATTGTTGAAAGTCAAATTTCTAAAATGCTTCTTAATGGTCGAAAGCTTGTTTTCTTATTCATATTCTTTATTTGCATATATGCCTGTGTTTGACCACGATTTCTCAATGGTAATTGATGAGGTATGGACGGTATAAAGCTTCGAGAGAACAACTTTTCTAATGTAACTAACGGTTTATGCACTAGTAACGTATACAAATATGGGATATGTAGTATGTCCATTGAAATCCTTTTCAATATCACATAATATTACAAAATCCTTTTCGACATCACAGAATATTACTAAATCCTTTGTGCCTTTTTCATACTTGCTTTGTTAATATCTGTATATTTTTGCAATATTGCGTTTGTCATAAAAATGGTTTCCGTTTGTTTCTTTCGTTCGTGTGAGCATGTGTATACCATTTGTATTTGTAATAAATAAAATCCCACCAAAAACATTTTCATGTAAAATGTTGCCAAGACGAGACCATATGGCTCGTACTGTCAAAAAGTTATCAGATCTCATGTAGAGCCAAGCACTCTACACGCCATAACTCTACAAGCCCTAACTTCACAAACTCTACACTTTAGTCAAAATATGTGGCTTGGCCGTTTCACTACCGTCACATTTTTTTTTTTTTATCCCACTTAGGTGTCAAACAAGCATACGGCCCGCCTGATGGTAAGCAGTTACCGTAGCCTATGGACGCTTGCAACACCAGGGGTATCACTCGCGCGTTGCCGACCCTAACATGGCCGACATGGGCGTAAGATGAAAAATGTATTCACTTTTAATTACTTTTCTGTAGTACGTACACGTAGTAGCGAATAGCGGTATTTGTTATCACAAAACTACTAACAGAAATTTAATTTGTTAGGATTAACATTACTTGAGCTTTTATTACGAGAAACGGGTATTTTCTATTTATAATAATACTTCAAAAACAGTATGAGAAGCATTATTAATAATAATTGGACTGTTTTATAAAAAACTTAAACCGACTTCAAAGTACACTAAGAAGTCTGAAGTACACTGATCTGATGACAATGAGACCAAACGGGAAGTGTACCCTTGCAAATAAAAAAAGAATTTTCCAAATCGGTTAATAAATGACGGAGTTATGAGGTAACAAACATAAAAAAAATAATTAGACTGTTTTACAAAAAACTTAAACCGACTTCAAAGTACACTAAGAAGTAATACTTAAACGGTACCAATTACAAACCGACAAAATGGAGAAGCATTGCGAAAGCAGTAAGCTTAGTCAACAAGAGTTGGCGTTAAATAACCACCATGTACACCATCTACTGCAACCACGATCACTCAGACAAGAGTGCCCGACTGAGGAGAAGAATCCTTTTTTTAAATTGTATTTTGGGAGTTCATTATATCTTCTGGAAAGCGGATCCAGAAACTATTTTACTACTAACTTACATTTAAATCTGCTGTATTATTTTAAAATGTATCCCAATTTATGAGAAAAATAAATATAATATGAATAATTGGACTGTTTTACAAAAAACTTGAACCGACTTCAAAGTACACTAAGAAGTAATCAAATCCTGATCTGATGACAATGGGACCAAACGGGAAGCGTACCCTTTCAAATAAAAAAAGAATTTTCCAAATCGGTTAATAAATGACGGAGTTATGAGGTAACAAACATTAAAAAAAAATACATTCGAATTGAGAACCTCCTCCTTTTTTTGAAGTCGGTTAAAAAGGTTCCATTTGCCTACTGATTATTTAAAATAAAAAAATATTACGTTGTTTCATTGAATACCTACATGCTCGCTCTTAACTACCTATGTATATACCAAACATTTCACGTAAATATTATAATATGTTTGGTGGTCTTGAAGTGAAAATCTATTTTTTTTTTTTACAATTTTGTTGTTTTTTTTATAACGTTTGTTTTTCCCCTTGCAACTTATAAAAATAATATACCCTATGTCACTTCACATGTTCAAACTAGCTGCAGAGCGTGTCAAAAAATTTGCAAAAAATAGACACATATACATGCATACATACACTCGAAAAATATGGATTATGTTTTTCCTTCAAGATTAGTCGGATAAAAAAGGAAACACGCATTAAAAAAAAAATAATAAACAAAATAAGAGTAAATCTACTAGAAATGGTAACAAAACTACCATTCATGACTCCCATCAAACAAACCTATTCCCCAAAGAGGATTTTTGTAGGATATGAAAGGCAAAAAAAGCAATTTCACCGCGTAAGCCGACTGTGTTCTCTAAAAAATATATGTAACATTATTTTGTAAGTAAAATTGAGGTCAGAGGCATAGCATAACAGTCGTTAGGGCAATTCTCATGCATCATATTGTTGGTCAAAACACGTCAACAGGATAATAAGCATGTATGGGAATAACTCCAGTCTGTAGAAATACTGGATAAGTCATAAGCTGAAACAGATTTTTGTTGTTGAGAATATTTGATTTTTAGGTACGATGTGTCTATGTTAGAGGCAAGACATGCAGCAACCGGTCTAAAGTTTACTAATATATCCTCTGGCTATACAGGGTGTAACACGAAGTTTTTCCACATTTTTGGTACTAGGCGCACAGATCGCGGAAGAAAAAAAATTATATTAATATTAGCAAGGGACGCAAAATTAAAATTACTCTCATTGACCTATGATATGTCGGTTAAGATTTTAATTCAATACACTTGGAAGCAAAAATTTGGTATGGTTCTATGAGTAATTTATTTTGAGCTGAAACTTTTTATAGAGAGTGCGTACCTGATATAGTCTCCACCCCTATTTTTACACCCAGTATAGTCGTCACCTATATGGTAAGATTGTGAAAGCATGGCCTTATACAAATAACGGGATTTTTGTATCTGTAAATATATTGCTGTAACGTTCATCTTTAGAAGACAATCCTATTTTTCTAACCCTTACTGTTTCTTTCTTTAGTACGTTATCATTGTTTGCTTAGGGTTAACAATGTGTACATTGCATGAACTGTTATAATACAAATAGTAGAAATATTATGTGGGGTGAAGAGATTTCTCTAGGGTCGGCAACGCGCGAGTAACACCCCTGGTGTTGCAAGCGTCCATAGGCTACAATCAGGCGGGCCGTATGCTTGTTTGCTACCTAAGTAGTATAAAAAAAGTATAAGTTTTCTATCACATTTATACAAATAAAATAATTATGCTAAAAGGTTTTTAATAATTTCATTCAAAATACCACACCAATCATAATAATTATAATCTGGGATATTCTTCGCAAGACCATCTGATCACAAAATAGCAGTGCTTGTACTACGAAAACCTGATATATTAAACACGTATAGTTATATTAGGCGAAAACAGACAGATATGTGCATTCATGATCAGTGCATGAACATGTGTGTATGTTCTGAGTCTGGGTGTAATTATGTATATTAAGTATGTATTTACAAACAAAAAGTAGTATATGTAGTATATCGGTTATCTGGTTGCCATAGTACAAGCTCTGCTTCGTTTGGGATCAGATGACCGTGTGTGAGGAATGTCCCAGGATATTTATTATTGATTTATTTATTTTATTTATTTATATGAATAAGGCGATGTTAGCTCAGGGATATTGACGTCGAATGCTAAGATGAAGGTTCTGAGTTCCAATCCTACAATGACCTTGAGTCTTCGGTGAAGGAAACTATAGCTCGGTAGTAGGGTACTTTGTAGTATCCACCTGCTTGGCTACCACCCTCAAGTTGAAAATCTGTCGCCAAGCACCTATCGGTGTGTTCCGACAGCTGCACTTGAGAGCCACGTTAAATTCTTCTAGGCTTTGTGTGCTTACCACCTTTGGCCACATCATCACTTACCATGGTATGATTGTTTCAAACTCAGGCATACATACAAAGAAAAAAATGCAAGACAAAATTATTGTCCTGCCCGGGAATGGAACCAACAGCCAGTGGCGTATATTATTTTAAATTTCCCTTTAATAAATTTTATAAAAGAACGCTAAAATAATACCAGTACTATATTGTTAAACCGTTGCCTTCGTTACAAAAAAACACATTTGCTTAACAAAAAGCAACATGCTCGTAAAAAGCATTCACTCTAAAATGTTGCCCGTTTAAATTCAAACCAATTACAAAATCCACTCGTCTATAAAGCTGTCCATAAAAACTCTAAAAAAGGAGCAACTTTTATTTCAGTAGCAGAAAGAGTAATGGTTGTGCTATTTTAACAAAATAGCCCTGAAATAAATGCAATGGGGGACACAATAGGCAGGCCATAGGAAACAATTGGTCCAGTAATTTATGTAGCCACAACAGGCGGCTATATGGGTCACACACCCTAGCTATTTGCATGTATCATTTTCTGTCGGAGTCAGCTTTTGGTATCGACTCAATACTTGTAGCACACAAACGCGTGTTTTTGATGGAGCGGTTCTGTGTGATCCCTCAAAACTTAAATTCCTTTGTTGTGTCTTAGTCGTAACGTTTTTCACGTATACATGAGACAATTTTATATAATATTACATGAATTATCACGCATGTATATGTACAATCTTTATTTACAACAAATATGTACAAAATACAATCTATAAATAGAAAATTTCCTCAAGTCTGCCGCTGCTTCCGATTCATGCATGTTATGTTTCAGATAGATTATTTCAGTTAAATCTTTAATCGATCGAATTTAACAAAAAATCTACTGAACGAACTAGTAGATAGAAAAACCCTCTGATTGAGTATAAAAGCAATAAAATGAATCTACTTCGCGTTTTTTCTTGAGAGCTCGTAACATCCAGTGAGCTAAGGCAGATATTTCGTCTCGGATTACCATGACCGATTTTCGCAAATAGTTATGTGACTATGCGTTCTAATAATAAAAGGTCAATTTCAGCAGGTTTTTTCGAATGTGGAGTATCTTATAATGATATTTCTCTATTTGGGAAATATTTAATGTGACGATTCCAAATCAAGATGATTTGAATTTTGAATTCAACATGACATCGTGGGGGCTAAAAAGGAAGCTAAAGCAATATTGCTAACGTAATTCATTTTTTAGAATTCTCGGCAGATCCTACGTAATTTCAATATTTTTTGGAATACTAGTCACTCATTATATACAATTCAATTCAATAAAAGATTCGGATTTGATGAATTGCAAAAGATCTGCCGTAAATTCGAAAATATGAATTGCGTTAGCAATATTGCTTTAGCTTCCTTTTTAGGGGGGCGTGTCGTGTGCCGTGCAGGTGGTCAAGGGTTCAAATCCTACAATGAATTAAAAGTTTAAACCTTAATTGGACGCGCCTAAAAAGTTACATAAATGGTCGCGTGGAGCGTATATCAACCTCCGTCTCTGTCATACAAATAGTATCACGCTAAATTCAGTTTTTAAAAGTTATTAGCCTGGAAACTTGCGTTGCTGTAGACGACACCCACGGGACCAATTAAGTATTAAGTAAAGGAAAACATGTTAAAGAAACCATAGCACCATGGTAGGGTATTTTGTAGCACCCCTTATCTGACTATCGCCCTATAGTTAATGAAAAGAAAAGAATCTGTCACCATGGACCTACTGGTGAGTTTCAGCTACACTTGAGAGCCAGTTCAGCTGAGCTTCGTGGGCCACTTCATCACTTACCAAAGTGAGGTTTTTTCAAACGTTTGATACGCTAGTGGTTATAAAAATATTCAGTTTTCCCTCAGATTTTAGGTCAAATCTAGTACATCTATCTAGTACTAAATGTTAGTGTACAAAATACATAGGTAACCTACGTAGTACACCACATACCAGAGGCAGTAGGCATGTACGTATAATCTGGCAGTATGTCAACGGCACTGGACTCGGAAGCAATTCGCCACAGATTTATTACATGTATGTAGTAAGAGACGATCGCCGCGTTTGCTTACTATCGATCTGATTGTAGATAGTCGAACGCAGATAGTCGCACCCAGATAGTAGCACCCTCTATGTTAGATAGAGCCATTCAAGGGGATTTGGATTTAATCGTCGATTCATGATATAATGTTATTGTTGAGATATTACTTGTTTTTAATGGCGGTAATGAAAGCTTTCGGCCGTTTTCAGTACATACATCTTTGTTTAACTGCGGAACTATTATGATGTATAATGCTGCTTGAGTTTATGTAGCAATACATTTTTCTCCTAAAAGAAATTGTTTACGAATGTTTTTATAATAAAAATCTGTTATAGAAAGTGCATGTTTGTCTGGAATATACAGGTGTTGTTTTGGTCGGCGACAAGCGACCCAGGAGCGGTAGTACAAAATATATATTACCCAAAAATGGACTTAATTCCATTAAATACTGTAAATATGTTGAGAAATACCTTATTCAATTTGAAATAAAATTACTGCAAAGTATGGTTACTAGGCACGTGCACAGACTAAAGCTAGGCGCAAGCCGCCATCGCCCCACCCCTTTACTCCCTCGTACTCCCGTTGAGTATTATGTCTACACTTTAGCTTATTACATGATTTTCAAAATTTTAATTTTTTAATTTTTATTATTAAAAAAAATAAAGTATTTTTTTTAGCACCAGTATCATTTGTATTATCGACACTGAGTCGCTCGTCGCTGACCAAAACAACGACCTGTATAATAAAATAAAGAAATAAAATTAATTGAGCATTAAAAAACATTGCAATCGTCTAGTTTAGATTTGTTATCGATTGTACTAAATAAAGAAGTAAACTAAAACTTGATATTAAAATATTTATTCAACACGCCTTCACAAGCTTCTATGAATAGACTAAAATACCGGAATATCGAATATCGGAGTTTCGGAATCATAATGGAAATCCTCCCGGTATTGTTAATCTCCATCCATGGACGTCTGTGGCCACTTCCTATCAGGGGGCAAATTCTGTTATTTTAAAACATGTCATCTATAACGACCACATTACGACTCTATTTCCATTGAGCCATTGTGCGTTGTACTAAATTCATAGTGGTTTTCGAAACATGAATTAGACTACGAAAACAGTCAAATCTGTAAATTTTTACACCACTGATAGTTCATTGGAACAAAATTAAGGTTTTCAATATGTAGTATGACCCCAGATGTCGCTACGTTGGCGTTTGTTCCAAACAATTGTTAAAATTGTACTGAATTTTATGCCGGTGAAAACTTATACCGAAAATTCATCGTATTTGCGCATTTTTTTTAAATATGAATTATCCTAACTAAAAGTGAAACTAAACTAAATGTGAAAGTGAGTTTGTTTATTTGTTTGTTTTTTTGTTACGCCTTCACGCCTCTACTACTCAACGGATCATCATGAAATTTGGCATGCAGATAGCCTACGGCAGGACATAGGCTATCCCGGGAACGCGGGTGAAACCGCGGGGGACATCTAGTTACAGATAAATAATAGTAGCTGAACTCAAGATTGTGCTCAAATGCAGAGGTACAAAAGTGCTGTGTGTGTTTTATTTGCACACATAGGCACTGCACAACACTATGGCATTAAATGAAAGAATATTCCTCTGTTAATTATATTATTTAAAAGATAATTGAATGAAAAACAAGGAACGTAAACTACAGGATGGTCATATATTTTGAAAAAATGGTTAGTAATTACAAAAAACCCTCATTGTAACAGAAGACGTGGGCCCCTGATAGACTATTTGTCAGATTCTTTTCTTTCTGATATGAAAAACACATCAAATTGTAAAAAAAAATACAATTACGGTAGCATTAATTCGACCTCTATGTCGAAAACAATAAGAACTACGAACATACCAATTGCAGTATCTGCCAAAAGAGGTTATATTCAACGCAGACCGACCTTTGTAGCTCACAATCGGGAATACATTTTTACATCAAAGGTTTTCAGATGAAAGGTTACCTGATAACAGTTTTTTGTGATGTAGATAGATGTTTTTTTTTATCTACTTTTAGGCTTATTTTTTGTAATGCTGACAGATAGCAGATCAAAGTTTTTAAGGACTTGTTGAAAGAAATTTGAGCATGTATACTATGGTTTATAGCTGAGTTACTTAATTCTAAGAAAATTATTGATTTAATTTGCTTCAACATCCGAGAATTAT
Source organism: Polyploca ridens (assembly GCA_951394255.1). NCBI lineage: Eukaryota > Metazoa > Arthropoda > Insecta > Lepidoptera > Drepanidae > Polyploca > Polyploca ridens. The sequence continues at coordinate 15,294,650 of OX596250.1, forward strand.
ACAAACTTCTTACGTAAACATAAACAGAGCTGTAACTGTCATAACTTCGTGAAACTTTTGTATTTAGAATGAAAACAAATCGTAATTTTCAGTCCCGAATGCAGGGATCAAATAAGAGTATTGGTAGCGTCGAATAACACTAATAATGGCCGAAGCCGGGTCAAAGAAAATCATTTCCAACCGGGAACTTACAAAGAAACTTTCTTCCATATAACGAATTATTGGATTCGCAGACGCCGCGCTAGTATAACCATATCGGACATTCGAGAATGATATCTCTTTTTTTTTCCACCGAAACTTATGCGGGCTTGTTCCGGGCCAATTTGATTTTTGTCCGGCCGAATTGAATAATACGCAAGTTGGAAAGATATTTCGTGTGTATTTGCACATGCTTTATATTGTTTTTGCGCCGGTTCCGTTTGGTATTTTTTACATGCGAGTGAAGTAAGTGGCGGAATAATTGGGATAGTTTCCTCCTGAGAAAGTAATGTCTATTTAGAAAAGTTCCTTATTTAATGAGTCATTGGCAGATATATTCTGATTTTTGCACGATACTGATGGACAGAGGTCTATATCCTATGCTGATCACACCGGAATGGCTCAACAATTATATTGACGAAAACAATAAAGTTAAAAAAAATAACAACGGGTTGCACTCCGGGAGTGCCGGCAGAAGTGAAAGCTTGGATATTAATGTTGTGCATTTTTGAAACTAGACATTCTTCACATGGTGTATTTATACAAAGGAAAGCTAGTTCATGATACATGTACATACATATAATAATTTTGAATAAGATTTTTTTATTAACTTAAAATGGGAACAAAAATGGTACCTACCTTCCGGCTAGCTAGAGAATATTATAAGAATTTGAACATAACCCCAGTATAAATACAGTCTAATTTATTAACTTAAAATGGAAACAAAAATGGTACCTACCTTCCGGCTAGCTAGAGAATATTATTAGAATTTGAACATAGCCCCAGTATAAATACAGTCTAATTTGCAACTACTCTCCCTCCGTCTTACGAATTTTCTTCGATCAGGGTCACGTGACATCTGATGCGAGTTTAAAATTTTTTAACCATCCCAAAAAGTGCACAACGCCGCTAAAGAAGTTTTCACTTCAGAAATTTGCTCTCCTGGAATTTACTATACTGTACTCTATATGGACCTTAGATTTTCGCATTTCCAGCATCGATATATATACGTACAGCTTCAACCGCTGGCTTCAGTTTGAGTTGCACACGGATTCTTCATACAATCTTGGGCAACCTAAGGAACGGTTTTTCAAAATTCAACCTATAAGGCGGTAAAATAATAGATCGCAGGTAAAACCGTGGGACGAAGAGCTAGTTATCTATATTATGTCGTATATAAGCCCGATATATCCTCGCATCGCACGCTAGCAATGCAGATGCGATAGTTCAATCCGTTGTCGACATACCAAATATATAGCTAAGTTTCACACACTCCATTTGGTATGCACGTGGATTCTGAATAGATACACGATAGGTAAGTATATTACATCATGTAGATATTATAAAAACCGAACAAGTGCGTGTCGGATTCGCACATGAAGGATTCCGTAAAAACGTTTCTTACATGGGGGCCCTTTAATTTTATGTAGCTTTTATTATTTGTTTTTATAGCGGCAATAGAAATACACATTCTGTGAAACTGCCAACTGTCTAACTATTACGGTTCATGAGATACAGCCCACTTACAAACAGACGGACGGACAGCGGAGGCCTAGTAACTGGGTACCATTGGCACCATTTTAGTACGGAACCCAAATTTTTTTTAGCGCACTTGCTTTAGCTTATCAGCTGTTTTTAATCGAGCGGAAAAGTTAAGCAATCACCGGTGCGGACTGTTTCCGGATGGGTGACTGGTTTGAGGTACTTTGGCACGCTAAGGCACGTAAAGCCGTTGGTCTCGGCTTCACTTAATTGAGTTTGTGAAAGTAAACCCATGCTCAGTAGTGGGACATCATGAGCTGATGATAATGATAAGGTGCAACCAAGGTTTTCCAAAAAATCCACCCCAAGGGATACCACCCCAATAGGAGATCATGGTTAAACCTGAAGCGGAAAGCTGCTACTTCTATACAATAATTAATTTACCAAACCGATTAAAAATAAGAACAGGAAATACCCATTACAAACTGCAAGGAAATTCTTTGCACAGCTATTTTACTTATTTCACCCTGTTGTAATTAAGTTACCGGGTCAACCGGTACATCACGAGACGCACTGTATTTAATCAAACGTTAGCTCTAATTGTGTTATACTTGATTTATACCACTTGGAAACCCTCCAGAGCCGGTTGAAAAGTTAATCAGCTAAAAGCTTTTTTACTTCCGGGATTAAGAAACGAGTTAATTTATGGCGAATTGAAGAATGTTTTTTTTATTTCTTAATTAAGGTGAAATCTGCAAGTGATGTTTCCTTTTTTAAGGTAACGATATTTTTTTGAATAGCATTTGAATTTGTTTTAGTTAGTTATACTAAAAGTATGGTCCACTTTGCTTTAGTTTTAGGGGTGATTTTTAAATGGCCAGATAAGCAGTAGGTATCAGGTTTTTTTTTACGTTTAAGTTCATTTGAAATTACAACATTTGTAGAAACTTATCAGAGGTTTACCGAGCGAATTTTTCAGTTCATGATTATGAATTTGTGCAGAAACACAAAATTATCTAAGTGTTACCTTTACAATTATTTACCACTAATACTGAGAAATACCGGTAAAAGTAAGAGACTTACCAGATATCCAGCTAAGCAGGAAGTATCCCACCACCTTCACAGCACTGAATCTTAGCGTCCCCATGTTCACAATCACTTCATCTAATCATTCACCACCAAACATCAACTGAAGAACATTGTACTAAAACTTTTCACTTCTTATACTAATTAATTTATATAAGTCATCGTTTCAATTGACGGTTCACTTTTACTGCATCTGAAACAAAGAAAATACATAAATATTACGTTTTATATTTAAAGCGATGATAGCTGAGTGGTAGTGACGTCGGGTGCCGATACGAACGTCCCGGGTTCGAAACCTACAATGAGCTTGAACTTTCGGTGAAGAAAAACATCGTGAGGAAACCATAGCATGGTGGTAGGATACTTTGTAGTACCCACCTGGCTGGCTACCACCCTCAAGCTGCACTTGAGAGACAGTTTCTTCTAGGCTTTGTGTGCCACATCATCACTTACCATGTTGAAATTACGGTCAAACATAGACCTATACATAGTAAAAGAAAAAAGTCCGATGTTTTCGTCAATATTTTTTTCAATGTTATGTCAATCCAAAATAAAATTGTATTTATCACTTTTTCATGTAATTTTAGCGTATATTATGTAAATTATATTATACTAGCTGTTCCTCGCGGTTTCACCCACGCTCGCGGGATAAAAAGTAGCCTATAATACTCGGAGATAATGTAGCTTCCAATTCGTGAAAGAATTTTTCGAATCCGACCGGTAGTTCCAGAGATTAGCGCGTTTAAACAAACAAAAAAAGAAACAAACATAAAAACAAACAAAAATACTCTTCTGCTTTATTATATTAGTATCGATAGATGTAAGATGTTTCGATAGATATCGTTTATTTAAATTCGAAAAAGATTTCTCAACATTTACAAAAATTGCCAATGATCGTATAAACCCACACTTTACCGAGTAACACGTCATGTCAACACCTTTAATTTGACCCAAAAACCGGGATTTCCTAACAATTTCACGGGAGGCAAGTGTATAGACGCGCGGCACCGTAAATGATTGATGACCGTGACATGGGGCCTACCGAAGCGGGTGATAAAAAATTCAAGCCGATCACTAACATGACATAAGGAAAACCCGTCAAAATAGACTTAGAGCAGGAAAATAATTTCAGGAACAAAATGGCGCATGTCTCTTACGTCATTGCTTCTAAAAACTGTTTTACAAAAAACTTTAACCGACTTCAAAGTAGACTAAAAAGTAATCAAATCCTGATATGATGACAATGGTACCAAACGGGAAGTGTACCCTTCCAAACAAAAAAGAGTGTTCCGAATCGTTGAACAAATGACGGAGATATAAGATAACAAACATAAAAAAAACATAATCAAATTGAGAAACTCCTCCTTATTTTTGAAGTCGGTTAAAAAAGTAAAATAGTATCATAGACATCTAACTAAGCTCTATAAGAGACGGGTTCTCAGACTCGCTGAACAGTAAAACGATACGAAATGAACAGTAAAACTGTGTCCAGATACGAGAAAAGAGGCGATATAAAATGCACTTATTTCATCCATCCACGTCCATACAATGTAGGAGTCGTTCCATCCACCCCACAAATCTACATTCTATTAACATCACATAACAATCGAAGCCAACGTAATGTTGGAACGTACTCAATCCGAGCACTTGACAAAGAATCCGCCTGGAAGTCGATCCAGCATCGAGAATAAACCAACCGATATTGACTCCGCACAATGGCCACCCGAGTATAAAACCCGGGTATAAACCGGTCATAATACCCCGGAAAAGTTAATTAAATAGGTCCGTTAGCGACCGCGACATTTTTCAATTGATACTCGCGGGTTGACGGACGCTTGCGGTTGGGTTGCCTATTCGAGGAATTGAGTGAAAGTGGTCCTTAGGGGATATATTTTTCCTAATTGGGTTGAATTTCGTGGTCATTTTGATGTATGTGCTATATTTATCTTTATGTGATGAAATCGTATAACTCTAAAGTGTTTTATAGGCACTTGGCGTCCGTCTCGTTATTTTTTATGACTTTGGAATTTGAACTTTAAAGGCCTGTCTCAGAGCTCCCTGATTACTTATCTGAAAGACATAAATGCAGTCTCTTTCTTTCGTTATTAATTATAAGCTATCAGGAACATATCGACTACCTGTGAGACAGGCCTTAAACTTAAGAGGAAATGCTGGTGGCGTTTGTTCCGTACAAACGTAATCCTCAGTGTCCTCTCTGGATAATGACACTAGAGCAATGATTATTTTACCATGCAATCTGTAGGTACCTCTGTATGTCCCTCGGTTGTGTTTTTTTCCATAAATTAATAATTATAAGAATTAGGAGGCTTCAAAAATCACAAAACCTTACTATTTTTAACGCTATTATCAGACGTCCAGCGCACAAATTTGACTAATATACAATACTAATAAACCGACACACAGCCAAAGCCTACCTTATTATGATTCTTGTTTTTATTTTAAATCGATCCAGTTTTGGAGTAGAAAACCGGGGATTACGAAATAGCAATTTCGTCTAATTTAAATAGCTATAATCGGTCTAAGCTGTAGTTGTCTCTATCACCCTCGGGCGGGATAGAACGGGCACAGCGCGACAGCAATAGATATGTTAAAAACCTATTTTTCAAATTTCTTGCAGCCATCCTTTCCTCTTAAGTTTGCTTAATTTTTGCATTGGAAATTGTTATTAAATATTAATCTCTATGTACCAATCATAAGAATTGGTTTCATAATGAAACCAGCTGTGTTTAAACACAAGTGATTTGTAGGGCGTATAGTCAATTGACTAAACAAACCAAGCGGCCAGGCTAAACTACTTTGCACTTCCAACACTGCATGGGAAATCCAATCCAATTGAGACAATATTGCATTACATTTGAGAGCCTTTATTCTCTACTACAAAATGAACTATTTTCGAGTACCATCATTTGACTAGATTCTTATTAAGAGATACGACATGATTTTGAAGTTGGACCTGAATATACTTGACTAAATTGGAGCAAAAGTTTAATTGACCTGAACTGAACTTGGCTTAATTTTAGATTTGAAATCTTTTTTGGCTAAAAATGTAACCAGTTTATCAAATAACTAGCTCTCTCTCGCGGTTTTATTCGCAATCCCGGAGAATCCCATGTTTTCCTGGGATAAAAATATTAACAGCAAAGTAATTATAAATTGGCACATAGACAAAGCATACCTGGAATAATATAATATTAAGTAGGATAATAATTATGGTATCAACTTATAAAATTGATGTATTTAGTTATAATGGGGAATTATTAATTTATCATGATGTAGTTTTAATCAAAGTGAGTAAAGCAAAACTATTTGCAACTTGTTACCCTACGTAGTTACTTGTAGATAGTTAAATTAAATAAATTAGCACAACTAAAGCAAAGTCTTTGAAACTCGTCCAAGTTATAATGAACGGGGAAAGAGTTGGTCTATAGAAAAAATCTTGCCTCTAAGACGGTACAGCCATTGCAGCCATCTATTCACGTTCATAGAGCGGAAGATAGCGAAGGGCTTTTGATAGAGGTTTTGATATTTACAGATCCAGTTTCAAATAAGAACGGTAAGTTTAGATTTCGATAGGTTTTTATAGAGTGTTATTTTTTTATGCAAACACGGTACAGTAGTACCCAAGTAATATGGCTTACCGATGTACCTGCGCAGAAGATACATTTTCAAAGCGCGGAAGACGCTATTGGTCGGCAGCTGCCGCCATGTTAGCGCGCGCCGTGCGGAGGGGCGTGACTTGCGAGTGAGACCGAACAGCTGCAGTGAATTATGAACCTTATAATATAGTGATCTAAGGTTGATTGTAAGTTTTAAGAATTCTTTCGTTAATCTTCGGGGTCATTCTTTATTTTCTGTGCAAACGAAGATTCACGACGCGGCATATCAGTTGGGTACTACTGTAATCGCTTACCACAAGTCGTGCATACAGGACGCCTGACAACTCGCGTTGTAGACCTTGCAAAAATCTCTTCATCGGTTTGAGAACCTCATGCTGTGCTCCCTAGGGAAAAACACGGTGGGGAGCTCATTGTACAGCCTGAGTGTTTCCACAAGTAGAGATAAATGCTCATTTTAAATGTTTAGCGGAATATGGATATGTTTTGAGAAGAAATGAAAGCCACGTGAAGAGAGAAAAGAGTTATGAAAGTGGATACGGAAAGAGGAAGATCGAAAAAGAGATGCATGGATTGTGTGAAAGATAATATGGGTAAGAAATAGGGTCACCGCTCGCTATAACAGCACGGCTACGCCTCGGCATTTACCTTGCCATGCAAGTAAATTTTACAATGATTAGATAAAATAGTTGACGCCTCGCGGCAAGCGCGCATGCCGCTACAAGCCACTAGTCCTGCTGACCACTTGCTTCCAGCGAGCGGCGAGCTTGCGCGACGACCACAAAGTATTGAAAACAGGCACATGACAGTAGAATATTATTTTCTTTTAAGCTAGGCACTGGGTCAGCCCCCCTAAAAAGGAAGCTAAAGCAATATTGCTAACGCAATTCATTTTTTCGAATTTACGGCAGATCTTATGCAATTCATCAATTCCGAATCTATTATTGAATTTAATTGTATATAATGAGTGACTAGTATACTAAAAAAATATTGAAATTACGTAGGATTTGACGAGAATTCGAAAAAATTAATTGCGTTAGCAATATTGCTTTAGCTTCCTTTTTAGGGGGGCTGCGCTCATGTTGTGGGGGTGAGTTAGTTTTTATTATGTATGTACGTACCTTTTCTCATCACTAGCATAGTTCATAAGGCTTTTTAACCGACTTCAAAAAAGGAAGAGGTTCTCAATTCGGTTGTATTTTTTTTTTAATGTTTGTTACCTGATAACTCCGTCATTTATAAACTGATTTGGAAAATTCTTTTTTTATTTAAAAGGGTACACTTCCCGTTTGGTCCCATTGTCATCAGATCAGGATTTAATTACTTCTTTGTGTACTTTCAAGTCAGTTTAAGTTTTTTGTAAAACAGTCCAATTATTTTACTAACATAATATGTTTGTAAAGATGAAAATAAATAATAATAATAAGCTAAACTATAAGAATTATAGCGAAAGTTTCAAAAATTAATCCTAATTAAATCAAAGCGATTCGTCCTAATATATTGAGAATAAAACAAAATGTAACAAAGAAAGGGATGATAGTTAATGCGCCCATAAAGTTCTGGCTAAGTAAAAAGCTGAGTCGTGTCTGCGTAGCTAATTTATTGTAGCCTTTGCCCCTGGGGGCCGTCAATAGAACTAAATTACAAAATGACAAATGGCTGATCAGGGCCCAACTTAGGGTAGGATTGATTGGGCTATTGCAATTGGTAGGTGTAAATTGCTATATTATAATTGGCTATACATTTCAATTAGGTATCTTATTATAGGGATTATAAGGATTGAATTTTATTACATTATACTAGCTGCCCGGCGCCACTTCGTTCGCGTGGTGCTACCTACTCTGTGGTGCTACCCTACCCTACCCTACCCTTTTTTTTTGCCACCGAAGCACCCGTGCCCGGTGAGTATCTGTGTAAGTCTGTAGGTGAGTCGTCCACCTTGTCGCTGCACCCAGGCCTCGAAGACCGGCAGGACTGCTCCGACAACGCGTTTGCGCGCATGCCGCTCCTCACAGAGCCTTGCGCGCCACGTCGCGAATGCGATGTCGCTCCTGCCGTCTGATCGCCTCACCCTACCCTACCCTAGCCTATCTAAACCATCCAGGGCGTCACCCAAATGCATACAAAAAAATTCAACTGGACTTGTGTTTGTCACTCAACTCCTCCTAAACGGCTGGACCGATTTGAATGTTTTTTTTGTATGCTCTTGGGTGGCATCCTGGACGGTTTAGATTTACAAATCAGCCCGTCAGATGGTGCTACAGTCAGTATCTAGGCTATATTATCGACTGCAGCGGCTGGGCTGATTTGTAAATTTATACTATCCAGGGCGCCACCCAAACGCATACAAAAAAAAACATTCAAATCGGTCCAGCCGTTTAGGAGGAGTTCAGTGATACACACGTACAGTAGAATTTTATACATAAAGATATCGCTCCACATAATGACAAGCAAGAGTATTATTATACTGGATCTCGAAAAGTAAACACCAATCTTTCGGAACACAGTGATAAGTGCTTGAATAACCAGCCAGGTAGGCCCTAGCTGTGCTCCCTGGTTTCGCCGACATTTTCTATAATGATAATTTAATAGCTGACCTTTCATAAAAACACCACAAGACTCAGCTTAAAAAATCGTATAGCACGGTTTTTGTCGGACGACGTAACAGTTTACATTTTAACGAGCTCCATTAATTAGTTTTCGAGATAAGCCGGCGCGGACTCACAAACAACAAGCTCACCGGTGATTTTATGTATATTTTTAATATTGGCTACCTAATTTTATTTCCATGACGTCACAATCTATGCAATAAAAGTTGACCGCTAGTGGACTGAAAACTTCATAAAATCGAATCGAACGACTTCGTAAAATTGAATTTTCAATTTTTACCTATACCGCCAGCTGGACAGCTTATTTCAGCGTAGTAGCTTCAGTTTTACGATAGCTGCTATATTATAATTATTATAACACTTTCAGTAAAGGGGTGCGTATGAGTTATTTGACCGAGCGAGCGAAGCGTCTCCGTTTCAGCTCGGACAAAAATGCTTTCGTATGTCAGTCCGGCTGTTCTCCTCCACAGATCGCATTTCTCAATCAATTATATATAATTATCGACATAAAAATTCCATATAATTATCGAGACTCGCGAGATCTACAGCTCACAGGCCAACTTTAAACTCCCGAATCCTAAACAGTTTCAGATACAGAGAACAAAGTTTACACCAAAAACGTCATGCTCACCCCTAAAATTAGTAAATAAACCACATATACATTTAAATACGTTCACAGCAGCCACTCGGTCCCATTCAATCAACAGGATTCCAGTATGAAAACAATGATTAAATTTGGCATCGCAAAAACAAATTGTTTCAATATGGTTTCTATTCAATATTTACAGGTGATTATTTACTCTTTATACATACATTTCTTGGATATTGTTTCGATCAGTCGTTACTCGCTGTATCTATATTATATGTTTCCATAATTGATGTCAACTTTAAACACAGCCAAAATACTTACATAACAAACCTACTCAGAGATCACAAAAGCAATTTTAAACTCCTCAACAAAAATCAGAAGTTAATCCCTTTATTAAAACTTGGAGGGCCTTGTTAGCCGAAGCGATTGAGTCGAAGATATCCGAAGCAAAGCTTTTAATCTGAGCAATAAAGTTAGAGATGACTCCTGATAAAAAACATTATCGAACTCATATTTCAAGTGGATGAATCACTCCATGTCCAGCCTAAGGCTCTACTCTGATAATGGATTGCTCTAGATACCGATAGATTTTAACTCGATATTTGAACCGTTTGTTATGAATCTATTTCTGGGTATTATTTATCATAAGTTTGGAAATGAATACGAGAGGAACGGCAGAAGGAGGAATTATTATAGAAGCTAACTCAGTTTTGCTACAAAATTGTATACTTAGGATTTTTACTGGTGTACTTAGCAATTATATATACCTATTATAGCTCAGAGTAAATGAATACCTACGAAGACCTACTACCTAAAAAGAAAGAAAAGAAAGAAAAGAAAGAAAAGAAAGAAAAGAAAGAAAAGAAAGAAAAGAAAGAAAAGAAAGAAAAGAAAGAAAAGAAAGAAAAGAAAGAAATGAAAGAAAGAAAAATACATTTATTCCGACAAACACACAACATCACAGAGTTATATATTATAACGTATATACATTTATAGTATCCCGTTGCTTTATGAACGCATAATATCTATATTTTGTTGTAAGTATATTATGTGTAGCTTGGATACATTTCTACTGACCTAAGGGACTCAATTTCCATTTTAGTAAAAACTTCCGAATTCCCCACCATTCGGAGGTATGTCACGTTCACAATAACATATAAGAGTACGGAGCACCAAATACTATTTCCAAATTTAGTATCTCTTTGTGTAATATGAAGGGCCTTTGACCTTGCGTCTGGGGCCTTATCTGGGAGTGGAAGGAAACTGTAAGGGAATAAATAAAAAGTAATGTTTTTACTAAAAAAGGTCGAATGAAATATTAAGAAATATTATTTGAGATCTTTGTGAGCGCACATATTTATAGCCAGACTATAAATTAAATCAACCCGCTTTGTGTTTCGTACTTCGTGAGATAGAGTCAGTCATAATAATCTGAGCCTATTCTATCTAGACATTATTCAAGTAGCAAAAGTATCAAAATAAATATTAAAATACATAAATCCAAACAATACACCATCTGTCTGGAACAAACAAATGTAGCCGCGATTAAAAAGCACACTTCATTACGAAAGAACAACGTACACAAATAATACACAGAGAAAAACTGTCCCCAGACATTCTGCGTGGACAATCGCAACGGGTTATCGCGGTGAATTTCGCACAAAATTCCACCCCAATTTCACCGTTTTCGCGTTCTACGTGTATAATTTCGCGACCGCGCCAGCTTCGGGCCATGCGATTGTTACCGACACTATCTACCTGTGTTCATTTTAAATGCACCGACCGAATTACTCTTCATACTTCCTAGTGCATGCTTTTATTTTGGAAATATTTTATTTCGGACGTTTTATCTTGGGTGTTCAAGTCTTTTATTTTGTCATTGTGAGTATGATATTTTTGGTCAAATTTTTTATATCATTACCAATTTCTGCCCAATGTCGTTTTACGAAAACAGGACACGACAGAAGCAAAATGTTGCAAGAATTATGTTTGAAAGTGCCGAAACACTGTTTGTGAACAGGTGCAGCTTATGGGGTGAACAACGCGGGCATCGAATCTACACCTATATAAACAGCTTCTACCTGCTTGTTAGCTTCCTATAAATTCTCCCACACCGTGCGATTTTTTTATACTGAAATGCTTTTCTGATTTTTTTTTATTAATTTTTTTTAAAAAATTCAGAAAAACAATTTAATACTCACAAAAAAATATACTACTAAGGGAGCAAACAAACATACGGCCCGCTTGATGGTAAGCGGTTACCGTAGCCTATGGACGCTTGTAATAACAGGGGAGCATTGCCGACCCTGCAAAAATCTCTACACAACCTTTTTGAACAACCCCATGCTGTACTCTCACCCCCTGTACTGTATAATTCATTGTTGTCACCAAAATTAATAACTGAATACTTGAATTAAAAATTCAAAAAATACGCATCGATTGGACCCAACTATATTTTTGTGCCTTTTGCGGTCGAGACCATGGGACCGTGGGGGTCCGAAGCTCGCCGTTTTGCTCACACCTTGTCATCAAAATTGATCGAGACCTCCGGAGACCAGCGGGCGGGGAGCTTTTTCCGCCAACGCGTCAGCTTGGCTATCCAAAGAGGAAACGCTGCCAGCCTTCTGGGAACCCTGCCGTTAATCGGAAGCAGCGGCAGGCTTGAGGAAATTTTCTATATATAGATTGTATTTTGTACATATTTGTTGTAAATAAAGTTCTAACTTATAAAAAAACTGAATACTAAAATACAACATTAATATGAAAAGTTTCATCTTGAATATTTGAAATACACATCTATTTCATTTTTACTATTTACATATTCATACAAATAAATAATTTTCTGCTCCCGGCTATCCTAAAAATAAACGAACAAACAAAATAGAGATTGTGGGCATTATGTAAATAAGGGATAGTTCTACGAGAACATGCATGAAAAGCGTAGTATTTTATATTTTTAAAAAAGGAACTTGGCAACTAACTAATAGAAGTATACCATTCGTCTGACTGCAATGAACTTTGCTGAGACGTTTTACGCAGGTCAGCTCCTCTAGACCTCCCATTGTATGGGATTGACATAAGAGATAAAATCACATGATATCTCGATATGAAATGTCAATCCCATACAAAGGTTGATCGTTTACTAATGATACTGATTGTCGACAACCATTTTGTCTACTGGCCCAGGGAAGATAGAGTCTATAGTCCGCGCGGAACTAGTTGGCTATTCGGGCCGAACTGGTTCATCTTGCTATTGAAATCTCATGTGTGTTTGATCTAAACGGGCCAGACCATGCCTTCGCGACGGCAACACGCGACAAAAGTTTGGATAGGGCGCACATGAGATTTCGATAGCAAGACTGGTTCAGCCCGAGCGGCCAACTAATTCCGCGCGGGCTATAAATCATGGACATGGAGGAGTGATGTCACGGACTCTGTGGCAGTAACTACTAGTATAACAGCTCGTCAGTTTTTTAAAAGTAATTGCGGTATTTTTTGAGTTTAATTTTATTGCAAAGGTTCATAAGTGATCAATACTTATCATCGAACATTAATTCGTATAAACAAACAGTGTTGTGGTTCTTACACGTGTTTTAAGGTAATACTAAGTGTGACTTGATAACTACCTACCCTCTTTACAACTGTTTATTCACATTGGATGTGGCACATAATCGAACAATTCTTCTGAGACTTAAGCGCCATCTGTTATTTGTTTCCTGTACTAATATTTTCATCTAAAAGTTTTAAAAATGCCTAAGTGCGGTGCGTGTGGGAAATTTATGTCATCAATAGAGCGAGTTAAGTGCAATATTTGTCCAGCCTATTATCATCGCTCTTGTGTCTCTATTCCGGAAACCGCGAGGATCAATCCTTTATGGGCTTGTCCTACCTGCAAAGCGAAGACTCCGAGAGATAATAAGTCTGGAACCCCTGTAAAAGGCCTGTACGCGGATCTTGATGTAGAAGGAAAGGGGTGCGAAGATTTGTCGACTGATGTCGGAAAATGCTCCTCCGCTGAGAAAGTGCTACTCAAACATGCTACCCTTGACTCTACTTCTGATTTGAAAATTGACCTTGGGTTGGAAATAAGACTGTTTAGGGAAGAGATGCGTGCTGTTCGTCAGGAAATAGTTGAATTTCGCAAGGACGTTGTAGATTTCAGAAGTGTCATCGAAAGCTGCAACTTGCGAATTGATGCTCTTGATGCCAGGGTTGATGCTATTGAGAGGCATATGAGTGAAAGCAACAACAGCTCTCAAATCAGCAAACTCGAGGAAAAAATAGCTACCTTGCAAGTGGGCCTGAATGATCGAGATCAGGAATTGCTGCTAAATGACGTCGAATTGTCAAACCTTCCCGAAGAACCAGGTGAGAATGTGACTCACTTAGTTACATTAGTCGCGACTAAACTTGGTATCACTTTGGAAGATCGAGACATTGTTAGTGCGGTTCGTCTTGGCTCGCTTAAGGGTCTGTCACAAGAGGGTCTGAGTGATGTCGATATTGGCGTAGCCCGCCCTCGCCTTGTAGCTGTACGTCTTGCACGCCGATCACTTCGTGATGATTTAATTCGCAATGCCCGAGTACGCCGCACGTCAACCACGGCTGACCTTGGACTCAAAAATGCCACTAGTAAATTTTATGTAAACGAGCGATTAACAAGGTACAACCGTCAGCTGTTTCGATATGCTCGTGAATTGGCCCGTAAGCTTGGCTGGAGATATGTCTGGACAAGGAATGGGCGCATTTTTGCACGTCGCGAGCATGGGCAGCAGGTGTATCGCGTCAGCAATGATGAGGACCTTAAGCGTATTTTTGGCGTTGATACCGTTTGATTTATTTTTGCCAGATTTAGTTACACTATTTGCTTTTTATTTTTGGATGTTGTTTAAATATTATGCTATTTCTAATATTTACATGCTGAGCATCTGTACGTTTTCAATCACTGAAGCCTTCATTTTAATTCTGTTATTATTTACATCTTTCTACCCTTTTTATTGTTACTTTTTAATTATTTGTACTGTGTATTGTATTGGAACTTCATTTAGTCGTATACCTGTTATTAACCCCTTTGTCTTTTTATCATTATTTAAACGTGTTTCAGGTCTTATTCGCATTCCTTTCATATATAAAGTTATCAATAACTCAGATATTTTAAATTTATTTATTGTTTACTAATGGCGACTAATAAGTTTCTTAAGGTTGGATTGTTTAACGCGGGTTCTTTGGGGACACGTCATGAAGAATTTATTGTAGCCATGGAACGAGTAGGGGTAGATTTAATGGCAATAAATGAAACCTGGCTTAGGGAAGGAGAGGAGGCTCGTGCGCCTGTAGTGCCCGGCTACCGACTGCGTCACTCACCGAGGCCGATGAACGTGCGGAGTGGACGCGGGGGCGGTGTTGGTTTTTACGTTAGGCGTGGAATAAATGTGCGAGTACGCCCTCATCCTGTCTCTTCCTGCGTGGAACAACTATGGTTAAGTTTTCGAATAAATACCGTTACAATAATCATTGGCACGGCCTACAGGCCACCGTGGTTGGATGTCAACGTTTTTCTTGATGCTCTTACGTCGTCTTGTGCTGAATTTTCGAGTTTCGATCACATTGTACTAGTCGGTGACTTTAACATTAATATGATGAGTGTGACTGAGAACAAAACCAAACACCTTCAAAATTTTCTCTCATACACAAATTTAAAACAATTGGTACAGGTGCCTACTCACTTTACGGATCATAGTGAGACACTTATTGACCTTGTGTGTACTGATGCGCGATTTCGAAATGTTGTTGTGACTCATATACCTGAACTTGGTAGTCACGCTATAGTGACTGTGGAAATGAGCATCAAACAAGAAAAACTTACTCCCCGTCATATAACCTTCAGACCAATGAAGGATATATTGATGGAACATTTCATATCAGACCTGGAGAGTATTGATTGGAGCTATTTGGAGCATCTAAGAAGTGTCAATGATACTGTGTCAATGTTTAATTCATATGTCTTACAACTTTATGATCTTCATGCTCCCGTCAAGACAATTTTGGTTAAAAACCGTTCCATTCCTTGGTTGACTGAGACGGTAAAGGCTATGATGCAACTTCGTGATAAAAGCCATAGAAGATTTAAAGCATCAGGTTTAACTTCCCATAAACAATTTTATAAAGACATGAAAGCTATAGTTATGACTGCCATTGACCTGGAAAAAAAAGCTTACTTTGAGCATCATATAAATTCTAATATTAATAATCCTAAAATACTTTGGAAAAATTTAAAATCAAATATTCTAGCTAAAATTAACGACTATGATCTTCCTTATTTTTGTAACAATCCGAATATAATTAATAACCACTTTCTTGATATTCCTGGCAAAAGTGAAGTTCAGATATCTCTACTCACCTATTATGAGTTCCATAGGTATGGTCCTGGTATATTTTCACTTGTGCCAGTTAACCATAATACGGTGTTGAGTTCCATAAGAACCCTGAAGTCTAATGCCGAGGGTATTGATGGTATCAGCCTTCAAATGATTTTACTCACCCTGCCTAACACTTTAAATGTTATTACCGCAATGATAAACAAGTCTATTATTTCATCTACTTATCCTGATTTGTGGAAAATTGCCTTAATAAGACCGATTCCCAAAAATAAAAATATCTCTAGTGTTAAAGACTTGCGACCTATAAGCATCTTACCTTGTCTATCAAAGATTTTGGAAAAGGTTGTATGCACACAATTAAATAAATTCATAGAATCCCATAATTTATTACCCGATGTACAGTCGGGTTTTCGAAAGGGACGTAGCACAACAACCGCTCTTATAGATGTAGTTGACAATATACTGACGGCGCAAGACAAGGGAATGGGTACTCTTTTGGTTTTGCTTGATTTCTCTCGTGCATTTGACTCCATTAATATCCCTCTTCTTCTTTCCAAAATGACGTTCTTTGGTTTCGATACTCCTACTGTTCAGTGGTTTCATAGTTATCTGCAGTTTAGGTCACAAATAGTTGAGGTAAAGAAAAATGATGGTTCAAAATCTTTCTCTGAACACTGTTCAGTAACAAGAGGGGTACCACAGGGATCTATACTTGGACCACTGCTTTTCATTTTATATAGCTCGGACATAGTCAATTGCATTCAGAATTGCAAATTTCATATTTATGCGGATGACCTACAAATATATATTAATTTCTTTCCCAGTGATACCATGAGCGCTATAAGTAAGCTAAATGATGACCTAAGCCGTATATCTGCCTGGTCAGATGATAACTGCTTAGTTCTTAATCCATGTAAGTCCAAGTATATGATATTGGGATCAAAAAAGCAGGTATCCCTTATAAGTAATTTTAAAATTAACATAATGGTCAAGAATGAACCAATTGAATGTGTCCCTGAAGCTCGAAATCTTGGTGTACTATTTGACTCTCATCTTCGCTTTGAAAACCATGTTTTGGAAGCGGTTCGCAATTGTTTTTATCGTTTAAAGTTACTATATAGGGTTCGTCCATATTTATCTGTTGAACTTCGAATAAGATTATGTGAAACTCTAATTTTATCTAAGTTAAACTATGCAGATGGTGTTTACGGACCCTGCTTACTTGCCAGGACTGAATATCTAATACAGCGAGTTCAAAATGCTTGTGCCCGCTTTTGTTTTCACATACCTCCACGTAGTCATGTTACCCCGTTTCTTAACCAAGCAAATCTCATGAAAATGTCATCCCGGAGGAACCTTCATCTCGCTGGACTTATGTTTGGGATCATTAAAAATGAGGAACCTAGTTATCTATATGATAAACTCTCTTGGAGGAATGGGAGAAATTCTATAAGAAGTTGCGTGGATCGATTAACTACGCCTCGACATAAGTCTGTAGCTTTCCGTGGAAGCTTCAAATTCGCAGCTACTCGGTGCTGGAATGACATTCCACCGCCAATTCGTGACTTGAAAACTTTTAAGACATTCAGTCAACATCTAAAGACCCACCTTTTAAATCTCCAGAAAAGATAAATTTGAATTTTTTTATTTATTTATTATTTCTCTACGGATCGTACCATCACTATTTCAGGTTCCAATATTTTTTGTTTTAGCTTGTTGCTTGCAGTACAGTGTTCAAATATTTGTTTTTTCTTTTTTTTTGTTTAACTGTTATTTTATTTTTAATGAATATTCTATTTTGTATGGGTTTGGTTTATTTTGGATATTGTTATTATTATTATTTTTCTACCGTGTTTATTTTTTTTTCTTTGCTAAACTATAATTAAGTATAAAGTCATTGTTATTTTGTGTTCCCTTGTATTATTGTGTTCCTTTTGTAATATTTTGTTCATTTGTATTGTGTTCCTTTGTATTATTGAGTTCTTTTGTATTATTGTAAATCTTTTGGGTTTTCTGTCCGGTTGTGCGTGATATCACTTATGGCAGTGACTGAAAATCAGTGCTGTTACCCGAATATGGGCTAACAGTGTTTTACTGAGTCACTGACCATTTTTGATGTCACACGACATTACATTTTTCTTCTTTACCTCTTTCTTTATTTACCTGTATGTTATTTGTGTGTGTGTTGTGTGTACATCAAAATAAATATATTTTTCTTTCTTTCTATTAGCTTCATATACTCCCCTCTCCCAACGACTACTTTTAGACTTATTTTAGTAGCCAAACTTATTCAACTGAAGCTATAAATGCCTGGCTCACTGTTCCTGGCAACCCCTTACGAGGGACAGGGTTTATCTGCGGTAGGTCTTACCGCCAGAGCCTCCGCTCTGGGTGTAGGTGTATGTTTTATTTTTTTATACGACGATGTCGGTAAACTAGCGTGCAGCCGGCCTGATGGTAAGCGGTTGCCGCATCCATATGAATGCTTGCAACACATGGGGCATCACTCACGCGTTGCCAACCCTTCTCCCTCCCCAATGAGCACTTGCGACCTAACTCACACAACATAAAGTTATTTAGCTGCGGTATTCTGTAAGGTGGAGGTACTTCCCCAGTCGAGCTGTTCTTTGAGCGGTAAACGCTACGCTCTAAACTCTCTACTTACTCTTCCCCTGTCTCTTCTGGTACTCATAATGAGCTTCACACAGTATATCATATTCGTATTTCAGAAGTGTATCTAATAATTTAATCTAATTGAAGTAAGTGATTTAATTGGTTAATCCCATTACACTCTAGAAATACTTGAAATAACCACTAAACCTAAATAATATTAATAACACGTGTATCTATCCATAAATTTAGATTCCTTCCATTCGTACGTATACAAGTTATCTCAAAGAACGTGTCACTAGATGCTGGAGCCAAATTTACCAATTCATGAATTTACGACAGAGAAACAAATCAAAACACGGTACAAACAATGGACAATAAATCTCGGCGGCAATTTCAGATGCGATCTGGTGAATAGCAGGTACCTTATCGTACTCAAGCTCAAGTGACGTGTTATTTGTTTCAAATATTACTCTAATAAAATCTTTTTTTTTACTTTTTGTTTCTGGTATCTTTGCGATACGATTCTTTTATTAAGTTACTGAGGTTACATACAGATCTATTATAAGTATATAAAAATACTTTTGTATACTAATATAAATGGTAGAAGTGACTGACATATCAACGCACAGCTCAAGGCAGTTGTTCCACCGCCGGCGATTAACGAATAACAAGTAGAGCTAGCAACTGAAAACGAGTTGGCGAGCAGCGAGCTGCTAGTGTGTTATCAGTGAGTGTCCGAGTGCGACGGGGCAATTACTCGCACCACTCGCTCGGGGCGGCAAGCGAGTATCGCTGAGCAAGTACTGTCTTTGATAGCTCTTGTCGCTCAGCGACAAACTAGTGGGGCGAGTCCTCGCCGGTGGTGTGAACAGTCAGCGATCAACTATTAATATATGCATCTCTTTTGTTTACACGGAATGTATGTATATCTATTGTATGTTTCTTGAGCGAGAAAATAACCGATAGTTAGTTCCTCGCAGGAAGTGAGATAACTGCCCAAACTGCACAGGATCTAAAAGCTTAAAATTTTCCACCACTTTCCGCATCCAAAAGTTCAAGTTCAATGTACTTGTGTCCTTGAGGTAATTACCCTTTCCTTCCCCTCCTACCTTCCTACGCCCGCCCGCTGCGCAAACGTGCAATAGGGCTACCCGCCCACTTTAGTGTTACTTTATTTGATAATGCAACAATTTGACATATTTATATGGTTGCTAATTACATATGAAAATGCAATGTAATTAGTTCTAGTTCAAAAAAAATTAAACACAAAATTTAGGTTTTCATTAAAACCTGTCTACGGTTTCCATATAGACTATATTAAACATCTATACACTAATCAATCAGTGCGTGTTACCAGTGATGACATACGGGACAGAGACGTGGTCTTTTACTGCTGGCCGCATAAATAAGCTTAGAGTCACTCAGCGAGCTATGGAATGAGCTATGCTCGGAATTTCTCTACGTGACAGGGTCCGTAATGAGGACATTCGTAGGAGAACGAAAACGACGGACATAGCTCGCAGAGTTAGTAAGCTGAAGTGGCAATGGGCAGGCCACATCGCTCGAAGAGCCGATAACCGATGGGGAAGAAAGGTTCTCGAGTGGCGACCACGTATTGGAAAGCGCCGAGCGGGACGACCTCCCACCAGGTGGAGCGACGACCTGGTCAGAGTCGCTGGGCGCCGCTGGATGCAAGCGGCACAGAACCGTTCGAAGTGGAAATCAATGGGGGAGGCCTATGTTCAGCAGTGGACATCCATGGGCTGATATGATGATGATGATGATGATGACACTAACCAATAATGTCGATATTATCGTGCCATACATAAGCATACAATAAATGTGCGAGCGCCGGGTCCGTACGTAGCAGTCGTGTACAATAGGATAGGTATATCGATAATTTAAGGTTCCTCTTCTACTTTGCTAGTGCTCACCAGAAGGAGGTTGAATGGATCGGTATCGAGTGAGTAATATCGAGTACAAGCGTCTATAAGGCTAGCAGTACCATCACGCGGGCCGTATGATTATCCTACCTATAAAATTATCTCTGTTAAGAAGAAATTTAGTTATATAAACACATAGCAACTAAAATAAATCAATAGGATGTGATAGCAGACCCACCAAGTAGTATCAGACCAAACAGCCTAAACAAAGCCTAAAACTTGACAATAGGAATTAAAGCTCGTTATAATAAACCGTAGCACTCAAGTCTGCGGGGCGTAAAGTCACAAGTCCACTTAAGGCGGCGCCGAGCGACTTCGCAGATAAAATGGTGTAACATGAAAAATGGGCGTAAGACTTGAGAGAATGGCTTGAATTATTGCCTCGCAAGTGTACCGATGTTTTTCCTATTGTGATACGGTTTAATGGAGAGGACTTAATGCGCATTTTATAATAAAGTCGCATGTCTATCTATCATATCTTTGGAATAACAACTTAGTACTACTCAGTCGATGTATCAGAAAAGTTGAGAGGTAATGGAAATTTTAAGCAGTTTTTGAAAACACATATAAAGCATCGGCGAAGTTATTTGATTTAAATATTGTCAGTTTTGAGTAATGTTACTTTTGTAACCTTTATACACTTTTCGTAAAAGTTGATAATAATAATGACACATCCATTCCATCACACATACATTGTAATTCTAATGTGTTTACTAACAAGCCACTTCAGAGGTACACTAATTATAGTACTCCTACCCCCTTATTCATAATAAAGTGACTAATAAGCCACTTCAGAGGTACACTAATTATAGTACTCCTACCCCCTTATTCATAAAGTTACTAATAAGCCACTTCAGAGGTACACTAATTATAGTACTCCTACCCCCTTATTCATAATAAAGTTACTAATAAGCCACTTCAGAGGTACACTAATTATAGTACTCCTACCCCCTTATTCATAATAAAGTTACTAATAAGCCACTTCAGAGGTACACTAATTATAGTACTCCTACCCCCTTATTCATAATAAAGTTACTAACAAGCCACTTCAGAGGTACACTAATTATAGTACTCTTACCCCCTTATTCATAATAAAGTTACTAATAAGCCACTTCAGAGGTACACTAATTATAGTACTCCTACCCCCTTATTCATAATAAAGTTACTAACAAGCCACTTCAGAGGTACACTAATTATAGTACTCTTACCCCCTTATTCATAATAAAGTTACTAATAAGCCACTTCAGAGGTACACTAATTATAGTACTCCTACCCCCTTATTCATAATAATGTTATCAAACGTTGATTAGCTAAAATTCCGAAGTCTTTATCTGACAGGTGACATTTGGTGGTCGAAAGAGTGAGACGGGGCACACTATTACCTCAGAGTATATAAATACTGCTATTACACTGATGGAGGCTAGTCTATATACCAAGGGAAGACTAGAATGGAGTACCTAAGGACAAAATACCTCCTCAACTTAAAATCAATCGCAGCTATAATTCTCTCAACGTATTAAGAAAGTAATAACTTTAGTTGAAACTTGACTTGGACTTTTAGCAACTTAATACATAAATCGCCAAGAAATCGAACATAAAGTTGAACCGGCAAGCATAGTACAATATATAGGACCAAGTTAGTAGCTAATTGTCTCTGTCGAAAGCTAATTAGGAATTATAGCCACGGTGCAACAGACAAACAAGTTCATTAGCTAATTTATTAGGAAATTTCGAGTATCACTGCTTTGGGGTGGGACATAACTTTCGGAGACGAAATTTTGCAAGTTTCAGACTCCTCTCTTCTTTTTTCGATATCGAAAACAAATACTGCATATTTAGTTAGAAAATCGTACCTTCAAAATGTAAAAAAAAATTGTGAAAAAGAAGAAAGTAAATTATGGAGTCATTAAAAATATCCATGTTAAATGGGAAAGCTATACAGGTCGTTGTTTTGGTCAGCGACGAGCGACTCAGGGTCGATAATACAAATGATACTGGTGCTAAAAAAAATATAAAAAAAATACTTTATAAAAATATACTTTATATTTTTATAAAAATAAAAAAAAAAGATTTTGAAAATCATGTAATAAGCTAAAGTGTAGACATAATACTCAACGAGGAGTACGAGGGAGTAAAGGGGTGGGGCGATGGCGGCCTGTGCCTAGTTCTTGTCTGTGTACGTACCTAGTAACCATACTTCGCGGTAATTTTATTTCAACTAAAATAAGGTATTTCTCAATAAATTTTAAGTATTTAATGGAATTAAGTCCATTTTTGGGGAATATATATTTTGTACTAACGCTCCTGGGTCGCTTGTCGCCGACCAAAACAACACCCTGTATATAGTCATATATATTCTTCAATCCAAAGCCTTCTTATATATTTACAGCACTAAAGAATTTGGCTGAAATGGCGACAGGTCACAGGAATTCGTGGTAAGACCTGTCTTAATATGGTTCGGAATGTTGGGCAGTAAAGAAGGCGGATGAAAGACGATTGCATGCAGCAGAGATTATAATGTTGATGTGTGGAGTGATAAGAATGGATAAGATAAGGAATGAGTACATAAAGGAAAGCTTGAGCGTAAGAATGGTATGATGGATAGAAGAGTCGATTGGAAGAAGCGTACATATTGCACCGACCACAATTGATTGGGAACTGGGATGATTGACAGCATCAAAGAAAGGACAACAAAGGAGCAAGAAATATGAAAATGAAATTATAAAGTTACTAGCAAATGCTAATTCTTTTATTATAAAATTATAGCTGTCCCCCGCGGTTTCACCCGCGTTCCCGGGATCAAAAGCTTATATCCTTCTCCATACCATAGACTATCTGCATGCCAAATTTAATGATGATCTGTTAAGTGGTTGATGCGTGATGGCGTAACAAACTCACTTTCGCATTTATAATAGTAAGTAAAAAAAAAAGTAAGAAACATTTATTAACAGCACAATACAAGTAAATATACAGGAGCAAGAAACAAACTGTAAGATTATAAACTAGGTAAAAATTATATGTAAAACACAAAAAATACAGACAAAAAACAATTCGTTTCTCGCATCGTCAACGGTGGGTGTGCTGTCAAAAGGGTACCAGCTCAGCATGTGCTGCTGTAAATCAACAGCGCTGATTTTCAGCTGGCACCTGTAGTGACTCCGGACGAAAGTACAGGGCAGATAGAAAAATAATTAAAAAATAATAAAATCAAATACATATATAAAGCGATACATGTATACTATAACATGTTCACATCGTTCACATGCCATTCACCCTGCGCACGACATTGAATGTATGGCAAAAACTATTGCAGTTGACTCATTACTAGTTACGCACGCACAGTGAAAGCAAGCGTTTCCCATCATTAGAAAAATACAATTACCTACAAAAACTAATAAATAAAATATAATATAAATATATATGATATGGTTGTAATATGTCAAAAGAATTTAAAAAAGAAATGTGGAGTGTAATAATCATTAATCATTGTGAATGTTAAGAGAAGCTAATATTAGTTAGGATTAGGATACAAAGCAAAAGAAACAACTTCATAAATATTTAAACCATAGTTACGATAACCAGCGCCAGTAAAGTAACGATAAATAGATTCAATTTATTTTAATTCTTTAGGGAGTAAACAAGCCATTTCACATCGTTAACAAAATACCTACGTCTGTTTCTCTCGGCTAAAAGGTCAAACAATTCTCATTCAAATACACCGCCCCTATTCCATTGAATCAAAAATTCACTCGGGCACGGCCCAGTCGCGTTTTTTCAGTCCATTACCTTTTTTCATCTGAATTGAGTTAAGCTGATTACAGCTGCATCACTGATGGAAATCATATGTTGGCAGAATTGGACATTTACATTACGATTTACAGTACTTTGGTAATGGGTTTCGGTGATTTAAAACGTTTCCATTGTCAGAGGGCGAATTACTGTGAATTTAAGTGAATATTTCCTTTTATGTTATAGGTAAATTTAATTAAGGGAAATAGTTAGGATTCAAGTTAATCTTCTATATTTTTAAGGGATAATTCCTAGGTAAAAAAATAATAATTCTAATTAGTCTGTCAGTTAGATTATCAAAAAATATTGGACACGTATTTTTTGCTTTACCAAATCATAAAAATTTGACAAAGATAAAGCGAGTCAAAGTTCGGGAGGAGTTCAGGATAACAAATTGCGTGTTTGGTAGTTTCCCTTTAGTTTATTTTTTATTTCTAAAGCAGACTTAAGTAAGTCATGCTCACTTTAAGGCCTTTGCTTGCGGCGGCGTCGTGTGACGGGTCGCTCACTTCCCTCCAATATGGCGAGGAGGGCGATGGCTGCCACACGCGTCATACTTGTGAACAGGTGCTGCTTGTGGGGGTTGGTCTGCCTAAGTTTGCCATTTATTTATTTACTTATTAAATATAGATTCAGTCTACTTTGTAGTTTTGCCGCCGCGCCGGGGCACGCAATTGTTGTCAGTGCGATTAGAATGTAAATATTATGTAATGAATCTAAGCATGTTTTGAAAAGAGTAATTGCTGAGTTTATTGTCGGCTCTTCTCAGCAAATGCAACCTTCCGAACCGGTATTAGAGTATTAGAGTCAGACTTTTCATAAGTGCCTCCGAAGGTCTATTTGAATAAATGATTTTGAATTTTGTTTTTTTTTTAATTTTGGGGTGTGACGTGGTGGCTCGTGACGTCACTTTAGAGTAAAAAGTGTACTTTAACGTGACACGCGGAATTTCAATACACGATATCTTCGTATTTTTTTGTTTAATTGACAAAAGAAAAAAAATACGTGTTTTTTTTATCCACTAAGTTGGCATACAAGCATACAGCCCGCCTGATGGTAAGCAGTTACCGTAGCCTATGGACGCTTCCAACACCAGGGGTATCACTCGCACATTGCTGAAGAAATCTCTTCACACCCTTTTTGAAGAACCCCACGTGTCTAATATTTTTGATAATGTAAAAGACGTACTAAATAGTTTTTTTTTGTCATCTAGCCCATTTAATCACTAATCGCTCCTAGATTCACTATAGTGCCAAATTAATCCAATAAAGTGTCACCCAGACAACATTGTATAGGTATCGGCTGATGATATAAGGAAACAAAACAGCCTGCCCCTGATCGTATCGCGAATATCGGCCCAGAGTACCAAATGAAACTAGTACCCTCAAAAACACTATTTAGGAAATCAGCAAGCTGAAATCGCTCTTATACTCCCAACGGAAGGTCCACTTTTGTTATTATATTGGCAGGACGGTTTCTTTGCATCGTTTACATCAGAGATAACTTTGGATAGAGTTTTAGGTCAGCCGAGGTCTACGTAAGATCGTATATTTTGTATCGTAAGCACGCTTTCTCCTAAGAGTCAGTGAGAATTGGTTATTGGGATCGAATGTTAATAGGGACATAAAGAAAATACTGTTGTTTAGTTGACAAAGGTCGGCTTTTGTGCGTTTCGTTTATTTATAAAACTTGCTAAAAAGTTTTTGAAGTGAGAAGGAATAATATTTTTCAAAGTATTGCATGATTTTATAATTATTGTATTACAGTATAAGTATAATATTTAATAATTGGACTGTTTTACAAAAAACTTAAACCGACTTCAAAGTACACTAAGAAGTAATCAAATCCTGATCTGATGACAATGGGACCAAACGGGAAGTGTACCCTTTCAAATTAAAAAAAACAATTTCCCAAATCGGTTAATAAACGACGAAGTTATGAGGTAACAAACATAAAAAAAAAATACATTCGAATTGAGAACCTCCTCCTTTTTTTGAAGTCGGTTAAAAATAATAATAGAACAGTAGTTAGTGTTAATTAATATCATTAATTTGTGGGTATATTGAAAATAGCCGATATGTCTACAGCCTATCTAAACCTTTGTGTACACAATCGTTTAATTGGAATGTAGAACAAGCAAAACCAAGTAATATAACATTTGAATAAACTTGGTTCAAAAATAGAATTCTAATTTGGAACCAAATACGTAATTAATTTGAATAAAATCAACACCCACACATATTTAAATCAAACAAACGGATACGGCATATAATTAAGAAATAAAGTTTCTGTTTTGATATCCAAACACTCGTAATAAGCTAATTGAAATTCCGGATTCTTGAGCTACGTACGCCATTGACGTAGTTTAACAACAGCACGCCCGAACTTCCTCACAAATCTTGGAATTCATCAGCATAATTGTTAAGTAAGCACTCAGAAACTTATACCTACCTGAACTATAAGTTTTATTAAAGTTTTTCCCAATTTAGATGGTGTATGAATAAATCTGAAAGGATGTCGCCCAAAAAATAATTGGGTTATAATACTTTTGCAACTTTATTCTAGCTCAGAAAGTAATAGTTTGATTAAATTTGCATTTAATATAAAATACGTGACAGAAATTCATTTACTTGTGCGAACTTATTTATTGCAAATTCAAAGCCTTATTATTAAATGTACTCATTACAAGAATCGTCATAGGTTTCTTGTTTAGTGGTTTAGGTTTTATTAAAAAAAAATATAAAGGCATCACAATGAACAACTTTTGCTATGAGATCAAATCAAAAATAAAAAGATACTTGTTTTTCATACATTTTGAAAGTGCATCGTTGATTATTAGTTTTTAAAGTTTGATTTTTATTCCACGATATCAGAGTTGTTCTCATAGAAAGTTTTTCGTTATTATGAGTACAATAACCCCTGAAAATTTGGCAATGCCTTCTTAAGTAACCCTGTATATATTATTAGTTCTAACAACGCCAATATATTTGTAGTACAAACTAAGCTAGATTTAAGCGGCCAAGTAAACTTACTTCACGTCAATACATATTCACAACTAACCATACTTAGTTCTCAATAGTTTTAAGCCCAAAGGCCTTAACTTAGTCTAGATCGGGACGTTATTGAATTTCTACGATGAAAATATTAAATTTGGATACGTTGATAATATTATCGAGTATCTATTGATTTTAGCTAAAAATATCTAAAAATATCTCAGAGGTCAATTTTTAATTTAAATTTAGAAGATAACAATGCACGAAAAAAACCTTATTTTGGAAAACAACTGACACAAAAGGTGATTAAAAAATATTCAGAGATAATTGTATAAAAAAAGATTTATAGAATTGAGAATTAAGAATGATATTTTTTTATTTAAATTCGTGGTATAAAGACTTAGTAACTTCTTTTACATTAACTTTATATTACTTTCCATCCTAAGATTGTGGCCCATCATAGGCACATTATATTAAAAAAAAACATGGTTTTTTATTATCTTCATAAGTCCTCGTAAAAGAAGTCTTAAAAATGGGAATTTATTATTCAAAGAAAGCCATATGTACACTTTTCTGAGGCATAAGCGAGTTTCCTAGAACCACGTTTTTTAATATTACAAACGTTTATTCATACTATAAACGTTTATTCATGCTACAAATGTTTATTCATTTAAACCTTCACTAAAGAAAGCTTCAACGAAGTAAAATCACATGAGCGGAATTCAAAATAACATAATTGTCATTTTTGTGCCTCCAAGCGCATACTCAAGAGACTTCATTTAGCAGAATGGAAAGTATAACAGATTCCGCACATTCAAAGAGGCTGCATTACCTTTTAAAGGCTTTTAATAACAATGAAATTAAGGCCTCGGCCTCCCCGGGACTAATTAAAGGCCAGTAGTTTTATATTAGCGCTAGTGATTCTGTTTCGTTTATATCTTTTTTTATCTCTCTCTACCGACTTCCAATTTGAAGTCTACAATCTCTCTGTAATACTAATTTAGTAGTGGAAAGCATAGCGGGGCTAGTAGACTTTGAGCCTTCGACTAAGACAATTTTAATAGTGTTCTTTCCATGAGATGAAAACTACAATAGTGTGCTAACAATGGTACGTATTTACGGTATTATTCATTATCTTCATATCTATGATGTCCCACTGCTGAGCACAGGCCTACTTTCATAAATGAGGGTAAAAGTGATTGGGCAGAGATACTCCATCACGCATGCCCACTGCGGATTGGTGGAGGTTAGCTAGGGGTCAGCCTACTGTTTGAGTTTTCAAGCCATCTTGCAGGCCTCCAACTAGCTTAACAACTATCACAATTAACTAATAACCTAGATCAGAGGTTCCTAAACGTTTATTTTTCTCGTAGACCACTTTTAGAATTTTCTGATTTCGGTGGACCCCCTGCTGCTACATTTCTACCATATTCCTAAATACTCGCCAAAAATTATGAAGATTAGATCTAACGTAGACCCCTGTCGAGTCACTCGTGGACCTCTGGGGGTCCACCTGGACCACTTTGGGAATCACTGACCTAGATCAACGTCTTTACGATATTATTGCTTACACTTTATCCAATTTTATCAGATGATCTTTAACATCATCTTTAATTTCTATTGTATCCACGTATAAACACATCTGACTTTTGTTTCATATAATGTCTACATTCGAAACTCTGAAATCCGTTCCTTCTCGAATAGTAATAAAGCTTATGTTGCCCCATAAATAACTTGAACTCGCATATCAAATAGTTAAACAGTAATCGCATAATCCCGGAAACTTACAGAGCTGGCAGTTACGCCACGCTACGCCGTGCTGCGCCGCGCTACGCTAATTAATGCTCGACCCACTTACAAGTCAACAATAACTTCATTATATCTGCCCCTTGCTCCCGTGCAACATGCATTTACATATAAACTTGATCTTTATTATAAATATGTGTGGGTCAATGTTTGCTCGTTAATTAACGCAGTTTCCTTACGTTCTAATATGTTAAACCAAGAAGTATAAAGCCCGTGGAGAGCGCGTGCGGAGATACCGCGCTCACCAAACATATGATTTTTTACGCATATGTTAATTTTCGTTAATTCATTGATAACAGACGGAGATTTATTACAAAAGACAATGAAATTCCAAAAAAGAATATAGGAGAAACGTACTCAAATCTTTATTAATTTCAAAATCCAGTAAATATTTCTAAAATTAGCTTTTAAAATCATATTACCTCTTTCTTTTTCAAAATTGAACCCATAATCTCAGCATCGCAGACCAGTCCTCTTTTACGTTTGCTGTTATTTCTAATACAAATAATAATCACAACCGATTACAAAACTCAAACAAATTATAAATGACCACCAGTCTCCTTTACGCCTGCCAATCACATCGGTTCCCCCATAGGAATAGGTGAGTTGTGTTTGAAACAAAATCGTGTCGACGCGCTCTCCACGGGCTTTATACTTCTTGTGTAAAACTTATTGACTATATATAAACGTGTAAGAGTACCTATACACCTACGGCCTTACTCATAAACGCTATTTAACTAAATCTAATGAATAAATGGTCAAATAAATAACGTCACCTGGCTGTCATTGTCAAACAATTTGACGTTATTTAGGTGACCACTTAATCAGCTTATTAGTTAAATAACGTTTTATGAGTAAGGGGGATAGTGAACATTTTCTTTGTTTGCATTTATGAAGAAACATGTAAGTTAACGATAGAGATGGAACATAGTGATAGCATTGAGTGCATCGTAGAAGTAGTGATATTTACCCCACACAATTACCCCACAGCACCCGATTGGTGCAAGGCTAAAAATGAAACTGGGTGTATGAGGGCTGAGCTATTGATTGTGATAATGAGATGACTGATGAATCAAATGTATCAATCTTGATATATGGTGGTGGAAAATAGGCATAGAAATAGATTTTAAGCAAAATTAAAGTCATTGAGTTTCTTTGGGTTAATCGTTCGATGCTTTCAGATGACATCTCTTCCAGATCTATGTTCTACTGTAGTTATGGCAATAATTGTGAAATTGTGAAAAACTTTTTTTTTTTTTTACTTTTTTGTAGGCCTGTGTTTGACTGCAATCTCACCATGGTAAGTGATGATGTGGCCGAAGGTGGTAAGCACACAAAGCCTAGAAGGAGCTGGCTCTCAAGTGCAGCTGTCGGAACACACCGAAAGGTATTTGGCGACAGATTTTCAACTTGAGGGTGGTAGCTAGCCAGGCGGGTACTACAAAGTACCCTACCACCGTGCTATGGTTTCCTCACGATGTTTTCCTTCACCGAAAGCTCAAGCTCATTGTAGGATTCGAACCCGGAACCTTCGTCTCGGTATCCGACGTCACTACCACTGAGCTATCATCGCCTTAAACATATTCAAACATTTCTGACAAAAGATCAACTTTACTCGATAAAGTATCCATCTAGTATCGCTCTTGGGCCTGTGAATGCATGACAGAGACCAGGAATGGGTGCCACTCTAACACTATTATTAACATTACGTTATCAACATAATTTTGAAAGAGTATGTATAACAGGTCGAGATTTCGAGATGGCATATTTTCGAAACCTATGTTGGGTTAGTCATGCTGAACAACTTTTACTATGGAACCAACAGTGAATCCTCAAAAAACCAAACCAACCGACCTTGCCGACCTGTCAACCTTGCTCGATCATAATGTATGAAAAGTAAAAAAAAATAGTAATAAGTATTTTGTGTTGGTCCCATAATAAAAGTTGTTCAGTATGACTAACCCAACATAGGTTTCGAAAATATGCCATCTCGAAATCTCCACCCAATATAAATAAAGCCGATATATTACCGAAACTATTTTATTTGTTCCTAAACACAATACGTAGCTAAACTTTTCATTGCAGCAAGTTTTTTAGACAAAACTTTCCAAGCGCATAGTTGCTTCCCAGAAAACGGAGTCTAAAGTTTCCTCAAAGGTACCAGACGTAAAAGAGTCATCTTATACTAATCCCTAGTCGACAGAGCGCCTTGCTAACCGTCACCGTATAATATTAAGGCGTAGTTTGAGACCTACGACGTCCTCCGCGCCTGCCACTATCTAATTTTAACCTCCTTTTAATTAGTGTTTCAGTCCCGGCGTTTTAGTTCTATGGTACCTTTTTGTAATTAGTGCCGGTCTTTGTTGAAAATTGAGTTTAATCGTTTGTAGTTAGAATTCAATTTGTGATTTAATTCTTTAGGTTTAATTTTAATCATCATTGATACTTGGTTACGTGACCATTACCAAGTAGGTACATATATGAGGTAATGTGTCCTTATAACCGTAGTTAAGAACTATGAGTGTTATGTAGGTACTAGACCCTGATCTCTTAATACAAGCTACTACAAATTTAGAACTATGATTTTATTTTCATTGTTTAATTTTCGTTTATTTATATTCCGTAACGCAACTGCTCACAGGAAGAGCGTGTCTCCCACGACACAGGGCGACCTAATGTGGGAGCACTGCCATAATACCAATATGTAATTTTTTTTGGAATAAATATATTTTGTTTTTTTTTTTTTGAAGCTCATATTATTAAGTACTATACAATCGCCCTGATTCTGTTGTTTACAACTAAACTAATTTTAATCTCACTATGTCTCTTTTTAACAAAAAACATAAGAAAAGGATGTAAGAAATTTAGTCCTGTCAAATTAGTCCAATGCTTGTTTTCAATATAAATTTAGTCGCCATCTATCGCAGTTACGCCTAAATACACGCAAAATAAGACGGCAAAGATTAATTTGACAGCTTTAAATATATTCTATTCTTTTTCAGTAATTTTCGTAAGAAAGAGATGTGATGTGACTAAATTAGTTTAGTGCGATTTACAACAGAATCGGCATCATTGAGACTAAAATTGGTTTAGTTGTAAACAACAGAATCAGCACCACTGCAAAATTACTTAACCTCTAATTAATATAATAATCACTAATTACAAAACATTTCTTCATTTAAATATATCAAATCCAGTAGGTAAAGCTCTAAAAATGAAACTTTAAATATCCATTAAAAATTCAATCGAAGTTGAATCGCAAAATAATCTGTGGTAAACACAAATCTGCTACAGTCTGTGCCTAGACAGATGGAGAGCTTAAACCTTGCTCAGTTTGTACTTAGAATTGAATTAAGCAACGCTTGGCCAACTCGAGAGTAATCTTAGATCCAACTAAGTTGTATGCCTGCAACTTTGTATCTATGTTGAATAACATCCTTTAAGTTTATGTTTCTTTTACTGCAACGTTTGTGGCTTATAAACAATCTAAGTTATGTCACTGAATAAATAATAGTACGTTGTTACAACTTTAAATATATGTACAATGTAAGTATAAAGATATTATTCTGATAGACTGGTTGAAAGCTTTTCATTACTTTGAATATATATATATCTACTTTTATGTAGAAATACGGCGATATCATTTTACCTTTGTAGTATATGGTTATAATGTGTGGTTAACGGTGTTGGTGTCACAATTAATTATAATCTTATTTTATTTTTCTAATTATCCATTGTGATACTGTTTGTTGAACCTCAATATATAAAAAATAAAAAAAATATATGTAAAGATGTATGTTTAAGGAGATGATAGCTCAGTGGTAGTGACGTCGGATACCGAGACGAAGGTGCCGGGTTCGAATCCTACAATGAGCTTGAGCTTTCGGTGAAGGAAAACATCGTGAGGAAACCATGGGGGCTAAAAAGGAAGCTAAAGCAATATTGCTAACGCAATTAATTTTTTCGTATTCTCGTCAGATCCTACGTAATTTCAATATTTTTTGGTATACTAGTCACTCATTATATACAATTCAATTCAATAAAAGATTCAGAATTGATGAATTACATAAGATCTGCCGTAAATTCGAAAAAATGAATTGCGTTAGCAATATTGCTTTAGCTTCCTTTTAAGGGGGGCATATCACGGTAGTAGGGTACTTAGCAATACCCATCTGGCTGGCTACCACCCTTATGTTGAAAATCTGTCGCCAAGCACCTATCGGTGTATTCCGACAGCTGCACTTGAGAGCCAGTTCCTTCTAGGCTTTGTGTGCTTACCACCTTCGTCCACATCATCACTTACCATGGTGAGATTGTGGTCAAACACAGGTATATACACAATAAAAAATATATAAAAAAAGATCTAAAAAGGTTGTTATTCTATTGATTCAATTCTTGTTGACACTACAAGGTATCTTCAATACCAATCTTTTATTGTTACAAATAAAAAACACTCGCAGCAATCTAGATTTTTTCGTAATAATCATTTGGCTACATTGTATTCGTGCCGCTTATGATGCGTCAAACCGAAAAACAGTCTACTAAACAAGTTTTGTATCCAAATGTGCGATACTTAAGCCCAACATAACATTGTTTGCAGGCATGTATTTGGCACACACCCCCGCGTATTCTTGAGCGTGACACTTAAACAAAATAATATTTCCGCTGAATAACACAAGAGTTACCTTGTTCGTGCAGTCAGCAGCAAAAGTCTAGAGCAAACTTTGTACAGTTGGGGCTATTTAATTCACAAAAGAAAGGCGGTTAGTCAAAGTAAGGACCGTGGAACATAACGGTTATGATAGTCAATTTTTCTTGTTTAGAGAACTTCTGAACGCACACAGAAATTCTGTTTTGTCATAAATATTGTGTGATACTCTATTTTTTTTTTAAAAGGTGTACCTAAAGGGATTTCTGTAGGCTCGGCAACGCGCGAGTGACATCCCTGGTGTTCACGGGGCCATAGGCTACGATAACAACTTACCATCAGGCGGGCCGTATGCTTGTTTGCCACCTAAGTAGTATAAAAAAAACTTCAAAGTCGGTAAACACGCATACAGCCTTCCTGATGGTAAGCTGTTACCGTAGCCATATCGACGCTTGCAACACGCGAGGCATCACTAACCCGTTACCAACTCTTTTCCAATGAGCTCTGGCGACCTTACTCACGCGCAGGAAAACAACATAAAGTTACTTGGCTGCGGTATTCTATAATGTGGAGGTACTTCCCCAGTCGAGCTGCTCTTTGAATAAACGCTATGCTCTACCTCTCCATATTATTTAAGGATCTTATAACAAAATGCGTTAAAATGGATTGCAAGTTATTTATCGGATCGAAAACAGTGTGTAGAGTTAAAGAATATTAGTAAATCTCTAGAATGTACTGTATCTCGATCAACATATAGAGACAATACTGTAGGAGTACTACAAGGAAGTATTTTAGGACCTCTTTTATTTATTTTGTATATTAATGACTTACCTACTGCTGTAAATCATAAATGTATTTTATTCGCAGATGATATATCTCTAGTTGTAGCGAGCAAATTTGAAAACCACGAAGATGCTATAAATTCGGCTGTGGATTCCATACAGAAATGGTTAAATGCTAACAATCTTTTCGTTAATCTAACCAAAACTAAATATATTCATTTTCGTAACTACAACTCTAATAGTAATTTACAAGAAATTAATGTAATCTAACTAATATTATAAAGAGGAAAGATTTGATTGTTTGTTTGTTTGTTTGTTTGTTTGTTTGCATTGAATAGGCTCCGAAGCTACCGAACCGATTTGAAAAAATCTTTCACTGTTGGGAAGCTATACTATCCCCGGATGACATAGGCTATATTATATTTTCAAAAAAATTTGGGTTCCTTACTAAAACTCCAATAAAATAACCCAAGGTGTAAAAAAATTACCTAAAATATTCTTTACATCGCGTGCGCTGCGAAAACTATTGATGATAAAATAAAATAATGTACTACGACTTTGTAGAACACATCATTATTTACAAAAAGTGTCGCGACAGTATATGTCTAACTATTATAGTTATGCTACAATAAGTGTTCTTTTATTTTAAAAAATTAATTGAAATGCCGCCGCTAGAAAAGGCTCTTTATTTGTATCTTGGTATTAATCCTTATCAAAATAAACTACTTCATATTCAAGACTGCTTCAATATCTTTGTAAAACTTTTTGAATTATTCAATTCGGACATTCCATTCGAAAGATATCACGAGTTTAAAAATGTAAGTATTAGAATAGTGTTTGTAAAAAAACTCCTTATGATGATTCTTATGAAATTTTGTGTGTATATTCAGTAGGTCTGAGAATAGGACGTAAACTATTTTTCATACCGGTAGGGTAGGTTAGGGTGAGTCATTGAGGCCATCCATCCAGTGTTAGGTATCTGTGTCGGACTGCCGGGAGGGAGCCGACCGCCGAATGCCACCACTGTGACGGGTGCCTCGAGGAGGAGGCACAGCATACGCTGGAGGTGTGCCCGGCCTAGGCAAGCGAGCGCAGCGAGCTCTGCGCCGAAGTGGGGACAGATCTCTCGCTGCCTGGTTCGCGCTGTGGTTGACAGCGAGAGATCGTGGGATGCACTCCACTCCTTTGCGAGCATAACTCGCTCGCAAAGGAGGCGGCAGAACGTGACAGGGAGGACACTACCAACCTGGCTATCCACCGCAGGAGAACTGGGCGTCGGAGGGCGGCTTTTTTAAGCCACCTTACGCCCAACATGGGCCCAAGGGTGGCGGACTCTGGGGAGTTTGCCGCCCATCAACATCGGGCCCGAGTAGTGGAGTATGTGTTCCCGCACGCTACTCAGGAGGAGACGGCGGAAACAAGAGCTCCGGTCTCTGCCGTCGATGAAGAGGAGGCCTCCGATCAGGCCATCGCTGCTGGATACGCGGACGAATGCTTCGGCGCCCCCGTATATCCAGCCGGCAGCGACAAGTAGGAACGCCGTGGGATTTTAGTCAGTAGGAGTCTGACATAACCCGGCCGTTCCCCCCGGAGTGCCCGGGTATCCATGAGGATGTCCCCACGTAAAAAAAACGAGGAGGAGGCACATCACACGCTGGAGATGTGCCCAGCCTAGGCAAGCGAGACAAGAGCTCCGGTCTCTGCCGTCGACGAAGAGGAGGCCTCCGATCAGGCCGTCGCTGCTGGATACGCGGACGAATGCTTCGGCGCCCCCGTATATCCAGCCGGCAGCGACAGGTAGGGGTTAGGGTAGTATATTATAAGTTAGTTACGACGGGCACGGGATGTAGATAAAGTTTGCTTTTTACGGAATTATCATTTATATTTTAAAAGATTCAAAATTAGCAAGAAACGGTATTCGCGATACCGTGACCGGGCGGACCGAGGCGGGCGCGGGCGCGCAAATCTATAGACACCTCATTACGACATTGCACCCGTGCGAAGCCGGGGCGGGTCGCTATATGTAATAAACAGAAGATTGCCGGGGTTCGAGAAATCAAGTTTCTTGGTTTTATGCTGGATGAACACTGCAATTGGAAGGCACACGTTGACTATGTTTGTAGCAAATTAAACAAATTTGTGTTTGCATTGAAACGTTTAAGGACCATAGCAACGCAAAAAACTGCTCTAGTTGCCTATCATGGCTTTGTTGTTTCAGTTCTTAGGTATGGTCTTCTTTTGTGGGGAAATTCGACTAACTGTAATAAAGCTTTCATAGTTCAAAAAAAATGTGTTAGAGTTTTGTGTGGAGCAGGTCCTTTGGAGTCATGTAGACCTCTGTTTAAAAGACTAAATATTTTGCCTTTAGCATGTATTTACATTTTTCAAGCAGCACTTTTTGTAAAAGAGCATGTAATATTATTTAATAGATATCAAGATCAAGTTTCTTCTAGAATTAAAAATAGAGATCCCACTAGAATAATATTACCAGTGTGTAGAACTTCTCTGTATAGAAATAGTTCTAGTTTTATGTGTGTCAAAATATTTAACAACATACCAAGGGATATCAGGGAATTGCCGATCAGGCAATTCAAAATAAAATTATATGCGTGGCTCATGGATAAGAGTTTTTACAATATCAATGATTTTTTTTAATGATTTACTTTTACTTGCAGTTTGATAATTTTTTTTTATACTCATTATTATTATTGTTTAAAATTAGTATAATTTTTCTGACATGATGCCATTTTTTATTTTATTTTGTTATTATTATTGATGTAATGGAATAGAGTATTTTTATGAATTCTATTGTTTTTTGGTTTGTCGCTTATATTATTTTTGTCAATTCATGTGTTTAATTTTAATTATATAAATATTGCATGCCTATTATATGGCAAAGTATGTATGCACAATTAGATTATTTGTAAAAACTTATATAACCATACTTTGAGCAATAAAGAAATCTTTATCTTTTATCTTTATCTTTTATCAAAGACCTTAAAAATAAAACTTTCTATCAAGTATGAATAGACTAAAGAGATAGTATCTTCTGAGTAAACATACGATATCCCAAAATCGGTCAGTTCCCGATCGACCAAGAATACGACAAATTGTGCCGTCAATCGGCCTATTGTGTCCCGTTTGCAACTGATCTGACACTAGCTTATTCTGTTTAGTTACAGACAATGGGTCCGAGGACACAAAAGGCGAAGTTCGAGCGAACAAAACCATTGAGGACATTTCACCGGTCTTTGTACTCATTTTATGAATCGCCTCTCTGAAGTCTTACAGCGAATGAAAATTTTAAACTGTAGCCGAATTTATACAATGTATTGTTGAACTATACTTATTGGGTGCTTGTTGCTTAGTTACAAGATTAAGATCAAGTTTTATTAGAGGTATTGAATTGCCTGTGAGTTATAATAAGCCCTTTACTCCCTTATTATGTAAGATAAAAGCCCGGGTTTTAAATATATAATATCCGTTATTTTCTAACGTTATTAAACTAAAAGAGCCGGGACTATCTTAAAACCTAGGTTTTACTAGACATGTCTTAAACCATCTCATGTAATAAGACAGTTAGAGAACGGGTAGTGTGAACAGTTTTTCCTGATTTACTACATAAATACATTTTCTACTCCACTCAATATTCTTTGAGCTAGGTAGAAACTAAGGGGATTTTTACCTACCTACTTGTTTTAGATAGGGATGATTCCTAGGTTAAAACATTATAATTCTAATTAGTCCGTCACTTAGATTATCAAAAAATATTGGACAGGTATTTTTTGCTTTACCAAATCATAAAACAAAGATAAAGCGAGTCAAAATTCAGGAGTGGGGGCTTGTGACGTCACTTTACAGTAAAAAGTGTACTCTAACGTGACGTCGCGCGGAACAGCAACACGCGATATCTTAAAAACGAAAAAATAACGTGTCCAATATTTTTTGATAATGCAAAAGACGGACTAAATAGTTTTTTTTGTCATCTAGCACATTCTAAATCAGAACAGTTATTGAAAAAACCTTTCAGAAATATAGTTCATCGATTCATAATTGTAACACTCCAATAGTGCCTATAGTTCTGTAGAAAGACATCGTCCGTCGCTTCATTGTCGTGACATCGCTTTGTAGGCGGCAATGCGCGGCGGGCGACACGACAACCCCGCTTTTATCCGTAAGCGCTATGCACTTGTGACACTGCTTGTATGATTCCTTTAACTTATGCTTTTACTTCGACTGTTAAGTGTTTTGGTGCTTTTGCCAAGTCTGACGACCTTTTTTTTGGGGCGGCAGAAATTGGTGATAACGTGATATACAGTCAGACTGAAACTGTCGTATTACAAAAGATTTTTTAAAACTAGTCTTGTAAAACCCAGGATTCAAGATTATCCCGGCTCTTTTTACTATATATATAGATCCATCAATTTCTATAACGTTCCCGTTTCGTAACGTTTCTACCATATTTTCCCGATGGAGTACAGCATGGGGTTATCCGAAAATGGAGTGAAGAGATTTCTACACGGTCGGCAACGCGCGAGTGATACCCCTGGTGTTGCAACCGTCTATAGGCTACGGTAACCGCTTACCATCAGGCGGGCCGTATGCTTGTTTGCTACCTAAGTAGTATAAAAAAAGTTTGGACAAGCTAAAAAGATCTAACAGATAAGTTCCATTGTAAATTCTTTGATAGATGATGAAATTTTAATGCTGGTTTCTGAATTGTTCTATATTTAAAAGTTGAAAATTGCTAATAAATATTTATCCCAGCGTTGAAATTTACTTTTTAAAGGAATAACTATAGAATTGAACATCAAATAATATAATAAGATGTGACGTTTTGTTACACATTGGAAATATTATTATTTGATTCAATGTATCTAAAACAAACAATATGAAATTATGGAAATATTTGTACCACAAGCCTCTTTTATAAAATAATAGAAATGTATTTGTATTCTTATGTTCTCGAAAGTCAATTGTGTTTTTTTTTATTGTAAATAATGTTACTGGGAATAACGTAATAAACAATTTTACTTGTTAGATAATAACATCAAAGATATCATATCGAGGAGAAGATAGCTCAGTGGTAGTGACGTCAAATTCTGTGGCAAAGGTATTGGGTTCAAATCCAATAACGAAGCTTGAAGTTTTGTTAAAGGAAAACTTCGTGCGAATCCCATTGTATGGTACGGGTACTTTGTAGTACCTACTCACCTAACTGACCCCCAACTGCGTTGATATTAGTCACGTCATACTACACGACTATATAAACCAGTCCAACTTTTTCAGGCTGGTGTACGTAACAACTACGTTTTACGCTCGTTCTCGTTATTCTGCTTGGACCTTCATAATGATAGCTGTTGTTGAACTATTCCAATTAAAATCTAGAGAAATTTAAATATTAAACATTATTTTCCATTTTTATTTGATTTAGCCCCTAACAGTTATAGGGGCTATTTTTTACGACGCGTAAACAGTTTCGACGCTCAATCTGATAGGGTAAAATGCTACAGTACGCACCAGTTGACAAAACGCCCCACTCGTCTAGCACTCAGACTAATAAAGGTAAAGCGTACACGAAGCTTACGAGACGACCACTGTCGCCGAATATCATGGCCGAAAGTGCACATGTTTGTTTGAAAAATATTTAAAAAAAAAATATTTTCTGCCATCCCGACAATTTACGTTAAGCATCAAGTTTTTTTCTATTGAGTGATGAATATATTTTCTGTGTCAAACTTACTTGTTTTATTGTAAAATAAATAAGCAGGCATATAATTTCTTGTTGTTTCGAATGTTAAGGTTATAACAGTATAGTCTGTGGCATTAACTTGGGCGGGGCATTTTAAAAATTGAAAATATCTAAACGCCCCAACGTTTGTATTATAAAATACCCCATGCTATTTACATTACGTAGGTACTACGTATTACGTACTTTTGGTATTTATTAGAGGAAATATCTCGCAAATACCTGAGAAGAACTTTGCGAGCATCTTGGTGCACAAAAGGCTAATTTTATATCAATTGCTTAAACTTGTTAATAAGTTTTTATTAACTCTTAATAAATATTCTTTTGGGCTATATCCTTTTTTCTTCGTGTTTTATGTATGATAGATAATTAATTTACCAAAGAAACTGATTTCTAAATATTTTAGGTTCAATTTAATTCATAAAAAAATCGACCCATCGATGGTTTAAAAAAAATACAAATAAAATGATACCTGTAGTTCCTGCTATAGTTATATGATTGCCAAATTGTTGTTAAAAAGCCTATTATGGTCCAAAATAAAGAATTTGATCATATCTTTTATTTTGTCGTTTTACTATTCTTTCAAAAAAAGTGGGGCGTTTTGTAGCGTTTTACCCTATATAATTAATCAAAGCAACAAACATAATTGCAATGTGTTTACTTGAAATCAAGATCTCATCTAGGTATTGTATGCTTACTATCTTTATATACATCATTGACCCTGATGAGATTGTAGTCATAGATTAGTCAAAAAATAAAATATGAAAAATATTCCTAGGTCCAAGTTAATGTGAACCTTATCTTCTATTCAATTAAACCCTATTATGTAAAGATAACAAAATACACATGTACCCACATAGCCCCTCAAAGAACGTTACGGGTCGTTTGCATGCATTTTTAAGACAAGTACTATTCACCCGTAGCGGACTCGTTACTAGAAAACTGAGTCAAGTGTTGTCATAGCAACGGTGCTAACACTGAAACAACTGCTCGCGCTAAAAATAATTAGTTCGTTTACACTAAAAATGTTCCCGAGCTAGTAAAACGTGGGTTTAAGTTTGTATAGCATCATAAAATACTTGTACGCTAATGTGAACCTTATTTTTTATTTGATTTAAGGATCTCTCCTAGTTAATAGGAGTAACTAATTTCACACCTTGCTGAGTTTCTTGCCGATTCTTCTCAGTTGAACGCTTCCAAACCGTAAACTAAAGTTTCTTCATAAATTCTATCCTAGGGCCTAATCTGAATAAATAAATGACTGACTTTGCCTATAGGTAAATGTTTCAACCGCACCCGATACATCTCGGATACAATATGCCTTTAATAAAACTATCCAAAATCGGAAGGCCTGCCACAAGTTCTTAAAGCAAGGTTAAAATAACCTTATTTGTCTTTTATCCCATTTTGACGACAGATATCAAAGAAAGACGAAAGTCAAATTATAAGATTATTTTAACCATGTTTTAAGAGCTGGTGGTTCGCCCTCTGTTCCTGTATTAATAGCAATGAAAAATAACTTTCTTTTAATTGTAAATGAATATATTTTTCCAAAAAGCAGACAGACAAACTACTCTCAATAGTACTTAGATACAGACATGGAGGAAAGAAAGAAGATACAGAACTTAACAAGAAGAACTAGATCACACGTAACATCCATTAAAAACTTTCCACTCAAATTGTGATGAACTCCCTAAAGAAATACCTACAATAATGCCGACACAGATAGCCATGTTAACAAAGACATACAACAGATCTTCAGGCGTCCAATAACGAATACCATTCCTTATCTACAATAATTATATTAGGGCAAAGCAAAACAATGGGTTGGTACTCGCTTTGTGGATAGTATCTTATGTTAGAACACTTAAGTACGCTCCCCACTTGAAGAGAAGCGGAAGCGATGGCAGGTGGTTTGTGTAAACATTGACTTGCTGCTAAACTATTGATGCCATGTGATAATCAGAGAAAAAGTGACTGTATGTCAATGACAATTAAGTTGTTTGATGCAATGGAAGTTTCCTCTTACAATAATTAGTCTTACCAAAGAAAACCTATTCTGTAAAATTACAATAGATACTAAATAACTATTGATAACTACTAAAATTATTATTTAATTATAGCAATGGTATCTCTGATAAGCAAAATACAATATAAAGACAAGATAATGGCCCTAATTCTGTTGTTCACAACTAAACTAATTTTAATGTCACTATGTCTCTTTCTAACAAAGAACATAAGAAAAGGATGTAAGAAATTTAGTCCTGTCCAATGCTTGTTTTCAATATAAATTTTGTCGCCGTCTATCGCGGTTACGCCTAAATACACCCAAAATAAGACGGCAAAGATTAATTTGACAACATAAAATATGTTCTATCCTTTTTCAATAATGTTCGTAAGAAAGAGATGAGATGTGACTAAAATTTGTTTAGTGCGATTTACAACAGAATCGGCACTAATATGAAACAATTTTATAGAACAGCCAAATAAAACTAGAAACACTTTAAGAACTTAATTTAAACATTTTTTCAGAGTAATTGCACTACAAATTACATCTTCATATAATTAGGGTGGAAATAATATGGATATTTCGTTAAACCATATAATTTCATTCATGAGGAGAATTGGCAGAAATTGCCTGGGGTATGTCAATAGCTAAAATCACAGTCACGATATTTTCACAGGTTTACAAATGAACTAAAAAAAATCGAACCATTAAAATGGAATAGGTGAATTTACGGTAGTTATGTTGAATTAATCGTCAGAATTAATCGCATTTCGAAGTTGTTGAAACGACCAAAATTACTCTTTGATATTTAATTTTGAATCGTGATATAATAATTTGGTCAGCTATAAACTTTATTTGAAAATATTACAAATTTGGAACTAAAACATTTGCAAAAAATATTTTTAAAGCCAGATTGTTGTTGATTTTAGCTTATTATGTTTTATTGGTAATTATGGCTCACTTGTTTTTCTCACTCTTTGCGCTGATAATTTGTAAACAACTCGAACTACCTACCTAATAGTAGAATTATTGAATGTTATAAAATTATTATTCCTCTTGGATGCAATATAATAATTTTGTAACATTAAATGGATATATCTCATTATAATTGACTGTACTATATATCTTTGTAATCGCATACAAAACGCAAAGCTGGGTTACTATAGTGAAGTAAGACCCTTACAACATCTTAGAGAAACAATAGGGTGTAGATTGTCGATAGGACACACAACGCTATCGTATATCTTTAATATTGAGTGCACGCTAGTTATCGAACTGTTTCGTACTATTCACGCTACGATTATACTATTCGTTACTATTGCTTATCGTAAAGGTAGAAATGGTATCTGTAGGGGTGAATTTATCTGTGATTCATGTACTACTTATAATTAGTACCTTAGCTTGACGACAATTTTGCGTACAATCGTATAGTTTTGAAACTTATGTTTGATTGCTTTACTACTTGGATGTTCATATAAGAAAGTTTTTTGTGAACTCAATTGTATTTAGAGTACGTAGCAATATAATTTTGCAGATTTATAATATTTCTCAAAACAAACCGACTTACAACAAAATATTAGCTAGGCGCAAGCCGCCGTCGCCCCACCCCTTTACCACCTTTACTCCCTCGCATAAAATAATTAGTTCGTTTACACTAAAAATGTTCCCGAGCTAGTAAAACGTGGGTTTAAGTTTGTATAGCATCATAAAATACTTGTACGCTAATGTGAACCTTATTTTTTATTTGATTTAAGGATCTCTCCTAGTTAATAGGAGTAACTAATTTCACACCTTGCTGAGTTTCTTGCCGATTCTTCTCAGTTGAACGCTTCCAAACCGTAAACTAAAGTTTCTTCATAAATTCTATCCTAGGGCCTAATCTGATTATAATATTTCTCAAAACAAACCGACTTACAACAAAATATTAGCTAGGCGCAAGCCGCCGTCGCCCCACCCCTTTACCACCTTTACTCCCTCGCACTCCTTTAGCTTATTACATGATTTTCCAATTAATATTATTTTTTTTATTAAAAAAATACAAAAAGATACTTTTGTTTTTTTAAATTGTATTTTTTTAATAAAAAAAATAGTATTAATTGCATCTAGTCTATGCACGTGCCTTGTGACCATACGTTGCGGTAATTTTATTACAAATTGAATAAGGTATTTCTCAACGCATTTACAGTATTTAATGGAATTAAGTCCATTTTTGGAAAATGTTTTGTTTGTACTACCGCTCCTGGGTCGCTCGTCGCCGACCAAAAAAACACCCTGTGTGTGTAATATTTACAACTGAAAAATATACAAATGCAATCTATAAAAGAAAAATGCATTCTATTGCTGCTGCCGATTATCAGCAAGGTTCCTAGCAAAACAACGATTTCTCCTTAGATAGAGATAGAAATATATTGTTATTTCATCTACCTC
This sequence comes from Polyploca ridens, assembly GCA_951394255.1. NCBI lineage: Eukaryota > Metazoa > Arthropoda > Insecta > Lepidoptera > Drepanidae > Polyploca > Polyploca ridens. The sequence continues at coordinate 15,339,387 of OX596250.1, forward strand.
ACATTAAAATCTATCCAAGCAATCCAATATAACCTCAAAAGGAACATTCTGTTTAAACATCAAGGATAAAGTAACAGTTTGTAGAGAGCTTCCCTATTTTAGCTATTGTCAAGTTTGTTAACAAAGACACACGCTTCAAACGTTACGTGTCGTCTGTTTTTGATGTACGGAACACATTTGTTTATATAGCGTGTTGCGATTGGCTAATTGAATTTCATCTCGTGAACAATGTAAAATTAATCACATGATTAATTTTACATAAATATCATTAGTCTATAATTATTACAAATAATTTTAAACACATTAAAAAAAATAAAGACTTGCTGAGTTTCTTGCCGGAGTCTTCTCAGTTGTATTTGGCACCGGTGTAGTCATTTTGTAAACGTTCATAAGTGCCTTATCAGGGCCTAAATTGAATAAATACTTTTTGAATTTGAATTTGAAATGTATTTTGTAATATTTTTAAGTCAAACCAAAAGTTGCGTATAAATAAACACTCTTATGTTAATTTTTCTCTGTATGGATAGTCATATATTTGATCAGATACAATTCATGGTAGTAAGTGCTGATCTCAAGTCAAATGTAAATATGCCAGTAGTTGCATGGCCACAATATTTTATCCAGATACCACTAGAGATGCCCGCAATAGTGGTTAAAACAATGGGGTTCCATAGTATAGAGAAGCTATCATAAGCAAAGGTAATGTCCCATTTTTTTAAAGTCAACTAAAGTGCTGAAACAATAATTAGTCGTCTAAGCAGCTAAAAATAAGCTAGAAGCTAGAAGACTAAGCTAACAATAAAAAAGCTTTATCAGAACGCTTTTAGGAGTATTTTTCTCGCAAACAGCGTGATTTTTACGGCGGCGCTCACGCATTTCGTGCATCGTTCTAGAACAACAAGTGTGGCCGGATGGCCTCACAGCTCAATGGTTCCATATAAGACATTTTTTTTAACCATTTGGTCAACCTACAAAATTGTTGTTATTCTTCGTTTATTATACCTAATATCTTATATTTTTTACATTGTAAACTGAAATGATTCATACCGAAAAAATATTTATTATAACTAATTATAACTAATTATAATAATTATTATTTATTATTTTATTTATTATTATTTAATTAAATACGTCGATTATTCTAAGTAGCTAGCACTTAATTAAATTCAGATTCTTTTTGATAATATTTAATTTAAAAATTTATATCACTTATTAATTCTAAAGAATAAAAGAAATGGCAAATTATATTGAAAATCGCCTAATGGCGGCCACATAGCATTTCTAAGGTGTACTCAGAATGTTGTACCATTTACCGGTTATAGGATTCAAACTCACGACATTCGTCATGACATGTAATTAAATGTCAAATGCCACATAAGTTAATGTTAGCATGTTTTCTCAATGGCTGTCATGTCTGCCGGGGATGAAACAGCGAAGCTTGTCAACGAAAAAGCAATCTAAAAGTGAAAAAACATAATGAACTCTTTTAAACATTTTCTTCCGACACAAATTCCACGAAACTTTCGATGTAACTGACAAAGCGACCCGGAAAAAATTAAAGTAGATTTACTGCCTTGCATGCCAAGCTAAAGAACTTTTCAGCGTATTGGTCGAGGTTTATTTTAATTTAGGTATATACAGGTTGTTTGTGTTTTCTAGCCAGTATGGGCAAATTCAAAACTACAGGTCTTAGAGAAAAACGAGAACCATGAGCTGAATTTTGAAGAAAATAAAAGTGAAAAAAATTGAAAATTTTGAAATTTTTTCAATTTTTTTTTCTAAATTCTACTTCACAATATGAACAAAATTATGTATGGACAATCTTGGACACAAGTTGGTAAAAATTATCCAAAATATTATTTTTTAGTTCCTTGACTATGGTTTTTACTGCGTAAAGTTTGACGAGGTGGAGCAAATCTCGCAGGCAATTACTACTCGCAATTAATTTCGGAATGACTACTACGATAACTTATCGTAGCAGTCATTCCGATTCCAAGACATAAACAGGGATTCTATATTAAGAGTTTCTTGCCGGAGTCTTCTCAGTTTAAGTGTATTCCGAACCGGTGGTAAATTCAACTGTATGTACCAATATAACGTTCATAAGTGCCTTACTAGGGCCTAAACTGAATAAATGACTTTTTGATATTGATTTTTGATTTTTAGAGGAAATGCTGGTGGCGTTTATTCCATACAAACGTAATCCTCAGTTTCCTCTTTGGATAATGACACTAGAGCAATGATTATTTTACCATACAATCTGTAGGTGCCACTGTATGTCCCTCGGTTATGTTTTTCTCCATAAATTAATTATTATAAAAACTAAAAATCTTCTAAAATCACATAAACTTACCATTTTTAACTGCCCTTATCAGACGTCCAGAAAACAATTTGACGAATATACAAAATAAAAGGAAACCCGACAGACATAGCCAAAGCCCTTCTTATTACTATACTTGAAAAAAAAATTAAAATCGATCCAGTATTGGAGGAGGAAACTGGGGATTACGAAATAGCGATTTCGTCTATTTTAAATAGGTATAATCGATCCAAGCTGTAGTTGTCTCTATCGCCCTCGGGCGGGATAGCTCGGGCACAGCGCGACAGCAATAGATATGTTAAAAACCTATTTTTCAAATTTCTTGCAGCCATCCTTTCCTCTTAAAACACGATTCCTCATTAAAAAGGTTAGGTTCGTTAAAATGAATTTATATCTAAAAATATGATATATCTTCCAAACGTTTTAAGATCTATTTTGATAAGATGCTTCATTTTGATACCTACGATCCATAGGAATAAAAAATAAATAGAAAACGTAATTCAAAGAAACACCTACAGAACCAACATAATACCTCTCACCCGCTGTTCGGAGCTCCATGCGAAACGTGTGAGAAACAAATCAAAGAATAGTTTGTACCCAGAAATAACAATATCGGACACAATAAGTGAACATTTCAGACGATAACTGACGGTCCTTTGTGCCGTTCTTATAGCACAATTACGAAAAATACGCCTAAGTATTAAAAGAAATTGTGTAGGCTTCTTATTATCTATTATTGGATATAAATATTCTGTCGACTCAGTTACGCTGAAATCCTCGATTTTTCTGAATAGATTTTTCTGTAATACCTACACTACACGGCAATTTATTTTAAACCAATAATCAATTAATCTTTGAAATAGATGGACAATGATATTCCTAAACACGTCCGACCAAGTTGGTTCCTTGATGACAACAGTCAAATATTACCTATATTTAATTGTATTCCAAAATAATTCACGCTTCAAACTAGAAATAATATTATTTTTCTTTTTGTAATTGTTACCTTTGTCCTTCTCCATACCGTAGGCTATCTGCATGCCAAATTTCATGATGATCCGTTGAGTAGTTGAGGCGTGAAGGCGTAACAAACAAACAAACTCTTTTTCGCATTTATAATATTAGGATAGGATTTACAATACATATAAAATCAATGTATAATATTTATAAAAAGAGATAGAGAAGGTTCCCATAGCTGGCTGGCAGCGTTTCCTCTTTGAATGGCCATGTTGGCGTAAAATACCTACAATATTATAGCAACGTGTAACGGAAAGGATATATCCATAAAAATACACAATATCTTTTGTACTAGGCACATGGATTGGAAGTTTTTAAAAAAAATAATAATATTATCAATTGGCGTGTTTACAAAGTGAACTGTTTACTAAAAAACTTAAACCGATTTCAAAGTACACCATAAGAAGTAATCAAATCCTGATCTGATGACAATGGTACCAAATGGAAAGTGTACACTTTCAAATAAAAAAAAAAACCAAATCGGTTAATAAATGTCGGTTATGATCAAAAATACAACCGAATTGAGAACCTCCTCCTTTTTTGAAGTCGGTTAAAAAGATAATTATCATCATTGAGCGGTGACATGTTGATTTTAATTCAATAAACTTGGAAGCAAAAATAAGGTGTGAATTTTTGAGAAATTTATTTAGAGCTGAAACTTTTTATAGAGTCCATACCTGACGACATAGTTCAACGCTTTCGGATAGATTTTCCATTTCGTTTCCTTTGACCGCGGATCCAGCCCATGGTTATTTTTATCTCTGACTCTCTTACATTAAAACCATCACTGCGTTTTATATACTTACAGCGCAGCGTTTGAAAATCACTTTAAAACCTGTGTATTGGTTCTCGATTTACAAGCACTCTAACAGATAGATAGATAGTTCTGTAGTATTACAAAACTTTAGCGTAAAGGATTTAAATTGCTTCTACGGTATGTACTTTCTCATCTTACGTAACTATTCAAACAAATCATTACAAATCCCAGTTAAAACCAGAAACGCAAACTCACAACTCGACCTTGCGAAACAACAGGCTGCTTACTTAGGCCGGCGACACACGCCATGATTAATTGTCGGACTTGCAATGTTTACCTTAGGATCGCTGGGATCGCGAATAAGTCACATCAATCATGTTTCAAGTGTACCTTGGAAAATTTTCGATGTTTTGTTTTACTTTGAGTGATATTTTGTATATTTATGTGTAGGTTGGTAGATAAATCAACCATGTATTGTAATAACTTTGAGAGAATACTGTAAACCAATTTGGGGTCCAAAATTGTGTTTCAATGTATTATGAGTGATGTAAAAATTTACAGATGAGACACTTTTGGTAGTCTATTAATTCAATAGCATCGAAAACTATGTATTTCAAACTACGAAGAATGTCAAGTCTAACAATCATAATATCATAGTCATAGTTGTTTATCAAATAAATACGTGAAGAAGAGAATTATTCAAACTTAAAGAAAAACGGTCGAATTTCGACTATTACGAGACTACTAGTTTACATAATTACAGTAGTACCCAACTAATATGGCTTACCGATGTACCTGCGCAGAAGATATATTTTCAAAGCGCGGGAAACGCTATTGGTCGGCAGCTGCCGCCATGTTAGCGCGCGCCGTGCGGAGGGGCGTGACTTGCGAGTGAGATGGATCTAATAGCTGCAGTGTATTATGAACCTTATAGTAGTGATCTAAGGTTGATTGTAAATTTTAAGCATTCTTTCGTTAATCTTTGGGGCCATACTTTCTTTTCTGTGCGAACGAAGATTGACGACGCGCCATATCAGTTGGGTAATACTGTACAACCAGACTCTAGACATGCAGACAAGTTCATGCACGGAAATACATGTACTGGATGGGAATCGAACCAACGACCTTCGGAGTGAAAGTTGAACTCTTAACCAACCACGCCAACTGGCCCCTCAAAATTTAACAACACGAGTAAAACCACAGGAAAGGCACTACTATAAAAATAGCGGAGAAATGAACCAGCTTTCATAATTTCCAATGAACATTTATCTCCTTCCGATGAAAAAACCATTCAAGCTTTTTCACTAAGAAAATCACTAGATTCTAAGTAGAGTGCTTACTGCTTAACTTAGCGTTTACTTATCTGGAGTTAATCGCCATCCTGCTCATAAGTATGCATAAAGGTTATAGCTTAGAATATTCACTTAGGCATAGAAGTCGGGACATCGGGTATAGAAACGGCGAATTAAGTCACTGCGGTACCATTAAGGCCTTATTGTATACAAATTGTGTATTGGTTTGACCTGTTTTAATAATTTTGAGATTTATACACGACTGCTCGAAAAACAAGCTAGTATGTTTTGTCTAATAGAGTAAGGAGTCCCGTCTTATAGTCTTATATACGATTATTGGTGCAACACTAAAATAGATTTCAAATAGCATGAGTTCGGTGACACATGGTATTTTATAAGATTTCTGAATGGTTAATGTTAATTTCGATATAATAAAGGAATACTATGATAGAGCGAGATATCATGAAATATTGTGAGTACTATTTCAGAGTAATCAAATGGAATTTCATTAGATATTGGTAAAAAAAACCCTTGACATAGACAACTCCTATGTGAAATAGAGTAATAACAACCTTGCAGGTCTGTATTACTAACATCATAAACAGTAACTTTTGTTCTATGACTTTTATAAATCATAATACATTTACCAAAAATAAATTTTTAATATTAAGTTGTGCTATCTAATATATTTCAGTTCCCCGAATTTCAAACCTACGCCTCCCATACACTGTCAGTCAGTCTTTCATTATACGTAGAGTTCGTAACATTTAGAGCGTTGAATTTAAATACTTCTATTTTTATATGAAAGTCTGATGAATTATTAACAATCATAAAACAAAAGTTATTATTTATGATGGTAATAATATAGCCCTGAGAGGTTATTTTACCAATAACCATGTATAGCGACGAAAACAATAACAATATTCGTGTCCCTTGAATTATCAAAATCGCATAACTGAGTGCCGGCCGTCAGTCTAATATCAACTCTGTATCACAGTCAAAAGTACTAAATGATAAGACAATACAAATATATGTCATACATTGGAGCTGAACTTTGTGCGAATAAACGCTACGCTCTACCTCTCTTAATTTTTTTACTATTTAACTAAACGGTTATAAACTTACCCCCTTATTCATAATCGCTTTTTAACTAAATCAGTGTAATAGTGTGCCCCGTCTCACTCTTTCGATCACCAAATGTCACCTGTCAGATAAAGACTTCGGAATTTTAGCTAATCAACGTTTGATAACTTTATTATGAATAAGCCCCTTTGCACATTATAAGAAAAATGTCTTGTGTCTTATCAGACATGTCTTATAAGACATTCAGTCGCTCTGGTATGAGACCGTGCATATTACAAGGAATGTCTGATCAGACACGCCCATACATTTTATGTCTTGTGTCTGATGTGTCTGTATTTTCTTATAATGTGCAAAGGCGCTCAAGTAAACTGGTTCTCAAATGCTTGGTGACTGATTTTCAGTTTTATTTTTCAGGCTGATTATGGTACCTAGGCAGGTGGATAATACCCTAACACAATGCTATGGTTTCCTCAGAAAATGTAACTAGGTACGACGAGGACGCAAGCTCAATGGAGAATTCAAATCGCCTACCTTTGTTGATATTCTTATATTCGACGTCGCTAAATTAGTGATAAGTCTAATTCAATTAAGAATGCTTAATCTACTATGACGTAGCTTTGTCTACATATCCAACTAATATCTGTTAAAATTTATATATTGATTTGATATTTTTACATATACTTTATTATCCGAATCTATAAAAAAAAATTAAGTGTCATAGAAAACCTGGTAAGTCATAGTAGATTAAGCATTCTTAATTGAATCGAACCCACGACCTGCGGCGCATAAGGTGAATCTTAACCAACTGCGCCAACTGGCCCGTCAAGTATATATTTACAAACGAAAAGCCATATATGAGTTATCCGGTTTCCAAAAAACAAGATTGACTAAACTGCTTAGTTTTGGATCAGGTAACCGTATTCGAAAGAATGTTCCAGCATAAGTGAAATTAAATACGCGATGATCCAACGATTCTCATTGGCGTAGCTAATAGCAGTTCTTTACACATATTTTTCATTTTAGTTCCCATCCCAAACGTTAAAAGCCATCATATCTCTTTCAACATTTTTGTGGACTTATCAAGTCCTCAAAAGAGTAACCTTTTAAGTATGAAAATACAATTTCAATTTACATTCACATAATCGTTTCAATAAGTAAGGTATTTTGCAATAATGATTTTCCTTTAAAACCAATTTTATTGCGAATTACGTAAAGAGAGAGATTTTATACTATAATCCCCCGAGGGATTGTATGGGATTCAATTGAATGTCGCGGTATAATTTGAGCTCTATATGTATGTGCTATAAGAGTCAATGGGACATGACACGTTTTAATTCGAAGCCTAACCCTAAGGAAATGAATGTACTCTTAATTTTTTTCTGATTACAATAAGCTTTTTTCTCAGTAAAAGTAAAATAATATATCATAATATTCTATAGAGCATAATGTAGGTAATATTTATTTAATTAAACAATATTATCGTGCAATGTAATTAATTCTCAAGTAATTTCCCTCTGAACCTTCAGCACTATTTTCGTACCGGTAAATATTCTATTATTTCACCCATTTAAAACGGAAAGTGGGTAAACGTTGCTCAATAAAGTAAACAGTAATTTAAATTTCAATTCAGCACTTCGAGGCCTTTGCCTAAAATTATTATAAAAAAAACTTACGTACAAAGATCACTATATCACTGACACCTCACTGATCACTGAAACCGTTTCACTGTTATCGTCACCAAATCTTAGAATTACGTGTTCATGGAACGCAAAATCGTATCGAAACGCGGCGCGTACGTAGCGGTGATCCGAACCGCGCGGTCACACTGAGCTCGTAGAGCCGCTACGGAGCTACGAGGCTACGGCGCGCGCATCGGTCTACGAAAACGCTAATTCAAACACATTTATCAAGCTAATTCTGCAAATTGGACTAAATAATGACGTTACCGAGCCAGTGTTCCTTCCCCCAGTAACTGTTTGTCGAGCCACTCAATGGCGTTCATAATAACGTCTTCGGTGTTAATAAATTAGTTTAAAGTTGATTCGGTAGGGCGGCGTTGTTTGGTAACTCGGTGATTTATAGTGGGTCCATGGCGGCGGGTTATTCAATTTGTGAAGCCTAAAGCCGGGCTGGCTAATAGCGTGGACGCTGTACTCCTGCACAAGTAGCCGCCCCGGCGCGCGGCGCGGCGGAATGAGATGTATCTCGCGACAACTTGACACCGATCAAACAGATTACGGGCGAAGTTTTATTAACGAGCTGGCTTCCATTTGGCGTCTTCTTAACTGGCTTTTCCTTGATTTTAGCTGTGATCTCCAATTATACCCAAGTAAATCTTGAATCTTTGAAAAATCCTGCCTTTGTCGGTTCTTACGGTATATAAGAAACCGGTATGAAACATTTAATGGTGCGTCCAGGCTACGCGAAGCGACCACGAGGCGAACCAGATTTGTTCGTTGTTCGCGTAGCGTAAACGGACTTGCGAGCCTCGAACGAGCATTCGTCTCGCGCTCGACTGCGCTCCACCCGATTGTCAGATTTTTAACGAACACACATATTTGAATTACTTAATTACAGACATAAGTAGCGTAGTCTACCCACCTAACTACTATATTATATACAATAATTTCCTTTGAATTATAATATACTCAGTATAATTATTTTCAGTACGATAATCCCAAATTACCGATCGATTCACCCATCGTTACTATGGATTCCGACTCTATGTTCTTGGCCTTCAGTATTTATGACGCTCTTATTTACATTACTAAATAAATATCCTAGGACATTCCTCACACACGGTCATCTGATCCCAAACTAAGTAGAGGTTGTACTATGGAAACCAGATAACTGATATAATATACAGGATGTATTTCGCATAGTAACGCAAACTTCGCGAAAAGGCTACACCTAATGCCACTAATCAAATTGTGAAAGTCATTCACCTCGCTAATGATCGGTTATAGAAATTGTCATTTTCGAGCGCCCAATGTATTGTGAACACCGCGATTTAAACGCGCGATAACGTTGTGCCTACGTAGTATGTCGCTGACTGCAGGCGAATATCGCCATAAGACACCGTTTCTAGTTTTATTTACATTGCTACTTTTAGTGAAAGTAATGAATTAATAACTTATTTATTTTAAATCTCTTTGGGTTAGGTAAGAATAACGATTATGAACAGTCTAAAGTAAAAAAAACTCCAAAAAAAATTAAAAAATTTGGGAAAAACCGACGAAAAATTCCAACGTTTGTGCGGCGATGTCCCTTACACGCTGTATATACTGCTTTTGTTTGTAAATACATACTTAATATACATAATTACACCCAGACTCAGGACATACAGACATGTTCATGCACACAAATGCATGTCCTGTGTGGGAATCGATCCCACGTCCTGCGGTGCGTAAGGTGAACCTTAACCAACTGCGCCAACTGGCCTGTCACTACTAAAGGTAATTTTTCACCCGTATGTCTCTACCAACCACACTCGAAGTTGAAAATCTGTTTCCAGGCTCTTACGGGTGTATTCCTGTAATTGCAACTCAGAACCAATTGCCCTTGAGACTTGTTAAGGTATTGCTGTCCATAAGCTAGGCGATGGTGGCGACAGGTGGATCCAGGACAGGTGGATGGTACCTGCATAATGAACATGTAAATCGATTTGGTGAGCGAGTGATTTTTTCTCGTAGTATAAAGGCTACATTGTCATCGGATGGTATTATTATATAACTTTTATAAGCTTTTGCAGTATTGGCCACAATCCACAATACTTACTTTAATTAGTTTTACCTAATATCATGCATATTAATCTCAGTTTGTTTTTTTTTCTTTTCTCTATGATATGCTCTTCACCTTAAAAATACTTAATACTTTTTGTGATCTGTGGATAGCGTAGTTGGTTTGACTTTGATAATATTTTTATAACTTTGTACCATGTATAACCAATTATTGTCATTCTGTTTGTTGTCCTGAATAAAATAAAATAAAGCTTGTTTTCACCACAGGCTCATTGCGTTTTTTTATTCTGTTTTAAACAAGCATACGGCCCGCTTATTGGTAAGCGGTTACCATAGCCATATGGACGCTTACAACACACGAGGCATGACTCACGTGTTACCAACCCTTCCCCAATGAGCTCTCTGGCAACCATACTCACGCGTAGGAACACAAGAAAGTTATTTGGCTGCGGTATTCTGTAAGGTGGAGGTACTTCCCCAGTCGAACTGCTCTTTGCGAATAAACGCTATGCTATACCTCTCTTCAAGCCTGCAAGCATTAGAAGTCAAATTCATAGGTAAGTATAATCCTGCGATCCGCACTGGGCCTGCTTGTTAGGGAAGTTATTCGCCCCTGCAAGAGAAAACATTAATGATACTAATAATAACGCTTTTATTAAATATCATCAAGGAATGCCTCCTATAAAATGGCACGCTAATAGACTAATAAAGAAATATTTTTGAAGGTATCTACATAAAAATGTTTATCACTTTATTTCCTTCAAGGAAAACATTTATGAGGAAAATACCCGACGTGATCCGTAAGAGACTATCATAAACAACTCAGTGGCCGTGTGTTCACTGTGACAATAGCATAGTGTTAAATTTTTATGATTTTTACGACACTATTGGTTCTTGTTGGTTAAACCATGGATAAATTAAATGGGGATGAATTGCTAGTGTTTATTATTTGTATATTTTAGGTAGCAATGACCCGCATGATAGTAAGCGGTTGCCGTAGGGGTCTACACTAGGGGTCGTGGTGTAGCATGACTAGCCGTCCTTAATCGATCGGCAAAGTTAAGCTACCACCGTCGTGGTCGGTACCTGGATGGGTGACCGCCTAGTGGTATTTCAAATCGAGCGTTTCCGTACTTCGGAAGGCACGTAAAGCCGTTGGTCTCGGTTATCACTTAATTGTGATAGTCGTTAAGCTAATCGGATGCCTCCTAGGCGGCTTGAAAAATTCCAACAGTAGGTTGACCACTAGCCTACCTCCACCGATCCGCAGTGGGCACGCGTGGTGGAGTATTTCCCATTCCCTTTCACCCTCATTTGTGAAAGGAGGCCAGTGCTCAGCAGTGGGACATTATAGACTGATGATGATGACACTAGGGTCTCACTATAGCGTTGCAGACGCTCTCTTCTTGAAAAGTGGTTTGAAGGAGTTGAAAGAAGTCGCTGTGCCAGCAGCGGACGAGATAACGCGCAGTGTCATTTGGTACTACCTGGACTACCTAATCCCCGCCCCTCGCACACTGCCAGCACAGAACCTCCTCATGGAGCTCTGGTGACCTTATTCACAGATTATTTTACTTTAAAGTAAAGTTAATAATTGTATTCTTTAAATTAAATTAAATATTGACCCCGGCTCTCTAAAGTCATATCCAACTGTAATATAAACCTGAAATTAAAAAAAACCATCAGTGACCTTATTCCCAATATCTGGTCGAACCTAACTCGGACCCGTTTTTTTTTTTTTTTTTTTTTTTTATTTATCCTAGGTTACACCTTCTTTAGTGTTCCCTATTCATACTACAATGTAGCCTTAATATTAGGCTAATAAGTAATTTAAATTTAACATAAACTTCTATATTGACTCGGACCCGAATGCAAATACAATAAATTAAAATAGAAAATCACACAAACGTGTCGCAGCAATAAGGACAGGATCAAACAGCGCGACACTTTTAATTGAGGCCCGGTTTACACGAGTCCCGTTTCATATTGTAATATAAATTTAAATTTCAACTGGTCGGCTACTAATTAAATAAAATCCGGCCAGACTTGGGTCAACTTGTTAATATATTATGTCGCGAGTGTACAAATTAGTCATTATAAAGTCTTTCTGAAAATTAAATTACACTTTTGTAAATTGAGATTTAAACGTTTTGATAATATAACTAGTTTCGTGTCTTTTTGTAAATTCTAGAACTAATTTTGTAAGTAGGTATTTTAAATAATACAATCAAGGTTCTCATTTTGAAACGTTAATGAATTTTTCTTGCATTTCAATAATGGACATTTATAATTATGGAACCAACGCATATTAGGCTGGTCTATTAGTCCGGTCGCACTTTGGACGCGTTTTCGTATTGATTCGACTCGTGCGAACACTTACAAACACGCACGAAAAACTACTATTTCCAAGTAGGTACCATGGAAGCGCGCAGACTGGGTTCGAGTATACGGTACGTAGATCCTCGTCACCCAATTCGTACGGGTCAAATTCATTTGAATGAAAAATTAAATCTATGGATGAGGAAGATTGAATAACATCTAAATGTATAAGGGAAGAGCTGGGTCATCGTGTCTGGGGACCGAGGTCCAACTGTACGTGTACACTTGCATTTATGGAGATGTATTCGTCGGATAGCGAGACGAAGGCCCCGGGTTCGAATCCTACAATAAACCTAAGCTTTCGATGAAGGAAAACATCGTGAGGAAACCATAGCACAGTGGTAGGGTATTTTGTAATACCCACCTGGCTAGCTACCACCCTCAAGCTGAAAATCTGTCGCCAAGCACCTATTGGTGTGTTCCGACAGCTGCACCTGAGAGCCAGTTCCTTATAGGCTTTGTATACTCACCACCTTCGGCTACATCACCATAACAAAAAAAAGGTCGTGGAGGAAACTTCGTCAGCGCGATGCAGGTTGTCGTGGCGTCATCTATATTTCCGTGTATGAACTATCTTAGCGCCACTGATAGATGACTGATAAATTTCACTGCTACTAATCAATCCATCGCTATGTCTCATGTGCGAATTACATAATAATACATAGAAAAACACATCGTTGCACGATTTTTTGTGATAACACATTTAAATATTAACGGAAATGCTTATTAGACGATGGTAGAACATAAAATGATGGTGATGAATAAATAAGCCTTGTTCATAGCACCATAGTCATCAAAATGCCGGAACCAATTTCCTCCAGGCATATAATAAACTTTTTCCCATCTGACTCGACTACGACTCGTAAAATCCATCGGCACTTGCTTTTCAAAGTTAAAAGGTTGCCCACGAACGGTTGTTGCGTACTCACTACCAACATCGATTAATTTATATAATTATAGTAGTTGTAGCTGGGACTTACATAATTGCCCTTAAAAGTCCTATAGATTTTTTTTTCTATTTTTTTTTCTCTAATGTAGTGTTTGTTTCATAGCGATCTTTTTATTTTAACAAGGAGCTAATTCTTTGGCTGATGTTAATCTGAGATGTGTAATCTTCTGAGTGAGGTGTCCAGTGACACTATCATCATTTATTGGGAGATTTGAAATCTGGTTTTCAAATATGGCACACTGTGTTTCTGTAGCCTAGCGAATTGCACTCCCCCTGTGCCTTCAAGCTGAGCTGCCAATTCGTTGACATGTTTCAACAACCTCTCTTGGTATTTGTTACTGTAGCGCGATGCAGGATCATGTGGCGCCACGCCATCTATCTTTCCGTGTATGAACTATCTCAGTGTTACTGATAGATGGCTGATAGATGTCGCTACAGACATAAGAATAATTATTTTCGTTTGATAAAACACGTTTGATTTTACCAGTTTATGAGGTCAATCAAGAGGAAAACTTTCTAGGGTAATTCGCATTTTGTTTCATGCCGTGAAAATAAACGTGGTTAATTCAGTTGCAACCTTCATACGCCCTCCTAGGCGTAAACTGAATAAATGGCTTTGACTTTTGATTTCATAAAAAAAGGTAAAAAACATTATATTCACAATCCTCTAAACATTGTAGCTCGAGTCAGCTCGACGCAACAAATTAACCTTTGGTTTTAAAAAAAATAACAAAAACCCGCGCGACTCAAACTTGTCCCCTAAAATCTCAACCCACGCCTAAAGTTCCACACACGTACCAACTTCCGGCTTCCGGAAACTCCATTTTGACACAAACACAGTTACCATAATTTCCTCTTTAATAATTTCGTGGATCTATTTAAGTTCGTTGTTTTGCGTAAAGCTTTATGTTGTTCATGACTAAGTAATTATTGTGAACTTTCTAATCGATATGATGAAATGTTTAAAGTTCCTTATAAACTATTATATTAATTACATCATTACATTTTGACATTTTAACAGACGGGTCTAGGCTGGTTCTGTTTAGTTTGGGATCAGAGATCGCTTCTTAGCGATAAGACCGCCCATTGTACAGTAATTAATTTTAAGTAAGTACTTTTGTTCTCTTTTTAATGTTTTTGTTTTTTGGTGTACAATAAAGAGTTATCTATCTATCTATTTATCTATCATATAACCGTGTATGGAGAAAATATAAATGAAATAATTTTTTTTTTTTTTTTTTTTTATACGACTAAGTCGGTAAACAAGCATACGGCCCGCCTGATGGTAAGCGGTTACCGTAGCCATATGGACGCTTGCAACACACGAAGCATCGCTCACGCGTTACCGACCTTTCCCCCCTCCCCTATGAGCTCTGGCTCAAAATATATAAAATATATATAAATAATATAAATTAAATAGTTTATTTCAAAAACTGAGTTACTATCAGGTGATTGGGTCTTCTTTTAGGAAAAGTTTGTAAAAGTGAAGAATATCCCAGGATTTGTAAATACCAATTGCTTAATACTCCCTGATACAATACTACTTAATATTTTTGAATTGTGAGTCAAAATATTGGTTGTCACCAGTTGAGATTGCAAAAAATATATCTTACATCTATAAAATTATAGGTACGTAGTATTTATATATATACTCTGAGATTTTAGTTTACTTTTATTTGACACAACCTACTCTTATGTCTTATTATTAGGTATATTAGGTTTTTAGTTTTTTGATACACTCTTAGTTCGGTCCGCGTAACAAACCTCCCCCATCTTATTTTGAAGTCGTTTCAGCTCAGTTTCAAAACACATCCTTACCAATCTTTATTTCCAAACCAAAGAACTTCCACCAAACACAAAAGGCGTCTTAATCTAAACTGTCCCCAATATATAACATTGTTCGATGCAATTCTATCGAACACCGTGTTGCTGAGCCAACAACTTAATATAGCGAGGCCGCACCAAGTGTGCATTTACCTCAGTGCGTACTTTTCCGGTCAGCAACGCGGTCGCATTCATTTAGCTTCTCCATCTAGCATAATATTAGCAATATTAGACATATTAAACATTTATTTAAGTGTTACTAAAGTCTATTATTTAGCAGTCGTACCACAAGGGTCGCGTCCCCTACATTTGGTCCTTCGAGCGTTTTGGACTTCGCGGTCGGTATTTCAGTGACGCGAAAGTATCGGCAAGTGAAGTGTTAAATTTACCAGTGAAATTTTTGGTAAACAGTGAACATTAGCCTAGCAGTGATCGTTGTGGTAACGACGTCAGCAGCAGCGTACCTACTGAGTTGTGAAAACTCGGTAGATACAATCCAGCGAGCAAATAGCTCTTTTAAGCAGCATTAACGGTACTGGGTGTGGTACCTAATCTTCAGCAGTGGGCACTCAGCTCACACTAGCAACACCAGCAGCATTCAATCAGCAGCAGTGGGCATTCAGCTCACACTAGCAACACCAGCAGCATTTCATACAGCAACAGTGAGCATACAACTCACTAGCAGCATCAGCAAAGCGAACGGAAGTACAAGTAAGAGCGTTCAATTTTACATTTTTAATAACACAACAGCAGCAAAATGGAGACATTGTACTTCAACCAAACCGAAATAGCAGAGAGTATTAGAAAACTTCTCGTCAATTTCAAAAAGGAAAGCGTAGAACGTAAGACCATTGATAATTGTAAGCGAAAACTAGAATTACTTGAATCCTACTGGAAGGATTATCAGGGTAATAATGAAAAGCTAATGCCGTTTGAAAAGACAAATCATCGATATTTCGTCAATTTTGAGTTCAATCATACTCAAGATAACTATTTAACAACTAAGCAGCATATTACGAATTCTCTCGATGACTTAATCCAGCGAAGCCAGCAACCAGCATACTCTAAGCAATCTGTAGCCCCTCAGCAAACTCAATATGGATCAGCAGCAACTTCTGGCAGCCACCAGGAACAAGGAGCTACAGCAGCAGCAACCCCGACGTTTGAGTCAAAAGGGTGCTATAGCAAACTTGACGATATGTTGCGTAAGCAGTCCGTCAATTTTAAAGCTTTCATGAGAGCAGTTGATAGCATAGAAGTGGAGTCCATAACTGAAAAGTGGGAATTTGAAGACGTCCTTCAGTTGGTACAAAATCGCTGGACTACCATTGACAATCTTCACTGGGAGATCATTGGAGAGCTAGGAGAAGATGAAGCGTACGAATCCCACTACAACAAATATGAGCAAACTTACAACAGAACAAAAAAGGCTATCAATACAAAGAAGTGGTCAACATTGCATCGCGACAAATCGACTCCAAAGATGGATATACCGCTATTCACTGGAAACTTCCACCAATGGGTATCATTTAAAGATCTATTTAATGAAGCAATCCACAAAAATTCATCATTATCTCCTGCTCAAAAAATGCAGTTTCTTAAAAGCAAGGTGAAAGGAGAAGCAGAGAGGTTGATTCAGCATCTTCCTATAAGCTCAGATAACTACAGCATCTGTTGGGAGATTCTTCATCATCGGTTTGACAATACAAAACTCATTTTCTCATCGCACGCAAATGCATTCATCAATCTCCCCAACATTCAGCAGCAATCATTTTCAGCAATTAAAAAGTTGCATGACGTAACGTTAGAGAGTCTTCACGCAATCAAAACTTAGATATTGATACAAGCACGTGGGACCCGCTACTAGTGCATATATTGTCGCAAAAATTGGATAGTGAATCTTATTCCGAGTATATAGAGTCGTTAAAGAACTCTCGAGAGCTTCCCGTACTACAAGACTTCTTTGACTTTCTTGAGAGTAAATTTACTAGCCTAGAATCATCCCGTCGCCGGCAAGATGCAACACCAAGATCACAGCAGCAAAACAATCAACCAACATCATTTTCAGATATCCGAAAACATAATTATAAGCCGAATGAGAATTGGAAAAATCATTCAAGTCATATTACGAAATCCATGCACGTTTCTGCGATCAAATGTCCACTTTGTTTTGCAGAACACAATCTATATGACTGCAATAATTTCCACAATTTACCTAACGAAATTAAACTTAAAACACTTAATCAATTATGTTACTGCATAAATTGCGTATTCAGTCATAATGGAAATAAATGCCGTTCGACAAAGCGATGTCGTAATTGTAATGGAAATCACCATACGGTATTACACGAATGTTTTACTCAGCAGAAACCTAATTTCACGTCCGGTCCGTCGAATAAAAATATGAATTATAATTACTATAAGCGAGAAGAGAGAATTCCTCCTAGCAACAACAATAATGGGGTACATGCATCTCAACGAGATGCCTCTGAAATTTTATTAGCAACAGCATTGGTGAAAGTCACGGGAGTGGATAACACACAACATATAATGCGAGCCCTGGTGGATCAAGGCTCGCAAATATCATTAATTAGCGAAAGAGCAGCTCAACAACTAGGCCTTAAACGTCAGCAATGTAAAGGAGCAATATATGGAGTAGGGGAGAAAGAAGTGACCAGTAAAGGCATGATGAACATCACATGTCAGTCTATTTACACTGATTTTAAATTTAATGCCGATGTTTTAGTTATGAACAGTCTCGTAAAGAATTTACCAAACCAGTCCTTCCAGAAACCTACTTGGCCACATATAGCTTACATCAACTTAGCAGATCCAGAATTTAGCACAAGTCGCCCGATAGATATATTACTAGGAGCCGATGTCTACTCAATTATTATGTTAGATGGCATAATTAAAGTACAAGACTTGTCACAACCCTTAGTACAACAAACTCGGCTAGGTTGGTTACTGTGTGGCAGAGTCAACACTTTTCAATGCAACGTTATCTTGAATAATATGGAGGATATACAACAATTTTGGAAAATTGAAGATATCCACGAGCAAAATGATATGTCAGCCGAAGATCAAGAATGTGTTGATTATTACATCTCAACGACAAAACGTCTTGATAATGGTCGTTATGAGGTAAGATTACCAATAAAGCAGCAAGCGAGTGAATTGTTAGGATCCTCGAAGGAAATAGCATTAGCACAATTTAGAAATCTAGAGCGAAAGTTAAGCAAGCAAAGTAATTTAGCAAAACAATATAAGCAATTTATAAGCGAATATGAGCAGTTAGGGCATATGAAATTAGCAGAGCCTAGGAATCAGATACTTCATTGTTTCCTACCTCATCACGCAGTAGAAAGAGCAGAATCCAGCACCACAAAGGTACGCGTCGTATTTAATGCATCAGCCAAAACCACTACCGGTCACAGCCTCAATGATCTTATGCATAAAGGTCCTAACTTGCAACAAGATCTGCAAGCATTGATATTAAAGTGGAGGCAATATCGATACGCGTATACGGCGGACATTGAAAAAATGTATCGACAAATTTTGGTCAACGAAGCAGATCAAACCTTACAGCAAATAGTATGGCGAGAACAAGCAGGGCAGTCAATTAGAGCATACCAATTGACGACAGTCACTTATGGTACAAAATCTGCACCTTTTTTAGCAATGATGACTCTTCGCCAATTAGCAGCAGATGAGCAGCATAATTATCCGGACGCAGCAAAGAGCTTACGAGAAGATTTTTATATGGACGATTTAGTTTCCGGAACCCATACATTGGAAGAAGGGAAGAAAAGAATAGCAGAATTAAATTTGTGTTTAAGCAGCGCAGGATTTGTCCTGAGGAAATGGTCAGCGAATGAAAATAATTTATTACAAGATGTTGATAAAGCTAAGCAAAATACACATGACAACTCGTTTACATTTAAAAATGAAAACACAGCGAAAACATTAGGATTGCGATGGGACCCAATCAAGGACGAATTTACTTTTCAATACACATCATTAGGAGATTCTTCTAAGCTAACAAAGAGAACACTTCTTTCTGAAATTTCTAAAATATTTGACCCCCTAGGTTGGTTAGCCCCATTGACAACAAAAATGAAACTACTATTTCAAAAGGTTTGGCTACACTCAAACATCCAATGGAGTGATGAAGTTTCTAATGATATTAAGGAAGAATGGATTCAATTGAAAAACGATTTGAATTCTATCAGCAATTACAAAATTCCTAGATGGTTACAAAGCAAGCAGAATGACGTCATAGAAATACACGGATTTTGTGACGCGTC